>CM031243.1:159920822-160442127 GCA_018340775.1 Taxus wallichiana var. yunnanensis | reverse complement strand
CATGTATTGCTAATCCTAGGGTTTCCAAAACAGTCAGGGATCTTAACATCTTTTCGCCTCGTTTCACTTGCCTGGGCTCCAATGGTATTTACACTTATAGATAAGTAGGTATGTTATTAGAGAAAGAATTGTGATCTGTATTTTATGGTTAGCACTAAGTCTCAAATAGTTATGGTAAGAAATTGAGTCTTTAGCTAAAAGAAGCACATGCCAAGAATAGTCCATGATGAGGTGTTCAGGGTGATGTGGCTAGTGAGGTGGTCAAGTGAGGATGTTTTTAATATTATTGGTAAATAGTTTTTTTGAAAGGGACTATACCTCTTGCATACAAAATGGGCTTCTAGAAGTTAGAATAGAATGAAAATCATTACAAAAAGGATCAAGATCCAGATAAGACATAAAACCTAAGGTAAATTCAAAGAGTAAGCTACCCTCTAAAATATCAAAACCAATTTGAACACTCAGAGAAGAGCAAACAAAAAATAGCAAAAACGTGAAGGAAGGCAAAAGAAAAAGCGCGGCATAACCAAAATTATTTCTTGCAGTTTTGGTAAGATTCTAGATTTAATAGTCTACCAAGAGGTGAACATAGCCAATGTCGCCATATGAGTGAGTAGGGCTCTAAAAGATCTAGCTATTTAATGGTCTGCTTGCTGGCCTTTTCCATGCCCTAAAGAGTTTGCAGTATTCCACCGAGATTAGAGATGCTACTGACATGTTGCCCAATGAATTCTTTGATTGCACTAAAAATAGCCATATTATGGTCATGAAGTAGCCCTTGGCTTTTCCCTAAATGGTTGTCTGTGGAGTTAAATTTTTTGTAGATATCTTCAACTCTGTTTATTGTCAATATCAACCTCCTCCTCATTCTTCATGCAAGTACCTTTTTTGCTTTGCCAAATTTTTTAACTCCTTCTTTTCAACAAGAATATGTCAGCTTTAAGGCTTCCAACCTTTTTTGTGGAGCTTCAAGGTAGTGCTCTATGAACTCAAAGATTGCATTATGAAGGAGATTATGAGAAACCTCCAAGTTCGAGAGGAACGTCCTCAGAAACAGGGGTATCCAAGTTCGCTTTAGAAGACCTAGTTATAGGTCCTGTCAAAGTGGAGGAAGGGGGTGGGAGCAAAGGTGGGATGATAAAGGGAGCCAAGAAGTAAGGAAAAAGGTGCGCTATGGAAGGTGATGGGGATGAAGGAGAAGAGATGGGGTAACGGCAAAGAGCATGGGAAAATATGGAACAAGAGATGGGGAAGTTGGGATGTCGGGAAACTTAAGAAGACAAAGTTTACGAACAAGAAGATGAGACCTTAATGCAGAGGGATCAGACGTGGTATGTTGAACTCCAAAATGGAGCACTCAAGAGAATTAAGTGAGATAATGAGAGAAACATACCATGAAACTTCAGAGAAGTGATTGAGGAACACAAGATGTTTTAAGGGCACTGTGACGAATCTCCTCCAAAGATATTATCACACCATCATACAGTGACCTCATCAAAAGGCGGAGGGATAGAGCTGGCGCCTGCAAACCCACCGTGATGCCAATTCCATTTTCTCAATACCTTTAACAAATTTCTTCTCTCACAGCTTTGTCAATCATTTTATTAAAAAAGCGGTACCCCATCCATTCCAAGGCTCACGCTCGATATTAACTCTTCATTGATCAAAATTTTCAGTCCGCTATTCAACTCTTGTGATCCTTCCAATCCTTCACAAATTACATGGAAATTTTTTGTCGTGACCTCCGTAGATACTTTCAATAAAATTTGTGATGCCTCCCTGGTTGAGAAGATTCCAAAGCTCTTCATTATTCTTCCACTCTGGGTCCTCGCTGGGCTCGATCTGACAAGGGGCTCCTCCCATTTTCACTATGCTTAAGTGATTGAAAGTATAATCTTCAAAATCCCTATGAGGAATTCTATAATAGATGTAGTTTCCAATCTACCTTTCTCTATTTTTTCTCACGTGATGGGAATGATGAATAGTGTAGCCATTGCTGTCATAACATTTCCCACGAATGCCTGCGTGAATGCTGCTATGTACCTAGGAAATCCCACATGTGCAAACTTCAGCCCCCTTAGAAACCCACTCCAAATCATCATCATCCTTACTACGGACTTGAAAATCCATAAAAACCTGTTTAAAAGTTGTTATAGGCACAATATTTCCCGCATGTGTGGCTTTAATCTTCATATAAATCCACTTTAAGTCATCATTATGCTTTCTATATCCTTGATTGCCCATCAAGATCTACTTGAGTGTTGTTTTAAACTTATCAGCACATGTGAAAGTCTTATTCTTAAAGACCCACTCCAAATGCTCATTTATCTTACCCCAAATTTGCATGCTCATAAGTATCCGCTTGTATGTTGTTTTGAATCTACTCAGGAATGTGATCACTATTATCCCAAATAATGTGATTAACATTTATGCCATAGTTAGCCAATGCATCTGCCACCTTGTTACCCTCCTCAAAGTAAGTATGTTTGATCTAAATATTATTGAAGGTTTGGAAAATACTTATGGATTCCAAGATGAAGTCCTTGATGTTCCAACTTGAGAGGCGAACACTCGATTAAGATGATTAATGATATTAAGTGAGTCTCCTTCCGTAATGAGATTTTTGGATATTATGATTCCGAGAAATTCTAAGGCCCTATAAAGTGGATAATGCTTCAGTAAATGATTAGTTTCAGTATTCCTATTTTACCAAAGATAAGCAACAATCAAACCGCTTTATGATCCCCGGATCACTCCTCCCCCAATGTAATTAACAAGGGTACCCTAGAGGCCCCATAAAAGTTCAACTTATACTCACCAAGATCGTGAGGATGCCAATGTATCAAAGATCTATCAATATTATTACTGAATTATTTTATATTGTCACCCAATAATGTTGCCATTGGGACAAGATATGCTCGGGATATTTTATAGATAACTCTTGTTCTCAAGGCGTTTAAATCTAGCAATATTCTCTTTAATAGCATTAGAAATTTTCCCAATACTGAGCTTATAATTCTATTTACTATTTCTAAAGATGATATCATTTCTATCTTTCCATATCCTCCAAATAACATGAGGTATTACCAAATTCCAGAGCCTTCTCACAACATAATGTTTATAGGGTGGGCTCCATTGGGTCCAGAGCTGACTGAAGTCCTTCGGAACCACCCATGAAGATTTAAAATTAGAGAGGGCAAAACTCCACATTTTGGTAGCATATTCACAATGGATAAACAAATGACTGATATCCTCATAGTATTTTTTACATAGATGACATCTATTAGGCATTATGAAACCTTTTCTTATCAGGTTGTCAGTGGTAAGAATTCTGCCCCTGAGAGCAAGCCAAAAGAAAAAGTTAATTTTAGGTGTTAGCTCAGCCATCCAAATTCTACTCCATTTAAACTCGCCTTTGACTATCATGTCAAGAAAGTATTATAACTAGTTTTAACAGAGTAGTCCCCATCAATAGAATTTCTCCAGACCAATTCATCCTTAACTTCCAGCTGACTTAAGGGGATAAGGTCCAACTAATCTTGCAGGGAGGAAATAGTTTGGATCAGATCATCTCTATCCATAGAAAGTTTTTTCCATTTCTTTTTGTTACCATTTCTTTCAATATAATCCTTGATTCTAGTGCCATACTTACTTTCAAGACTATCTTTGACTACACCAAATATGCCCATAAGGCTGCAATTAGACCAATTATCATCCCAGAATTTTATATCACTACCATCTCCCACTTTCCATTTACTTCTTGTTTGATGAAATTTCGCTCTTCACTAAATTGTTCCGATAAATGTAACCATAAAGGAATATGCTCATCTTGAAGAAAATAAAAGACTTTGCTTGTTGATTAAGTTATTTAGCCTTAATTAATTCTATCCAGGTGGTCAGTTCTCGTATAGCATTCTCCATACCATTTTCACAATAAGAGCCTCATTCATTTTCTTTCGATGTCTTTTATGCCCAGTGTGCCCTATAGATTTTGGAGTACAAACTTATCCCAAGAAACTAAGTGATATTTAAACTTCTTCTCCATGCCCCGCCATAAGAAGTTTTTCTTCAATCCTCTCAATTCTTTCTCTTTGAAGGTGTATGGATCTTATATAGAGACATGATATAGATAGGCAGATTTTGAAGAGTGCTTTTTATGAGCAGGCACTTACCATCACTAGATAGAATGGCTCCTTTCCATCCAACCATTTTTTTTGAAATCTCACCAACAGATCATTCCACACCTTGGTAGAAACCTTTTTAGTGCCAAGAGGGAGACCTAAGTAAGTGGCTGGAAGTGCACTTCTATTTTATAGCCTGTGAATTTTGCAATTTTAAGCTTCCTTTCCTCAGGAGTATTGAAGAAGAAAATGAAGCTTTTTCATAATTGATCTCTTGCCCGTATGATTCGTAAAGTTGCAGAATAGCCTTGGTAGCCTTAGCTTCAAGGACGGATTCCATTAAAAGAAGGATTGTATCATCTGCAAATTGCTGATGAGAAGTTTCTGATGGAAGTGGGCTTTGAACCTTTCTAAGACCATCAATAACTACTTTACCAATTGTTCTACTAAGACTGCTTGCATAAGATAAGAATGAAGAGCAGGGGGTATATGGGGGTCCCTTTGTCTTAGCCCTTTCGGCTGCCAGAAAATCGTGACCGGTTCACCATTAACCACCACCGAGAATCTGACCATAGAGATGCAAACCTTAATAAAAAATTTCAATTTAGCAGGAAAACCAAATTTAATTAAAACTTTGTCTAGAAAAACCCAAGAGACCTTATTAAAGGCTTTATTCATATCAAGCTTAAGGACCATATTCACTTTTTTATTATTTTCCATAGAGTGCATTGTCTCATGTACCATAATCAATCCATCTTGGATAATCCTTCCTTTAATGAATCCACTCTTCGCCTTGAGATTAAATCATTCATAATAAATCAGAGTCTAGAGCAATGATTTTGGTAAAAATTCTATAGATAACATCTCACAAGGCCGATGGGTCCAAGTCTTTGAAGTCCTTAGTATCAATTTCTTTTGAGAGAAAGCATAATGTGGGTGTTATTCAACTCTTTCAAAAGATCCCCGCTCTATAGAATTCATTTACCACTCGAGAAGATCATCCGAACATATTTCCCAAAATTTTGAAAAAGTTAATGGAAAAACCATCTGGGCCCAGAGCCTTGTCACCTTCTAAAGTAAAATATAGCTTTTGCAGCTCTTCAAGTGTGACAGCTTTAGTGACATCTTTAAATCTCTCGCTCCTCAATTTTGCCTTGGGGAATTGCCTCCAACATGAAATAAATAACCTCATCAGCAATGATATTCCTCTCATTAAGTAGTTTTTTATAGAAATTGAGAGCTTCCTCTTTGATGATGTTGGGATATTTTATAAAAGTGTCATTACATTTATCCACTTCCATAATCCTATTACAAGCTCTGTGCTTCAAAGTGGTCATATGAAAAAACTTCATATTTCTATCTCCTCCTTTTAGCCGAATAGACCTAGATTTTAGTCTCCATATGATTCTTCTCTGCCATAAATCGTATGTAGCTCAAAATAATATTCTTTTCCTACGCTTGGTTTTCAAAGATCTCCCCATTGTATTAATTTTGATTTCCGATCTTGATCTTTTTTTAACTTCTTTTTTTTTTTAAACACATTACCAAAAACTCTTTTATTCCAAATTTTAACTTGTTTTTTAGCATTTTTGAGCTTCTGAATCAATCTAAATTGAGTAGTGCCTTCACCATTCCAAACCCACCACTCTTTAATTTTGTGATAAATTTCATCATGCTCCATCCACATATTTTCAAATTTGAATGAGCTTCTGATGGGTTAGTCCAATTGAGAAGATTTAAGGCAATCAGATTGTGGTCCGATCCAATTATGGGCAGGGAAGGGAGGTGGAAGTCCCGACTGAGAATCCAACTAGCAGAAATAAGGGCTTTATCTAGTCTAACTTGGATAAGATCTTTTCCCAACCTTCTGTTGTTCAAGGTGTATTTATTCCCATGGAGATCCACATCCAAGAGATTAAGATCAAAACAAAATCAGAAATTCATCCATACTCTATGGAAAAAGCCGAGATTCCTCCATATTTTTCACTTGGGTTTAGAGGAGAATTAAAGTCACCCATGATATGAAAGTTGCCTGTAATATGTTGGTTTCTAAAGATCTTAAGATTAGTCCATAGTTTACGTCTCCTACTAACCGTATTAGGGGGCATAGATATTAGAAAGGATCCATTCACCATTGTTCTCAATAGTATGAAATTTAATAGCAAGATGATTAGTGCTAGCATTAAGAATCATACCAAAGACATTGTCTTTTATCCCAAAGAGTAGCTGCACTCCTCTGTGAGGCTCCCCCGAGAGTCCACCGTAGCTATGTCCGTAGTTTTCCTAGAAATTCTTTTTACTAATTTCAAGGATCTTAGCTTTCATCTTAGTTTCTACAAAATTAAAATACTAGGACTACTATAATCCGTAACTCCTTAATGATTCTCTGCTTGAGTTTCCATTTAGCCCTCGATGTTCCAAGAGATAATCTTCATTTAATAGGAGTGGGAGATGGGATTTCCCGATGGCTCAATTGACATCGAGTTCCATCTCGTAATGTCTTTCTTTGTTCTCTTCTCGATCTAAGAGTCTTTTTGAGGGCCTTCCTCTTTAGAACTAAGCTCAAAATCTACTAGTCTTCTAGCGTAAGATCTAGTAGTTCTAGATGTTGAAGTTTCCCAGTTGTCAATTTTCTTTTTCTTTTCACTGTAGAGTGATTCTGGGATCATTTCAAATCCTTTCATTCTCTTTTTTTTTTGAAATGACCTCTATGAATCCAGAAGTTAGCTCCTCATCTTCCTTAAATGGCGTTACTTCTCCCTCCTCTTTCTCTCTCTCTCGACACTATCAATAAACCGTAGATCTACTAACCTGCGCTGAAGCCAAGGGAGGTAGATTCATGACCAATCTGGTCCAAGCAAGAGTTTCCCTTTGTGGTTGAGATTTTACTTTCACCCCTTGGAGTGTTTTTCTACAATGCTTCTTCTGAACCCATGTTGTCCTTCTCCAACATTTCCTCAATGATGCACAGAGAGTTATCTATCTCAGCTTCCTTAGTGTCATTTGGAAGTTCCAAAGTCTGAGCTAGATCCTTAGGAATGATATTTACCTTTACAGTTCCTTCTTGTTCATCCACCTCCATAGTCACCTTTACTAGATTTTCTAAGTCCTCTTTGTTTCTAATTGGTGCTCCATGAAAGTCATTTCTAGGGTTTTTAGACGCTGTACTAAGTGTTTCCTTATTGAGTTCTAAAACCCCTTTTTTCCTTTTTTCATTGAGTTCAACTCAGTCGGTTAGGGATTTTTCTCTCTAACTTTCATTATCTCGGTACTCGCTTTCCTTTATCATTTCTAAATCACCCTCAAGTTGTTCTTTCTTTTTGTGTTTATCCTCCTCTGTAGAGATCTCCTTATTAGGACATTTTTTGGTGAAGTTTCCTATACGATGGCAATGCTTACACCTTAAATGAAAGGTTTAAAATTTGATTTTTGATCCACATTCCATAATTAGATTTCAAGATGATGTGCTTGCAATCCTCGCTGCTCCATTTCAGAAGAAATGCAAAATCGAGCAAAAGCAAGTCTAGATCTATTTATCGTGGGTCCATCTAGCCCGATCACAAAGATTTATGGATTTAGAAATTTTTAGCAAGATTTCATCATCCCAAAATTGCAATGGTAGCCCAGGGAGTCTACACCAGATTGGAATGGTGTTTATATTTTCAATGTTAGGGTCAAACCCTGGATACCACTTTTTCAAAAAGAGGCCCATATTACTCTAAATACACCACGGTTCTCCCGTACAACTCGATTCTAAATCAGCTTTACCGATTAAATTTTTCTAGAAAAACCCTATGGCATGATGGTAATACTTAGATCCCCTTAGGTTTCCACTTTCTAAGAGCCCATTTTCTAATAAAATCAATATTAGGTCTGGAGCCTAGAAACTTACCAACAAGGGAAAAATTTGCTTTGTCCAAAGCCCTATTTATGCAGCCATTTGGAACCATTAGATAGGTAGAACCTTCATTGTCCTTTTCCCATGTGAACTACCCTCTTTAGGAAATCAGGACCCACTTTTCTGTTAGGATTTCAAGAATCTTATTCTCGGCCAAAGGTGTGATCCCAAATGTCCACTTTTTCAGCTTTGTAGCTTTTCATCCATCTCGATTCTCAAGTTAGTAAGATCCTCCTCTTAGCTATATTTGGCCTAGAATGTAGACATTTCATAACCAATACTGCAGAAACCACACACTGACTCACTCCGCCGCTATCTCCATCACTCAAGCATCTCCATAGTGAATCATCTCCTAATCATCTCCATCACCGCATTGCTTAACCCACGCTTGTCAAGTGAGGATGTTAATTAAAGTAATTAATTCAATTAATCATGTACGCTATGGGATATGAATATGAAAGTTATGGTTAATTTAATTAACGAGGTTATAAGGGTGGTACGACTCTAATTTATGTGTGTCTACAATCGCAACCGCCTCAACTTAATTATTGGAATTTTTACCCACTTTTCCAACATAAGCTAAAATAAAATTTCCTAAGTGATCTCTTATCAAACCTCCTCCCCCTGATGTTACATCTCTTTCTTTCACAGATCCATCAAAATTGAGTTTATACCAGTCCATAGGAGATGGTTTCCATTTTGAATTGGTTATGTCCTTCTTTGCCCCAATTTTAGTCCCATTTTTAGCAGGGATGATCTTGAAGGTCTGCAGGATCCTCATCTCCTCATTAGAGTATGAATCATCCCACTTATGTTTATAAATTCAAAATTTGTCTTTTATACTTTTTTCGAAAAAAATACAAATTTTACACAATTAGCCTCTTTGTTTCTAAATATTATTTTGTTTCCTTCCTTCCAAATATTCCAAAGTATGTGCAGGAGAGTACATTTCCACAATTCCTTAATAATAAGTGATTTTTAAGGAACATTCCATTTATCCATCAATTTACTAAGACTACCCTCAAGGACCAAACTTGAATGTTAAAAATATATATCAGCTCCATCACCACCGAAAGTATACTTACATTCTATAAATAGATGCTACATGGACTTAACATTCTCCTTGTAAATATAGCTTCTATTAATAATTATCATACCCATTTTACTTAAATTATCCATAATATGAATAAGATATCTTCCCAAAAGAAAAAAATTCAAATATTTGTTCCATACCTTAGAGTAGACCTTGTTCTCCTCCTCATTTTCAAAATCCATACCATAACCGGATCTGACTTCATACTCCCCCGAGGTAGTCTTGCTCCAAATAATCTCATCCACTATGGGACTGCATTTAGAATAAACATGCTCCTTAATTTTTTATTTAGATTCTCAAAAGGGCCAATCACCATTTCATTTCAGCTCATATTTTCTAATTTCTATTTCATATTTGGGGTCAAATTTTGGTGTCTCTAAGAGTCAAAATTCAAATAAAAATCATATATTTACACAACCTACTAATCGTGTATACAAAAATTCACCCCAAGGTAATTTTGATAACATGCATTAGATTATTCAGGTCCTCCAGCAAGTAAGATCGATTCGAGGCCCAAAATCATGTTTCTCAGGGTCCCCTGGCCTTTTTCTAACTCCCCCACCCAAGAAGAAATCCCAACAAAGTTGAGAAAATGGAAGAAATGCAAAAATAAGGTCAGCAGGATCAGTGTTAAGGCATTTGGGTCCGAAGGGTTTGGGTCGATCGAGGTTCGTTGTACCAAGCTTGGGGGCTAAAAATGAAGAAAATCGGCTAAGTCCTAGTCCGTGAAATCCGCAGGATAGTTGGGATGTCGGAACGCGAAAAATCCAAATCGGTTGAAAGAGGGAAAAATTGCCTAAGTCTTTTTGTTTCACGCATCCGGGATAGTTGGGACAAAGGTACACGCGATGCGGATCGTCCAGCTTTAGGCGCAAGTTGGTCCATTTCGGGTGGTTCAAAGATATTTGTCCCGGGTAGTCCGAGACAGTTGGGAAAAAGGTACGCGGCGAACGCAGATCGGGCCATTTGGTGCAAGTCGGTCCATTTCGGGTGGTTCGGAGATATTTGTCCTGCAGCAGTCCCAGGAAAGTTGGGACAAAGGTACACGCGGACGCTGGATCGGCGGTTTGCCGCAAGAAGGTCCATTTGAGCGGTTTTGAGGTTTTCATCCGGGATAGCTAGGAAAAAGAGTATGCACGGATGCAAAAAGGTGAAATGGCCAAAAGAGACAAGGAGGCCCACGAAAAATCAAAACGTGCCATATGTCGTAAGGTTGAAAAGTTGCTAAGTGTTTGGCGCAAGGTAAAAGTGCGCCTTTAGGCCCGAACCAATAAAATAGTACCATGTGTCTAAGTTTAAGGCCCGAAAGGAATTTTTAGAGGATGAACCCACGGATGAATCAGAGCCCGACACATATCATTCAAGTAGTGGAGCGCGAGAAAAAAATCAAATATTTTCCTACGCCGATCCATTTTGGCCTGCTTTTTGCCCTAAATCTTCAGATCGCCATAACTTTCGATCCAGAGCTTGACTTTCACGCTTCTTTATATCAATAAAAAGCTGGTGAAATTATCTACACAATTCCAAGGTCAATCTTGAATTTTGGTTCAGTTTGGAGAGAAAATCAAAAATGCCTCTCGCACGTGATAATGGCCATAAATGACATTTCAACAACCAACTTAAATGCAAAATATAATTCACCACTTTTGCTAGGGTTCCCACCTACCACCATAATGAGATGAATTAAATGAAACCTAGAAGTGGTTGGAGTAGATTTAGATTTCCTCTCTCTTCCCTCTCTCATTCTTCCTATAAATTGTAAGGAGGGGCTTCTTTCTACGTGTTCGACATTCTTGTTTTGCCCTCCCTTCTTCACTTCAAAGTGAATTTGTGGAGTTCAAACCTACCATTTAAAAATGTAATGCAATTTTGCCTCTTGGCATTTTGTAGTGTATTATATCAATCTTTGGAGCAAGTAATGTATGTCCATGGGAAGATTCTCAACCCTCTTTGTGTTCATTTACATCCTCTTGATCTTTCACTACAAATTTTGTTATCTCATGCATGATCTTGCATCACATTTTAATGGTTTGTGTTTATTGACAAGATAGGTGTTCTTCATTCCTTGGTGTATCACCTCTTGTTAGCTTAGGTTTATTTTTATGCATCTTCTTACCTGCCTCTCCTCGCAAGTTAGATTAGGTTTTGAGTAAACCCTCTACATTTTTCATGTGCATCTCAATCAGAGGAATGGGAACCACCTTCTCTGGAGATTCCTTTCTCATTTTTGCAAGTCCCACACTTGAGAAAGGATTCAATGTTGTGCAATCACACTGGATGCTAGTATGATCAACCTAGAAATCTGATCAACATCCAGGGGTGTTGTGATTCTTCCCTAACAGTTTTGCACGACTGGTGGGACATTAGAGGTCTCATTTTCATTGCAGCAAAGTTAATGTGCATCTGCACCAATTTTCTTGCTTAAAAAGCTATAAATTGCACATCCGCGCCACCCCAAAGGGGAAAAACAGCTGGTTTTCAGCGTGCAGGCCCGAAAACTCATGAGAAGAATCACTACAAGGTCAAGAGTCGGAGAAGAAGAAGTGTTGTTTGAATATCTGTAGTTATCCCTAAGAAGAAGGCAAAGAGGAAGAGAGGATTCAAAGGTCTCCATCTCCACCAAATAGAACCTTGTCAACACCTCTCGCCTAGTAGGCCTTTCATCTAATCAACAAGGGTTCTCGTGCCAATCGAATGGCGCAACCACTAAATCCATACGTCAATTTCACCGGCAAAGCATCCCACTTTCTCTCAATGCACAACATCCAATCCCAAACAGGTGCAGCATTGAAGAACATTCCATACTTCACCGGAGAGAACCAAACTACTCCCGGTGATCATGTTAAAGACATTGCCAACCTTTGTGCAATTCATGAAATCAATGAGATGCAAGTTCTTCCAATTTCTAGCATCCTCATTCAAAGGGAAAGCTTTGTAATGGTTTAGAAGCCTTGCCTCGGGTTCTATTCAAAACTAAAACCAGCTATGCATTGCTCTCCATGAGCAGTTTGGGGAGAAGGAGACAACTTGTCCCTTTTAGAGAAGCTGACAACTATCAAAAGAGCTCCTAATGAGCAGCTGACTGATTTTAACTTCAGATTTCAAATGACTTGGGAAAGAATTCCAGTGACAATCAAAGCCAACAAAGAGAAGGTGCTTTTCTTTATTATCTCAAAGCTCTAAATTCTGATATTTCTATGTTGATTCAATCCATGGGAAGCATAACTATCCCTATGGCTTATAGCATTGCCATTAGGGCTGAAAATTGTTTGATCCACGCTGGAAAACTAGCCCCTAGACCTCCCATGCCATTGTTTCCAAGTTTAGAGATCCCAAGTACTAGTCAAGCACCTACCTTAGCTCCTATTCCCACTCCTAGAAATCAGAGTTCAAATGAAGCTTCTACTTCATCTTCTAGTGCCTCAAACGAACTTCAAGAAGTCATGAAGCAATTGCAAAATCTAGGCAATGAGCTAGTTACACTCAAGAGGTAGCAAGCCCAAAGTTTTAGACCTTCTTATCAACCTTGAGCTCAGCCTAACAGACAGCCATATCAGCCTCAAAGACCACCCAATCTAGCTACAAATTAGAATCAAGCAAGGCCTCCTACCAATAGACCATTTCAGCCCGATAACCCCAATGTTGCATCCACATCCAGAGCTTTGGTACCGGTGCAAAATAACATGGCCCAAGAATATGATTGGTGTTTCCCATGCGGTCAGCCACATAACCAATCAATGTGCTTTAACGGTGCATTAAATCAGGTTCTTATGGTGCAAACCATTGGTGGGTCGCAAGAATCTAGCCACGAAAGAATCATCATCGCAAGAAGCACCTCAGCAAGGAACATCTCCGAACGAAACTACTCTTGTCAATTAGCAGGATGAAGATTTCTGTGGTATGAATCAAATACCCTCTCAAAGTGTTACAGCCAACACAAGGTCAAAAAGGAGAAATTTGGGTGAAGGACAACCATTGGCTCCAAGTAATCCGCAACCTTCTACCACTCCACAAGCTTTTGGCAAACAAAATGTAGTTCCAAACATGCAAGGAGCACCCAAACCAGCTCCTAAACCAACTCACATGCCAGCTGTTGTTGCCCATGTGCAAGGGATGAATATGCAAACCAAGGGACAACAAAGAGATCCTTCATCACCATTTAGTATCATTGATCGATGAAGAAGACAAATGTAAATATATCAATGTGGGAATACCTATCTATCCCAGTGCCGTAGAGATTTGCTACAAGCTGCCATGAAAGAATGGCCGACTTTCAATCAAAGCAAGTCCAAATGCAAGAGAAGGTGCTCACAAATGCTGCCCAACTCCGAAGGGAATCATGGAGGACAGCAAGGTAAAACGTTGAAGCCCCCTCCTTTTTATGTCTCACTAATCATCGGAAACCAATTGGTGCACAATTGCATGATTGATTCCGAGGCAAGTAGCTCAAGTGATGCCCAAGAAAATAGCCGATCACCTAGGAATTCAATATGAAACCATATCCAAAGGGGTAGTGCGCTTGATGGGACAGCAAGAATAACAGCTTGGGGTGATTAGAAACTTGAGTCTTACCTTGCATGCATGTCCAAATGTTGTTGTTTTACAAGATGTATCAGTTATAGACCTTCCACCACTCTTTGCCCTATGTTTGTCAAGAGATTTTATAGCCAAGATTGGAGGATATTTGTCTGCTGATTGGTCACACATGCTATTCAGAACGAGGTATGGAACCAAAGCTACAATCAGGTCTGAACCTATTGCAAACTTCCACATTGAGCCCTACACTCCAAGTCAGATCAATGCCAATTGTTTGGCATTTGATCAAGAAGATCACCCAAGCACTGATGAAGCTGACACCAAGGTTGGAAGCATCCCGGATCTAACTCTTGATGAATGGGCAAACAAGGTGCATGCTTTTGATCCTTATCAAGAAGTAGAAGAATCTGAGCTAGGAGTCTATTGCATACATGAAGAAGATCATCCCATTCCTAGCATCACCAAGCCAGACCACAAGGATGACAATGAGGTATGGCAGCTATTTTTTGATGGATCAAGGAGTAGACAAGGTGCCGGAGGGGGAGCCATGCTTGGTTTCACCTCAAGGAGTAAAGTACTATTCAGATTTTAGATTTCAGTTCACATGCTCCAATAACACTGCTGAATATGAAGCCTTGGTGCAAGGGATGCATTGGGCAATAAAGAGAGGAATAAAGAACTTGCAAGTCTTTGGTGACAGTGAATTGATTGTAAATCAGGTCAAAGGGCAGCATGCTGCCAAGAATGATCTACTCAAGTGCTACAAGAATAGGGTGTGGGGCCTCATTGAAGATTTTGAGGGATTTGGCATCAAATCAGTCCCTAGGAAAGAAAACCAAGCTGCTGACAGGCTTGCAGCAGTTGGGGCAGCCTTTGACGTTGTGGAGAGCATTCAAAAAGACAAGGTACAGCCAAACATCCATGTGATTGTGAGGCCTTCAGTGTGGATAACAATGTAAGTTGGCAAGTGTTTGAGAATGACCAGCAAATCATCCATTTCTTGCAAGAAGAAGCTGAGTTCTCACTAAAAATCAGAAAAATTGGAATAGCAGTATGGTGACCAAGTGGTACAATTGAGAACTAACAAGCTTCGCCTAAGGGACTTATCACTTTGGAGTCCATTTTCAATCCCAATGACCAGTTTAGGAAAGAGAAAGAAAACATTCAGGTCAAGAGAGAAGATTCAGTATCCATCTTGGTGGAAGAGAACAAACCATTTCAAATTGGAAAGATGACAACTAAACAAGAAAAGTATGAGTTTATACAACCAGTGTCCGAATTCCCTCGATGTGTTTTCTTAGAGCTACGAAGAATTGAAAGGTTTCAATCCTAAGTTAGCTCAACACACCATTGAGTTGGATCCAAATGCTAAGCCCATCAGCAGAAACAAAGGCCACTCAATCCACACATGGAACCTCTCATGAGGAAGGAATTGAACAAGTTGATTGGGTCAAGAATCATATTCCCAATCAAGCATTCTAGTTGGGTTTCCAACTTAGTTCCAGTCAGAAAGAAGAGTGGAGAGATCAGATTGTGTGTTGACTTCAAGGACTTAAATAGAGCATCTCTCAAGGACCATTACCCACTCCCTTCCATGGAGAAAATTCTGTAAATTTTTGCTGCTCTGAGAGGTTTTCAAGATTTCTTGATGGCTATTCAGGGTATAATCAAATTATGGTGAAGGAAGAAGATCAGTTCAAGACAGCCTTCACAACCAAATGGGGAACTTATGCATACAAGAAAATGCCATTTGGGTTGTCCAACGCTAGAGCTACCTTCCAAAGAGCAATGGACATGGCGTTCAAAGGTTTGATTAACAACATGGTGCTGATATACCTTGATGATATCACTATTTTTTCAAAAATGCAGTAGACCACCTCTCTTATTTGAGACAAGTCTTCCAAAGGTGTAGGAGATTTGGAGTGTCTTTGAATCCTAAGAAGTGTATCTTCCTAGCACATGAAGGAAAGATCCTTGGCCATATTGTCTCCAAAGAAGGATTAGCAATTGATCCCGAGAGAGTCAAGCCATAAGAGCACTACCATTGCTAAGCCACAAGAAGGCACTTGAGTTTCTTGGGAGAATAAAATTTGTTCGAGGTTTGTCCTAGATTTTTAGCCCTTGTCAAACCTATCACCAAAATGTTGAAGAAAAGCATGGCTTTTAAATGGACAAGAGAGAGGCAAGGAGTGTTTTGAAGCAATCAAAGAAGCCATCTCCCCAAGCACCAACTCTCATCAACCCGGATTTCTCCAAGGATTTCATCCTCTATGCATTTGGAGGTAATGATACTATTTCTGCCATTTTGGTGTAGCAGAACAAGGACAATGATGAGCATCCAATTACTTTCTTCAGCCAAATCCTAGAGGACTATGAGGTGAGATATTCTTTTATTGAGAAGCATGTACTTGCAGTAATCAGAAGCTTGAAGAAATTCAAGCATCTAGTCTCAAACAACAAAGTTCAGTTGTTGGTCTCTCATGCGGGAGTAAAGGAATTCCTCCTCAACAAGGATTTGAATGAGAAAAGGGTAGGTTGGATCACTCGTGTCATGGAGTATGACATTGAGATCAAGGTCACCAAGCTGGTAAGAGGAAAAGGATTGTGTGAGCAGCTAATTCTGGGCAAGCAAAAGGGAGTATGCAATGAAGAAGAGGTTGTTTTAATAGTTCAAGACAGCCATGTGCAAGGTAGCACTCAAGAAGAAGATAATTTTTGCCCCACTCCTTGCTGGACCCAAGGTATAATGCACTTCCTAAGCATCGGCCTATGCCCTCCAGAGATGAACAAGACCCAAAGAAGACACTTCAGATTGCAGGTTGTCCCATATGCCATAGTAGATGGTGTTTTGTTCAAGAAAGATGTGAATGGAGTACTGCTGAGATGCATTAACAAAAATCAGATTCATAGGGTGTTGGAAGAGTTCCATGGTGGACCAGCTGGTGGTCATTTTACACCAAGAGTGACAGCCCTAAAAATCATGAAGGCTGGTTATTATTGGCCCAAGATTTTTAGTGATTGCTTCACGTGGATCAAAAGGTGCAAGAATTGTGCATTCTTCACAGGTAAAGAGAGGTTGTCGCCCTTCCATTGCATCCAATTTTAGTTGACCAGCCATTCATGCAATGGGGTTTGGACTTCATTGGAGTCATTAATCCCAATTCAAGCCAAGGGCATAAGTGGATTTTGACAGCCACAGACTACTTCACCAAATGGACTGAAGCAGTAGCACTCAAGGAAGCAAATGAGTCTAGCATCTTAGACTTCTATGAGGGGATAGTAACCAGATTTGGCATACCTGCTACAATAATCTCAGATAATGCATTAGCATTCATTAGATCCAAGGTGACTGAGTGGGCTGTCAAGAACAGGATCTACCTAAGTACTTCATCAAACTACTACCCTCAGGGTAATGGCCAAGCTAAATCTACAAATAAGAACTTGTTGAGGATCATTAGGAGGACTCTTGATGAGAATCAGAGGTCTTGGCATACCAAACTGAAATCAGCCTTATGGGTTGATAGGATAACTCCCAAGAGATCCACGGTAATTCTCCATTCAGGCTTGTTTATGGAAGAGAGGCAATCTTGCCCATGTCACTTGAGTTTCCAACATTGGAACTCATGAAGTAATTAGAGTTGCTAGAGTTTGGGCCCATGGAGGTGAGATATGCAGAGTTGATGGAGCTCCAAGAGATCAGAGATCAGGCATCCCAAGCAATGGAAAAGGATCAAGCTTTGATCAAGAAGACATTTGATAGGAAGGCCAAGAGTATATCTTTCCAAGTTGGAGATCTAGTATTAAAATGGGATGTAGATAGAGTAAAACCGGGAAGGCATTCAAAATTTGATGCCATTTGGAGTGGCCCATACATGGTAAAAAAGTGTAAGGACAACAATGCCTTCCAATTGTCTTCATTGGATGGCGAAGAACTGCAGATTCCAAATCAACTAATCTATCTAAAGCATCGCTACTAAAGGGAAATTCTCCATATTGTAAATATTAGCTTAGGTTTTCATTCCTCCAAGTGCTTGTGCACATTGTTTTGTTGTAGTTTGTTTTGCTTTCCTAAGTGCTTTGGCACAAGCTTGCTGTCCCCTGG
The DNA here is from genome assembly GCA_018340775.1 of Taxus wallichiana var. yunnanensis. Classification (NCBI taxonomy): domain Eukaryota; kingdom Viridiplantae; phylum Streptophyta; class Pinopsida; order Cupressales; family Taxaceae; genus Taxus; species Taxus wallichiana. The sequence continues at coordinate 160,424,377 of CM031243.1, read as the reverse complement.
AGATGTGTTTGCAGGCCTTACTCCATCATGTGATATTCCATCTTCCTCCTTGTAACGTTCTAGTCGGTTTGGTATCAAACCGAGAATCAAGTGACTCCATTCCCAATGGATGCTTCAAGCAAATCGTTGATTAACTTCATCCAACAGTAGATGACCTGCTGAGTTGCCAAATTGTTATCCAAAATTCACCCCCTGGGTAATTTTGATAACATGCATCAGATTATTCAGCCCCGAGCAAGTAAGATTGATTTGAGGCCAAAATCATGTTTTCGGTCCCCTCGGCCTTTTTCTAACTCTTCCACCCAAGAAGAAATCCCAACAAAGTTGAGAAAATGGAAGAAATACAAAAATAAAGTTGCAGGATCTGTGTTAAGGCATTTCAAGTCCGAAGGGTTCGGGTCATACTGAGGTTTGTTGTACTAAGCTTGGGGCTGAAAAAATGAAGAAAATCGGCTAAGTCCTAGTCTAGGGAGTCCGCGGGACAGTTGGGACGTCGGGACGTGTGGGACGCGAAAAGCCGAATCGGCCGAAAGAGGGAAAAATTGCCTAAGTCTTTTGTTTCACACAATTCGGGACAAGTTGGGACAAAGGTACACGCGAGACACGGATCGCCGGTTTGGCGCAAGTCACCCATTTTAGGCGGTTCAAGATATTTGTCCCGGCATCCAGGACAGTTGGGACAAAGGTACACATGGGACATGGATCAGCTGATTTGGCACAAGTCATTCCATTTCGTGGTTCGAGGTATTTGTCCCGGTATTCTGGGACAGTTGGGACAAAGGTATGCACGGGACGTGGATCGGCCGGTTTGCCGCAAGAAGGTCCATTTCGCGGTTCGAAGGTTTTCATCTGGGATAAGCAGAGGCAAAGAGTACGCGTGGGATGCGTGGGACGCAAAAAGGTGAAATGGCTGAAAAGAGACAAGGAGGCCCGTGGACGAATCAGAACGTGCCACATGTCAGAAGGTTGAAAAGTTGCTAAGTGTTTGGCGCAAGGTAAAAATGCGCCCCTTAGGCCCGAACCAATAAAATAGTGCCACGTGTCCAAGTTTAAGGGCCCGAAAGGAATTTTTAGAGGATGAACCCATGGATGAATCAGATCTTGACACGTGTCATCCAAGTGGCAGAGCGTGGAAAAATTCAAATATTTTCCCACCGATCCGTTTTGGCCTGTTTTTGCCCTAAATCTTCAGATCACCATAACTTTCGATCCAGAGCTCAGATTTTCACGTTATTTATATCAATGGAAAGCTGGTGAAATTATCTACACGATTCTAGGGTCAATCTTGCATTTTGGTTCAGTTTGGAGAGAGAAAATCAAAAATTCCTCTGGCACGTGATAATGGCCAGAAATGACGTTTCAACAACCAGCTTAAATGCAAAATACAGTTCACCGCTTTTGCTAGGGTTCTCACCTACCGCCATAATGAGATGAATTAAATGCAACCTAGAAGTGGTTGGGGTAGATTTGGATTTCCTCTCTCTTCCCTCTCTCATTCTTCCTATAAATTGTAAGGAGGGGCTTCTTTCTAAAGGTTGGACATTCTTGTTTTGCCCCTCCCTTCTTCTCTTTGGCAGGTGAATTTGTGGAGTTCAAACCTCCCATTTAAAAATGTAATGCAACTTTGCCTCTTGGAATTTTTTAGTGTATTGTATCAATATTTGGAGCAAGTAATGCATGTCTATGGATGATTCTCAACCCTCTCTGTGTTCATTTACATCCTCCTGATCTTTCACTACAAATTTTGTTATCTGTGCATGATCTTGCATCACATTTTAATGGTTTGTGTTTATTGGCAAGATAGGTGTTCTTCATTCCTTGGTGTATCACCTCTGTTAGCTTAGGTTTATTTTTATGCATCTTCTTACCCTGTCTCCTTGGCAAGTTAGATTAGGTTTTGAGTAAACCCTCTACATTTTTCATGTGCATCTGAATAGAGGAATAGGAACCAGCCTTCTCTGGAGATTCCTTTCTCATTTTTGCAAGTCCCACACTTGAAGAAAGGATTCAATGTTGTGCAATCACACTGGATGCTAGTATGATCAACCTAGAAATCTGATCAACATCCATGGGTATTGCGTTCGCCTAACACTAACTATTTTAATGAGAATTTTTTTACTATTTCGTATACTTCTTGAGTAAAAAGAAACAAATTGAAGACTACATTTGGGATCCATAATTAATTTCATAGGAATGGGAAAAAAATCATTCAATAACACATTATCTTGGGAAAAAGTATTAATATATTGTTATCTTGGTGCAACTTACACAAGGGAAACCTAGCTTCAAGGGACATAATTTCTATCACACACACAAACACACTAGATATACATTAAGTATGAAATGTAGTGTAGTGATCAATAATAATCACATTTGGGTGACCATAGAGTTTAGTTTGACTCAAGCATTGTCATATTTTATTTATTCTAATATGTGTTTGAGTCTTGTATAGGTTGTTAGGGTTTATTTTGCAATAACATGTGTGATAAGATAACCCCAAAAAAATTGGATGTATCATAGTGAAGGGAATGTGACATCATCATACATTGAAAGAACTATATCTATACCCATCACTAGGGCACTAAATCCTAATTCAAACACTAGTGCTAGGACGTTTTATCCCTCCTAGGTGGTACTATTCGAATAAATTCCAGATCACTACTTTCAATAAAAATCATATACATTCCATATCAATCTTGTTCCACCATCAACCTATCCCAAATATAGTCTAAAAAACCAAATATAAGCTAATTCATTCTCATCCTCTAATTGGTTCTACTTTTTCATCATTGTATATTTGTATATTACATGTTTTTGATATATATGATTTACTCCAGTCCTTTGATTAAGATTTAATTTTGTTAAATCATTTGGTGAACCTATTTATTGATTGAGACTTAGATTGCCATAGGATTGTTAATTTTTTTATTTCTAATTTCTTACGAAAATGTGTTCCATGATCTTATTTCCAAGCCTCTTCCACACAAATAGGATTTTTCCTATGACTAGTCTTCAACCATGTTTTACAAATGCACAAGAAGAATCCAAATTTTATCATAATGTATATCTCCTAGGGATAATAATGATTTTAATTTTCCTATAAAAAACTTATAGCAATTGATCCTAATGTTTCACTAATACCCTCTATTGACACTAGTAGTTCATGTGGTAGTGATAGTGATATTTCTTCTCTTCTTGTTAGAAATCACAAGCACCGAAAGCGGGGGGCTGAATCGGTGCGAGATCAATTTTTAACCTTTCAATATTCTTAATTATAACCAAAATAAAACCATGAACCAAAACAGAGTGCATGCAAAAATACTAGTACACAAGACACCAAATTTATGGTGGGAAACCCTTAAAGGGAGAAAACCCACTTAAAGCAAAATATCTATTTAGGAACACCCATTCCATAAGTCTTGAAATGATTTCACCTTATTTGAGCACCCACTCAAAATATGAATTACCCACTTCTATGTTTTTCCTAGCACCACTAGATCGGTTTAGCAAGTTATAACTTGCAAGGAGCTCCTACCCCTATAACCCAAACACCCACTGTAGACACCAAAATTAGGTCATACCACCCTTATAACCCTATTAATTAAATTAAAAATACCTTACATATTCATATCCCATTGTGCACATGATTAATTGAATTAATTAATTTAATTAATTTAATTAACATCCTCACTTAACCACCTCACCTAGCCACATCACATAGACACCTCATCATGGACCTATTCTTAGCATGTTTCTTTTAACTAAGACTCAATTTCTACTTACCATAACTAACTGAAACTTAGTCTAACCCTAAAATAAGATACACATTATTTCTCTAACAACATACCCACTTATCTAAGCACAAAATACTATTTTAGACCCAAACTAATGGGCAAAATTGGCCAAAAGATAGCCAAGATTTGCTATTTTGGAAACCTAGGATTTCCCATTATAACCGATCTTTGGTTAACACTAAAACGATGCTAGTTAACCCTAAACTGATGCTCGATTAAGATAAATCATCATCGGTTACCATATATTCATTTTGGTAACCTTGTTCGAGAGGTTGGAAATTTTGAGAAGTGGGCATTTACTATTTTTGAAAAGAGAGATCTACATTCAAGCATGAACAATAGCCTACTCGAGCATCCAGATGAACCTTTCCAACACTAGGACTGATCTGAAGGAATTGGCATTCACGGTAACATTTTGGGAAGCACTTTCATGGAACTGATCACTAGTTTCACATATCAACCATTGCTATCCTCCACCAACTAGGCCTACAAATACAAGTAAGTGTGTTCTAATCAGCATCATTCTATACTTACTTAGATTGTGATTTATTTAGCTCTGTTTATTAGATCCTATTCTACTTTACATTCCACCATCCCCACCTTCTTGTCAATCCACCCATCTAACAACCCACAACCCCTTTAGCCCCCATATCCGACTCTTAGACATTCCTGAGCCTTCCTGAGATTTTTACAAGCCTAAACATCCTTCTTCCATTCTCTATGCAATCATAGAGAAGCTACAAAACCAAGTTTATTTGATTTCCACCATTCATCCCCTACCAACATTGGTCACCTTGACCATCATTGGTTTCCCCTTCACCGCATCGGTCACCGGACCGATAGTCGGCCCGTATCTTGTGACAAAGTTTCACTAATTTGACTTTATCACCCCTAAAACTTCACAAAATCCTCAACCAAGTCATATACACTATCTCAAAGCCACTCCACATGCCTCCCCATCTCTCTATGTATACATAGAGAGAACCTAGACCCCTATTTCTAATATTTAACTATTCTACCCTTATCCACCCTAAGCCTTCATCGGTCACACCCTTACCAACATCCTCTATGTGTCCATAACCCAACTCGGATAACAAGCTAATACCCACTCCCAAACTGCCCAAAACCATTTATAACCTCTTTCATACTTGTAGAGACTCAAAACCACCTACCCAACCACACCAATCTAATCATAACCCTACCGTTATATTAGATTTGCTTATTGTATTTGAATGAAACAATAAATTGTAGGATGTTATTTGTTTAGGTTATTTATTACATTAAATTGTATGAAACAGTGGATTGACACCATCTAGGAAGTATCACACTTCTCGGATCTAGCACACGCTAGGAAGTCCATTAATATATATTGTTTAATATTCTTCTTGTGGTCTTGTTTTGTATTTATAGGTAGTTCCTCCTAGCCAAAAGGAAGTTGATCACACCAACCTTGATCATAAATTAGAAATGTGTGCACAACCTTCAACTAACCTCACAAACATGTATTCCTCCTTTCTCTATCACCCTCTATCTGCTTTCATAAATTTTCTCAAGAATGGAAGGGAGCCTACTTGAGCATCCAGATGACCCTAGCTAGCACCCGAAACCGACCTTAACGCATTGGCATTCATGGTAACATTCCGAAGCATTACCATGACACTCGATCACCAATTTCACAAATCAACCATTTCTATCAACCTTCAACCAACCTCACAAATAGGTATTCCTCCTTGGCCTATCACCCTCTATCTGTTTCATTAATTTTATCAAGAATCTGGTGAAACATTTTGCACGCTTCGGTGGAACCTCTCTTAGGTTCTTTGCATTTTCTTCATATATGGAAATATTGTGTGTCTCTTTCTTTTTGAAAAATACACATGTAATCTTCTCGCTTGGTAACATTATTTTCTTCTAATTGTCTAAATGACATTTATGATTTGGTGTTTAAAACAAATAATTTCTTTCTTCCTACATTTGTATAGTAGTGAAAGAACATGTTATTGACCTATTCATCATTTTCTACATCGAATATAATTGTTGATTTGGGTTCTAAAATATGTTGCATTTTATCCTTGTATGTTGAATTTTAGCTCACATTAAAAATAGAGGGAAACCTACATGCTGGAATTCATGCTAGTGATGGTTTTAATAATTGAATCATAAAAGATCTTTCTCTTATCTCTCTCTTTTCCAAACTACAAAAATAAAAATCATACATTTTCTTAAACAACACCTTAATCGGAAGAATTTGTCAATGACCACACAATCAAAGGATTGATAGTGGGCACCCAACTGGTTTCTTTGTCCAGTCATTATCTCAGAGAAAGGACTCGCCTCCGCCAAAACATAACCTGAAACCACCCTTTAGAATTTTCCTCTTCATAGGACACCTTCCCAACCAAAAATTTTTTTTTTTGAATTCACAAGTCAGTCTTAAATAGCATAAGATGAACACATAAAATTCACTTATAGGATTTGCATGTTTTTCTTATCTTTTTCTGAGTTGCATTTTGAGTTGTGAGGTTATGTTCTCCACTTTCCTCTTCCTTTCACACTCCACCATCATAGTTGGAGTATTTTGACTATTTCTAAGTGTGTCAGGGTCTAATACTATCATCCTCAGACTTCTGGGTTGATACTCCATCTGACTCAATTCACAAAACCAATTTTTCTTCACTTCTTCAAATTTCACAGTAATTGGCGTCGGTCTAGTGACCGTCACCGGTTTCCATCTGACCATCATCGGTTTACCTAATCGGTGTCAAGTCCCAGCTATTTTTTTATTTCACCAAAAAAGCATTCATCACCTCTTTTGTTCTATTTGAAATTATCAGGGCATCATCATATCCCCAGAATTCTAATATCACTATCATATACAGTTTCCTCATTCCATTTTCATCATTTTTGGCCTCATTTGCTAGAAATGTTAATTTACCACAATAACTAGTATCGATTCTTTTATGTAACCTTCATCAATCCCCCTTTAACCATCATTGGTTATTTAAACCTTTATTGGTTCCTCTTCTCTAATTTTTAATTAGGACACCGACCAAGTTCACATACTAGAATCTATCTTCCTCCATTTATGTTGTTTTCTTTGTTATTTATAGAGAATGGTTTATCGTGTCTATGCTAATTCACATGGTTCTGACTTCTAGTCAAACCAATGCCCTTGTGTTTCATGCTAGGATTTACCCACTTCTACCTAGCCCACCACCACCTTCCATCCTGTCGCCTATGGATCCAACTCATCCCATCACTATTAATACCAGCGATGAGTAGTTCGTAAGACTCCTTAACCAGAATCTCGCTGCCCTATAATATTATCTCACCCACTCATCTACCCGAGACTCCTTGGGATAGTTAGTATATGGCATTCCCATGTCTATCCCTCTTGTCATAACCCCCACTTTCATGTTAGCTACCACTAGTTCAACATGGCCTTCATCCACCTTACCACCTATGGTGTCTCAACTAGACCCCATGTCCTCTATAATTGTTGCACCAATGACATCTATCACACCCGTGGTGTCAACCATTCCTTCACCAACCATCTTAAGCATGGCCCCATCTAGCACCCTTTACCTCATATATACCAGTTACATCACAATCACCCATGGTGTCGGTAACCCATACCCCATTCTAAAGCCTCATCATTTTCATCCCATAGTCTCTACCCCCAATTACTATGAGATTCGTTATGACTACCCCACCTATTTACACGCATCACCAATAACCCCCAATCTTGTCTATCACTTATTCAGGATATCTTCTCGCCCACATCTATTCCCCTTCGCAGTTTTCATATTCAACACCCCCATATACTATGATTTCATCCATATCATACACCCATCATCAACCTCCCTTTACTGTAGGAGGCACCCATTCCTCACAACCCACCAATGACCTCATTAGGATGATGATGGAAAATATGAAAACATTATAAGAATCAGTTTTTTGCTCTCGCAACTCCTTAACTTATGAAAAAATCTATAATGAGCCTATTCATCCATCTATCCCCATTCGCCCATACCCTATACATTGGGAAATTCCCAAGTTCAATTGTTTCAATAGTAAAGAAGACCCACAACAACACTTGTTATCGTTCAAAAATGGGTGTTATCTAATTTTGCATGATGATGATTTACTCCTATGGACATTCCCCATGTCCTTGACAAGACCCTCCTTATATTGGTACAAAGGGTTTACCTAGACATTCCATCTACTCCTTTAACCAAGTGGCTCGAGCATTATTAGACCACTTCTCAATCAATGTCATCAAAAAAGTCACCATGACTGACCTATACTCGACACGATAGTATAATGACAAATCTATCGCATATTTTGTTGCTCACTGGTGAAGCCTTATCAACCAATTAACATTACAATTACCTCAAGTTGAGCTTATAGAGTTTCTCACTAGAGCTTGTGCATACACATATCCCCAAATATGCAGTACAAACCTTCAGTATCTTTGACAAATCATTTACCATGGCACAAAGTTGGAATTTTGTGTCATTGAAGAAAATAAAATCCAATTGCAAAACAAAAACACCGTGTTCAAGTCAAATGATGCTTCTTCATTTTCAAATCCCCAAAACAATTATTCAAAATCCAAAGGATCTAGCCAATGTGGTAGTTCTCAAATATGGTCCATCCCATCCATCTAATCAAGCCAAACCTTCCTCCAATATTTCTCCTATTCATACTTTTCAGTTCCGATAGGAACAATGAAAGTACACTCCGATTGGAGAGCCCTATTCTTCAGTCTTGGAAAAGCTTCTTAAGGTCGAGCCATTGCACTACCCCCATAAAACCTCATACTGGTTTCAATCCCGCTTATCCTATGCCCGCATGGTATAAGGAACGTGACTATTGTAATTATCATCGTGTCAAAGGCCATAGTGACTATAATTGCATAAATTTTAAGAACATTGTCCAGAAATGTTAGATAATGGATATCTCGTCCTAGAAAACCCGAATGCACCAGAAAATCAAAAATTTTATATCATTATGAATTCATTCCCTAACCATAGACCATCATCTAATCAAAATGGTGAAGCTTAAACCAATGACAACAATTTCCATAAAGTCCACACTATTTTTGATATCATACCGGTCATTCCTCAATTTCCACCTATTCTAGCATGAGATTCTCTACCCATGGAGGAGCATATTTAATCCTTTCCTTCACCCCTAGAGGAGACCCTTCATCTCCCCTTCACCCACGGAGGAGTCCAAATTTTTTTGATGTTGTTTCACCATCTACCTTGCAACCTACCGAACAATCAATGGTATTAACTCTCCTACCTATAGGAGAATCATCATCACTTTATCCTCCACCAAAAGAGAAGTATACCTCACCCCACCTACCATCTCTCCTACCTATGGGAGATCCTTCAGACACACCACTACCTATTAGGGAAAATTCTCCATTAGCATTCTAGGATCCCGTTGATCTAGTCTCGACTCTTTTACCCATAGATTTTGAGGCTAACCAATTCCCTATCTCACAGACATATTTTACAGGATTTCCACTAAACCAACTGCATCTCCTCTTATAATACTGTTGTTTTCACGGCTGGAAGATCACTTGGATTACGTTAATAATTCCATGCTTTGGGGATGTCTTTGGCTCCCCTTTTCAACTCAAATGAAAATGTTTCCTACATATACCTCCACGATCTATCCAAAGGTATTTCTAGAACCAAATCGACCTTATCCATGCCTTGTCGAAATGGATTCTTCTTCATCACCTTTACCTACATCCGAAACTTTACCCATGACTAAAAACATTCATATGCCTAAGAACCTACCCAAACCTACATATTCACCCATATCTAGACCCATCACTACCTTGGGTGTCATGCCAATGTCAAGCCTTACCCATCCATCCATCAAATTGGATTTAGCCACATCTTCCCAAACCCACACCAAAATTATTCCTTCACCTAAAAGGAAGATCCAACCTTCTAGGCCACATACACCAGTCTCACCCACCACACCTTTATCACCTTCGCCCCTTCCTTCCATCCTAGGACCTCACCCATCAACCTTAGCCAAAAACCACCTACCCAAGGCAAATCAAAAGCTAAGAAACCTACTTCTTCATCATGATCCTTTGTTACACCCAATTTACTTGCACAAAAAACACCCTCACCCTCACCCATACATTTCTTACCACCTATACCTCCACCAACTACCATAACCCCAACATTACCTATGCAACTTTAACCCATACATTCCATCCAGACTCCACCAACCACTTCCACCACACCTTCATTGTCCCCATGGGTAACCCGTCCTCTTCCACCATCATCTTTCCTTCTACATCATGTACTCCCACCTCACCTTTACCCAAGAAGGTGTAATCCAAGGGCAAGAACCCACTACCCTCTAATAGGGTAGTGAAACCAACAACACCTTCCATTTCTAGTTCTTATACCACACATTTACCCAAGAAGATATGATCAAAACCTAAGACAGTAACACCTACCAAACTAGTGGTCAAACCTATTCCACCTCCTATAATACCTCTTCCACCACAATCATCCACACCTTTACCCAAACCAACACTCACTTCCCATTGTGGTCCACTTTGGCGGGTCCTACACCAACATTTTAGCCAACCTCTTAGAGACCTTGGTCATCAAATTACCACCACTTAGACCTTATGACCCCAAAACCTAAACCAAAAGGGTTTGATGAAACTAAATGTTTTTCCTACCATTATGTTCCAGGACATGATGTAGAGGGTTCTAATGATCTCAAAACCATTCTCCTTAGATTATGTCATCCTCAAGAAAATTTTGACGATGACGATCTTCTTGATGAGGACCCTGTTCCATCTTCACCTGTCACCATGCATCCCCACTCGCTACCTATTCATTGACCTGTATTACGACCTCCACAACCCTTTTATCCACCTCCAAAATTCAAGATCAACATGGTCTATATCAGATATTTGGCCAAACCACCGCCTAAATGCTAGTTTTTCCTACTCATTTTGTAAGGTTCTTACCCCGCATTAGGTTTTTTTCCATCATGCCATTATACTACTCATGACATACCTTCTCCATCTACCTTTTTCCTCATATTAACATGATCCAAGTTTCCACTTGCACCCAAAAGGAAAAGGAAAAGAAAAATCAACTAGCCCATCAACCAATCCCGTGCCTAATATACCATCTACACCCACACCCAAAATCACCATTTGAGGACCCACATACCCTATTTTTGACAGGGTCACCCATCATACAATGATAAAACAATTACACCAATCCCCTCTAAAAATGTCTTTGTATGATCTCGTCCAAACCTCTGAATCTCATTGACAAGCCCTCATGGAGGTTTTGCAATCCATCAAGGTTTTACCTAACAAACCCACACCAATAGCCTCCATTATCACCCCTCACCACATGGCCTCTCTTACCAAATCATCTCCTTCTTCTACCCCCATGCCCAATTCAGAATTAGCCACCCTTAGTTTTTTTGATGAGTAGATCGTACCTCTCTAATTAGATGAACCTGATCCTACCCTTTTCATCTCCATCTATATCTATAATATACGCATAAGGTGTGTTATGATCAATGGTGGTGCTAGCATCAACATCATCTTCTCCCACACGTACAATCAAATGTGTATCCCTTCAAATTACATGCATAATAACCTAGTTATGTTGCACTCCTTCAATGATGCCATCACTTCCACCCTTGGCACCATTATTTTTCACGCTTCGTGTCGGCCCTCAAACTGTCCCAAAATTTTTCTATGTCTTAGAGGGGGAGTTATAGTATAACATGTTGCTCGGATGAACTTAGATTCGCATAATGGTTTTTGTTCCTTCAACTTTACACCATTGTGTAAAATTTGAACATGAAGGATATAACTATACCATCCCAAATGACGAATCACCATTCAAAACCTCGTAACATGTTGTAATAGCCTAACGATGTCCTTATACCGCCTGCATCTACCACCGCCTCCAATTTTCCTCACCCATATACCCATCCACCAATGCTTTTGCACCTCTCCCATGCTTAATTCTTCTATTCCTACTATTTACCTTAGCCTCTGTAGCTGACCCATCTACTTCCCAACTAACCGATATCCCTCATGTCCAATCGCCTAGTAATTCATCTATTCTCGCTACCACATATCTACTACCAATCCCTTAGAGGGTGTTTTTAAACTCCTCACTCTGGGGGAGTACCACCTCTATAACATAAACGCATTCCTTACTCCACAAGAGTATGGTAACCTACATCAACATCCTCGTTATGAATATCACATCAAGAGGTCTTCCTTAGGGTCCTCCCCACTTTTGCACCAACTTAACGTATGGGGACTTGAAACCTCAACCTATTCACCCAAACCAACATCCCAAACATGACCATTTTCATCTGACCTCAAATCTATCACCAATCACTGCTTTGCCCACACTTTCCTTCAACACTGCACATGGAAAGGCTTTGGATTTGGTTTTTATGAACAAGGCCATCATACCGTCATCTCGTGTACCACCCGCAAAAACACAAAGAATATAGTGGTATCAGCTTTGACAAACTATCCTCCAAGAGGGCCCGTGTTGAACTCATTCAGGATGACAAACCTTCTCCAACCTGTTCACCAACATCACCACCCTCACCCACGAAATCTATGGATCTAGAATCTATTCCTCCTAACCTTTTTTGTGAACACCATTTCCTTGGGACCATTGACTTATCAACATGATGGCGAGGCTCACTCTTCTCTTCCATTCTTGTATCCTAACATGATTGATGATGATACAACATCCATTACACCATTCAATGTCAGGATGATGAGTCTATCCTCACCTACCTTGGTGCGGAAGATTCTTATATTCACCGTCATTTCCTTCTAAGATGAAAACCATGTTAAATGAATTGACCATTGAAGTCAATATTAACACTCAAGATGACCCGCACATTCTAAAGATAGGCCAATATTTAGATGTTTCTAACAAGATGTTGTTACTTCTTTCCTTCGTGATCATAGTAACACTTTTTCTTGGTCCTCAGATCGATATGCCCGATATTGATCCAAACATTTTGGTCCACAATATCATAACCATTCTTGAAGCCAAACCCGTAAAATAGAAGCTGTGGAAAATACATCCTCATATTACCCTTATTATCAAAGAAGAACTCCAATGCCTTCTCTCGGTTTCCTTCATCCTACCCATTGACTATCCCTAATGGATTTATAACATTGTTCTTGTCACAAGATCGATAGGGGGACTTCACATTTACATAGATTTCTGCAACCTCAACTTAGCTTTCCCCAAAGACAACTTTCCTCTACCAGGTATTGACCAGCTAGTTGATCTCATTAGTTGGTCATGAGATGTTATCTCTCATGAACAGCTTTCATAGGTTATAACCAAATATTAATCACCCCAAGATCAACAAAAAAATGACTTCATCACTCCTTGGGGACCTTTTACTATTGATTCATGCCTTTTGGCCTTAAAAACATTGGTGCTACATATCAACATGCTATGACTTATATCTTCCATGACATAATGCATCACATATTGGAATATTACGTAGATGACCTTCTTGCCAAATCCAAACATCAAGCCGAACACCTTACAGTCCTTAAGGTCATCTTTGATTACCTCATCAAGTATTGTGTTTTCCTTTAACCTAAGAAGTGTGTCTTTGTTGTGCTCTCAAGAAATATCCTTGGTTTCATCATTTCTTTGCATGGCATATAAGTCAATCCTACTAAAATCAAGGCTATTCTCAAAATTCCTCCACCTACTAACCTTCACCAACTTCATATTTTTCAAGGCAAGTTCAGTTGCATCTATTCATCATTTTATTTTTCATCTTTCCGACCATCGCTAACCATTTCACCGCCTCCTCAAAAAGGAATTCTCCTTCAAATGGGATGATGAATTCCACAAAGCCTTTGACGCCTTAAAATAATACCTTCTCTAACCACCGGTGCTCATTCCTCCTAAGGATGACCAACCCTTTTACCTATACATTTTTTCTACTAATCATTCCTTAGGTGTCATGTTTTCTCATCATGACAAGCAACACATAGAGAAAGTGGTTTATTACATAATTTGTACCCTTTTGGACTACGAAACTAGGTACACTCACACCGAAAAAATCTTCTTAGCCTTATTTTTGTCACCACTAAACTTCGTCATTACCTACTCAATCACAAAACCTTTGTCATCACCAATATTGACCCCTTACATTACATGTATGCCAAACCCTACCAACATCAATGTGATGTACATTGGCTCATGCTTCGTAGACCTGGACCTCGAATTCATCCATTAAAAATCTATCAAGGGCCAAACCATCACTGACCAACTTGCATACGTACCCCTCTCTGGAAATCAATCCTCTAACTTTGATTTCCTGGATGAATCCATTGTTACCCTCTCTTTGGACGATATCGTTTACCAAATGACCTTATTCTTTGATGGTTCCAAATTTCAATGTGGGGGTGGTGCATGCATTATCCTCATTCCTCTTGATGGTGAACCTATGCCTTTATCTTCAAACTAGATTTTTATTGTACTAACAATATCACGTAATATCAAGCCCTTGTGTTAGGCCTTCAAACTCGCATCACCTTAGATGTTAAATCAATTAATATCTTTGGTGATTCCCAACTTGTTGGTCCGAAAATCTATCGTTTGGGCAGATCTATGGATAGATGAGCCAATAGTGTGCAGGCATAGCCCTCTTTGAGTTAGCAAAGAAAAAATGGTTTATTGCTATTCTACCAAAGCAGGAACCTATGCAAGTCTCACAGTTATTCTCCTTCGGGGTTTGGGATCTCATCCCAGTAGGGGTGTTTCTGACTATGGAAAGGAAAGGAAGAGGGAATGAAGAAAGAGCAGGTCCGAAGGAAGAAAAGAAATGAATTCCAAAGCAGAAAGGTCAGAAGGTTTATGTTTTGGGATTGGTAGTAAACAGAGCCAAACCTACTTTCATAAACAAGCAAAGCAATACTGATGATAAATAAATGACGATAAAACATAAGCAGATCCAACAGAATAAACACACAGATCTAACATAAGAAAGATCTAATGCACATAACACAAGTATTCAGCACAAAGTCTAAATATTGTATTAATATATTTTCTTCTGTTACAAAAAGCTCAAAGTCTTTTTTCTTCACTTCTATTTTTCATCTGAAAGATATTCATCCATCTCACAATACAACAAGTATTGGAGTATTTATAGAAGAAGAAGAGAAAAGAAGGCAAAAAGGAGCCAACAACTATTTACAAAGATATTTACAAAATATCTAAAAGTCATGTTGACTTTTTACAACTTGATGGATGACATCATCCCATGATGCAACATGGATGACGTCATCATTTGTATCAACATACTCCAGATATTTCCAAAAAGAAAGACGAAGAAGAGAAAGAGAAGAAGAAGAAGAAGAAGAAGCAGCAGCTATTCGTCATTGTCATCTTACAGTTGAAAGGGGGTGGACTGCTTTGTTCTTTGCTCAGTGACGAGATATGGAACCGAGAGCAGATTCCATGAACTTGTTGATTATTGGCCCTAGTTGATCCTCGGGAAGGATCCTTGTGCCGCCACCGATCGCCTCACAAGTCTCCCGCTCATCTATGAGCTTCTCACGGGAGTTTGGAATAGTCCTTTTCTACCTCAATGAGGAACTCCGATGAAGTCCCTACAGCTAGTAGGTTGTTGATAGACTCGTGTCAAATGTGACCTCCGGCCTGCTTTGAGAAGCGATCTCCTTGAAGATCTGGTGGTTTCATTAGCTTTCCTTAAAGTGAAGGAAGGAGTAAGTAACCCCGTGACATATTAAGAACAATCCATTCCATTTGGTGCATCGCATCTAGGGCTTCTTCCTTGACTTTGTCAATCTTTTCTAGAATAAATTCTAGCTGATCCACCCATTAGTCCAGAGTGGACATGATTTTGTTGAGGGCCCTTGGATGGCCGAAGACGCCGAACTTGACCAGATCTTCAACTGAACAGTCGAACATTTGCTATAAGGTCTTGTGCTGCAGTCTAGCATGTTCCAGCTCTTCTGATATGGGCCCTGCTAACGCTTGGAGCTCTTTATTTGCCTTACTGATGTTCAGGTACAAGTCAGAGAACTCGGTGATCACTTTTTCACTGTCTTTGAGGATTTGGCTCCTCCAAGCGGAAACAGCCATACCCTGCTCACCGATTTTGGCATACTCATTAATTTTCTCCTGGCTGAGAAGCTCAGAAGTTTCGCGGTAGTTGTGGGAGGCGCACTACCCATCTTCTGTAAGGCTTGGAGCAGATATTTGTTTTGCTCCTTCAGTTGCCTTTTCTCTTCCTTTATCTCTTTAAGCTTCTTGCAGAGGGCGTCAACCGCAGAAAGAGCCTCCCCCTGAAGGCTTTCGAAGATGACCCCATTGTGACTTGGGTCACAGTAAAATTTGTCGAGACAGATCCTTTTTCTCTTTTAGGGGATTGGGGTATGCGACTTCCATAACTCTCTCTCCTACAACACTTTTAGAGAAGCATGTGACAGCTTACGCTTCTTCGCCCCTTAGATGGGATCACGTAAAAGTCCATCTGAGCAATGGGAACTTTCCTCTTTTGCTCACTTAGGCTGCTTTGAGAGATCCAGCCGGACCTATGGTAGAAGGACCAAAAACAGAGGAGGGGCAGTGCGGTAGAAGAGGGGAAAACGTGGAGACACGTGGCGGTGGCATTGAGAGAATAGCTGAAGAAGTGTCCACGGAAGGAAGGGAAACTGCAGCAACGGAAGACATAGGAAGGGAAGAGAGCTCGGAGATGAGGGAAGAAATGGAGGAGGACAAATCAACGAGGGAAGAGAAGATAGATGAAGAGGCGAGGGGAACAGCAGAAGAAGAAAGGGGAGAGGACACGACCAAAGGGACCTTAGTTGTTGCAGCAATGTCGACATCCTGAGTGGATGGGCTAATGGGAATATCCTCCTCTACTTCTTTCTCTAGTGTGACCAGAGTTATTACCTGCTCGGGTGCCGCGGAAGGAGGACTCTCAGGGGCTTCTTCCTGAGTGGTGCTGGATTCACCTTCTATGCCTTTGCCCTTGCCTTTAGGCTACCGTTGGATCATGGAGGTGCGTTACCCAAAGGGGGAAGTTGTGAAATCAACCCCAAGGTAGATTAGTCCGTTCATCCAAAGACCAATGCTCGTCCTACGCAAAGTCTCGTTGACCCTCTCTCAATTGTCTCGAGGCCTTAGTTCTATCAATGGCCTAGGAAAGGGCCAATTGTCCCCATCTCTGTCAAGATATACCTTGTCTATTTCATCTTTCGTAGTTTGGAAGCCTTTGGGGACAATGGATATCCCATATTGGATGTTTTTTCCAAGGCTAGGCGAGAATGATCCTTTCTCCTGAGCTCCACCTCATGGATGACGTCAATGTAAATGTCCTCGATCTGAGGGATGTGGATTGGATCAAGTTTTGCCCTTGGCAGACAGCTCCTTGGGTCGAAGGTAGGCCTGGCTGGGAAATCATGTCTTAAATTGAGCAGCTCCAGCTCTGCGAACATTTCCTTCACCTTGTGGTGGGTAGAGCATGTATATCGGCCCACTGTGAGGGGGAAAGGAGTTCCACCCTTCTTTCTTTTCAGGCATTTCTCATGGTATGTGATCAACTGCCTTGACAGCTCCAAGCGAGAATCCGCTTTAGGTCCAAGATACCTCGGTGCTCCGGTTGGCTCTCCTAAAAAGTTGGCAGCCCTTAGATAGGTGAATGTGGGAAACTGGGTGAACAGGGCCCCCCATTTCTCAGTGGCTGCTACTATGCTTTTGGTCGTGCGACCATAAGTCATATTCGGCCTCAATAGGTAGATGATGTGATAGAAAAACACAAATAAATTTTTGTGAATTGGGAGATGCTATTCTCCACCTCAATTCCGGGTAGTACTCGTATATCTTGACCTGAGGCCAAACTCCACTCCGCGTCAGGCCTGGATAGTCCCTCTCTGATGCTGCAGCGTAGACCACGTAGGAGTTCATATGGAATGTCCCCGTTGTGCTAAATTGTTGTAGCTGCTCAGAGATTGTGCTGCTTATAATTTCTCCCCAGCAAAAGCGCTGATCAGAATATTCTTGTTCATGGTCTCTAAGTACCGCAACGCATCCATTTATGGAAATAATGGGTGTCAGAAATCCCAAGACCCCGCCAGAACGTAATGGTGTCGCTGAGCTCCTCTGAGAAGTCACTGCGGTGGATGATTTGGGGCCACCGGGTTACTACCTTTTTGTTTTTCAAGTAAACCTCATTCATTAGTTACATACACTGATCTGCATTGTCATCCCAGGCCTTAATGCAATCTGCTGACCGACGCCACAAGTGCCGGTGGTGAGGCATGCCGAGTATTACTTCAAAGTGACGGGCGGTGAGATTAATGACTACTTCACCCTTGATTTTTACGACACACCTTGTGTCTTTGTTGTAACATTGGGTAATCACCATCAAGAATTCATTGTTGACGGCGCTGACCGGGATTCCACCGGTGAAGTGCAGGGCACTGCCTATCAGTTTGTCCATCCAT
Organism: Taxus wallichiana var. yunnanensis; assembly: GCA_018340775.1. NCBI lineage: Eukaryota > Viridiplantae > Streptophyta > Pinopsida > Cupressales > Taxaceae > Taxus > Taxus wallichiana. The sequence goes on along the minus strand of CM031243.1, from coordinate 160,406,026 downwards.
GGACTCCTTGTGACTTTCTGAGTTCTGGCCCAGAATTCCTCCATATCAATATGCCCCAATTCTGAGTCTCTGACATCCAGGCTACACTGGCCTCGGGACACGGCATTCTGACCCTCTGATATTTATATTTCATCTCTTCTTCTGTAAGTTTGGCCTTTCCCTTGGATTTGGTAGGCCTCTTGCTGGATGTTGACATATGTTCTTCCAAGTTTATTTGCTGATCTGCATGAAGAAGAAGCGAGACCCAATCCAAAAAGGTTGTATTAGCCATTTGATTTTCCATTGAAGTGTTAACAGAAGAAAGAGTTAGTTATTTTGAGGCTCAGGGTGCATGGCGCATGAAAGCTGCAGGGTGCATTTTGTAAAGGGCGCATGAAAACATTGTGTTACATGGAGATAGGATGCGCCAAAGGTGCATGGATTTTTCATGTTGCATTGGGATTTGGTGCGCCCTTTGGCGCATGTATGGTTTGTGTAACAAGAACTTTTCGTGCGCCAAAGGGAACATGGCGCGGCGCACGGAGGGTTTGCACAACATGAATGTTTTTGCGACGAGGAAAGCGCCTGCGCCTTTATAACTTCATACTTGGCGTAGATTAAGCCGGTGTTGCACAGTTGCGGGGTGCACCTTGAGGGGCACATGTTAATGTGATGCAGCAAGGAAGGTTGGTGCGCCAAGGTGGGCGCAGGGCTAGCGCTTGCATCATGTGAAGGAGGCGCGCCTTGAGGGCGTAAAGGTATTTGATGCAACAAGCATGATGGGTGCGCCATTGGCGCGGATTTTATTCATGCTGCGAGGAGACAGATGCGCCAAAGGGAAAAATAGAGTTTATTACATGGCTTAGCCTCTCCTCAATCCTTTCTTAGATTGTTTGGGAAATAAAATGGTTAATCCAAAGGGATTCAGACCATGTTTTTAGAAGAACTTCCTCTACCAGCAGATCTGGAAAGAGGGGGAGGGATATGGAAAGACAGCAAAGGGGGAGGCTAGATCAAAATTTCAATACTGCCAAACTAAAACCAGACCACCAAGCACACCAAGAACAAAAAACGTAAAGCGCACGAGAGAGAGAAGAACCTCTTACCCGGATAAATAGTGAGAAACGTGCAACGGGTCCACAACGCGTTGAAAATGACGAGGCAGGGGCTGACAGGCTCAGAGAATAAAAATCACGTGCTTTGCGTCTGGTGAAAATGACATTTGTGGGCGCGCAAATGCATATATATAGGTGAGCAAGTCATAAATGTGCCACCAACTTTGTAAAGGGCGCATAAAAATTGCTATCGACATAGGAAAGCATGCGCCCTTTGGTGCACCAAAGCATTTGCCAAAGATGGACTTAAGCGCACCTTTGGCGCACCAAAAGTTATGTTGCCATGAGATTATGTCTGCCTCTGGCGCACCAAAAGGTGGTGCAACAAAAGTTTTGCCAACATGAAGGCACATGCGCCTTGGCACACGTAGGGAAGACTCAACATACAAGGCACACCGAAAGGTGTGTTGACACAGAAAATATGCACCAAAGGCTTTAAAGGGGGCACACCAAAAGTTGGTGTTACATAGTAATTCCATGCGCCCAGCCAAAAAAGACCAAAAAGACTAAGTTCGGAAACCAGATTTTCCCGAAAGGGATTTTGCAACGTTCCAAACGCAAGGGATCCCTAGCGAGGGATCAAAACAAAATTTTCGGTATGGTTATCGGTAAAATTGCCCTTGTCAATTTTACGGGATAACAGCTGGCTCTTTCTGGGGACTATCCCTGAGCAAACTCGGGGTAGAGAATCCCAGATCTCATGTGCCTATCCATTGGGTAACAGAGTCAAAAACAAGGGCGACCGGAGGGAGAGAAAAAGAAACACACAACAAACCGAAAGCAACCACACAACGAAAACAAACTGTACAAAGAAGAGAGCAAGCTCTACTTCCTGAAAATTTTCAGATGTTGCCCACTATAAGGAAGCGGGAGCTCGGTTCCATCCAGATATGAGAGATAGAAGCTATTCTCTCCGTTGAGCTGCTTGATCTTGAAGGGCCCTCTCCACAGGGAATCCAACTTTCCGTGCATGCCCTTTGGCTCTCTTCGCTTGTCCCACAAAAGGATGAGATCTCCCACTTGAAAATCCCTCTACTTGGCCTTCTTATCGAATAGTCTCTTAACTTGATTCTGATGTTCGGTGATCCTGTCGACCACCCTTACTCTCTTTTCTTCAAGTTCTGCCAGATACATGATCCTCTTTTCTAGAGAATTCTGGAAAGTTTCATCTTCAATGGCTCGTGCCAAGCGCAGAGCAGGGAGTTCAACAGAAATGGGAAGCTCGGCATCAGTGCCATATAACACTTGAAAAGGTGACATACCGAGAGACCTCTTGGGAGTAATACGATCGGCCCACAAAGCGTCGTACAAAGACTTGTGCCACATTCGCTGATTCTCATCCACTAACTTCCGTATGATGGTCACCAAGTTCTTGTTGCTGGATTCTGCCTGACCATTTCCCTGAGGGTAATAATCTGAGGCATGAGCCAAAGTTATCCCATATTCATAGAAAAAGCCAATAACCTCCCGTGAGGAGAAGTTAGAAGCATTATCAGCAACGATTTTGTTGGGCACGCCGAACCTGACAATGATATTTTCTTTAATGAAATTGCAAACCACCTCAGAAGTGGCATGCTTGACAGGTATGGCTTCCACCCACTTGGTGAAGTAATCCATTGCTGTAAGGACATAGCTATGTCCGGCACTTGATTGAGGATTGAGTGCACCAATAAAATCAATTCCCCATTGCCTGAATGGTTCATTGATAATGACAGGCCTAAGGGGAAAAGCAGCCAACTTGGGCTTGCCGACGAATTGCTGGCAAGGTTCACACTTTGCCACCCAGGTGGCTGTATCTTGGAAGAGCGTCGGCCAATAGTACCTGGCTCGAATGATCTTGTGTGCTGTCACGGAGGAAGAGAAATGCCCCCCACAGGCTGAATTGTGAAAACTTTCCAGTAGTTTTACCTGCTGGGGTTTGTCAACACATCGCAAAAAGACGCCATCTATTCCGTGCTTGTATAAATTGTCATCCCAGATGACATATTTAGCTGCTCTGAGCTTTATAGTGCACTTCTCCTTCGCAGTTAGGTGAATTGGGCATTCGCCATAGGTGAGGAAGAAAGCGGTATTGGAATACCATTCATCACTAGTCGCAACAAACAGGACCAGAGGCAGTGAATCAGGTTTTTCTAGCTGGTCCTGTGCTTCATCGGTGTAGTCACCCCTTTCATCAGGGTTTTCTAAATCTTTGTTTTCAGCCATAAGCTGACACAGGCCCTTGCCCCTCACTAGCTTGGTTGGTTTAATATCCAGGTCATACTCCTGGACCTTTGCGATCCAATTTCCTCGCAAGCTTCCTAACTCCTGCTGAGTTAGAATTGATTTCACCACCGTGTCAGGGACCAACACCACCGTATGTGAGTTTAGAATGTAATACCTGAAATTCTTCACTGCTTTGACAACGGCAAAGGCATGCTTTTCCAATTGAGTCATTTTTAGTTCGTGAGGCTTGAGGGGAGAACTCATGAACGCAATCGAGATTCAACATCCTCCGAGTTCTTTTGCATTAATATTGCAGACACAGTATGCTCAAATGCATAACTATACATGATGAAGTCCTTGGAGAAATCGGGACATACCAGGACTGCGCATGAGCAACGGAAGCTTTTATTTCTTCAAATGACCTTTTCCCCTCTTCGCTCCATCTGAAAGTTGGTGACCCCTTCATCATGTTCAATATGTGACGAGTCTTCTCAGCAAAGTCAGGAACAAAACGTCTGAGAAAGTTCACCTTTCCGAAGAAAGAATGAACACCAGTCTTGCTTGTAGGCAGAGTAAGGCTTTGAATAGCCTTAACTCTTTCAGTATCTATCTTTGTTCCTTCTTTGCTAACCACATGCCCTAGCAACTTTCCTTCCGTAACTCCAAAAACAGACTTTTTTGGATTTAGGGAAATCCCATGTTCTCGGCACCTGGCCAATACTTGCTCCAAATGATCACAATGAGCATTTTGTTGTTTAGAGAACCCGGTTAAGTCATCTAGATAAACCATAATGACTTTCCCCATCATACCTTTGAATGCAAAATCCATGGCCCGCTGAAAAGTGGCGCCAGCATTAGTTAGGCCAAAAGGCATCCTGCTGTAGGCAAACGTACCCCAGGGAGTAGTGAATGCTGTTTTAAATTGATCTTCAGCTGAAACTTCAATCTGATTATAGCCTGAAAAACCATCAAGCATGGACAGCATCTCTGATCCAGTTACTACTTGCAGAACTTGATCCATTATCGAAGTGGGTAGTTGTCTTTCAAGGAAGCCTGATTCAAATTGCGAAAGTCTACGCATATGCGTATCTCACTATTTTTCTTGCGTACTGGCACAATATTTGCTACCCAAGTACTGTGATGGATGGGAAAGATGATTCTCGCATCCAACATCTTCTGAATTTCGGCCTGGATAGTACCCAAGATCTTAGGATTATAGTGCCTCTGCTTCTGGTGAAAGGCTTTGACATCTTCTTTCAACGGATGTCATGCTGAACGTCCTTTGGCTTAAAAGACTTTAGATCGGCATAGGACCATGCCAACACGTCCATATATTTTTTCAGCAACTTGACAAATTTCCGCTTTCTCCTCAGGCGTGCAACATTTGCCAATGTTCACAAATTGTGGGTGCTCTATCGAACCTATATTGACCGGTTCGGTTTCTGGGGATGAGTCAGGGTCATCTCACCTCTTCTTTTTTAGAAAATGGTCATGCCTGTCGAACAACCGCTCTAGAGAAACTAGGCCCTTTGGATTTTATTTCCTTTGAGCTAACATATGCCATCGTTCCCTTCAGATTCATCACCTTGATCGGTGACTGATTCACGGCAAGTGGAAGTAGATCCTTCAAAGTGCAATTCTTTAAAATTTTCCGCCTTCTCTAGAAAGGCAATGAGTTGATTATCATCGTTGAACACCTGCCAATGCTGAGAATTGTCTGGCATGCTCGGGTGGAAAACCACCTCAATGGTGTATTTGTTTGTTCTCAAACCTGGGTGAGGAAGCATGAGGGATGCTGAAACAGCCAATGAATCGGCCATGTCATTTTGGGCTCTTGGAATGGATTCAATCGAAAAAGCATCAAACTCTTCAATGTTGTCCCACACCGCATTACGGTAATGCCTGAGCCTTTCATTCTTTACTTGATAAATCCTCTTGACTTGGTTTACAACTAGCTCCGCATCACCTTGTACTTTCAGATTTTTAATCCCTCTTTCTTTTGCGGCTTGCATGCCAAGTAACAAAGATTCATACTCAGCAGTATTATTTGTGTTAAAAAACTGCAACTTGAAAGAGAGAGGAATGACTTCTTCCTGGGAGATATTAGCACGGCTCCGGCGCCACATCCGCTGGTTGCACAGCTGCCATTGAATTGCAAGGTCCAGATCTTGTTAAGATCTCCTTCTTGAATGAGGACAACCATTTTATCAGACTCGGTAGACAAGAAATAGTTCCCCATCCCTGATGATTCAAAAAGGATTTGAGCTTTGGGGTCCTCAGAGCTAGTAACCAAGTACTTCTTTTTGTGATTCCGGCTCCAAAGTCTGCATTACGCCTTTGATGGGAATTCTAGCTTTAGACCAGTCCATATGAATTTCCCACCAACTTCGCTACAAAAACTTCTTCCCAAAAAAATTCCATAGGTCATTTCTAATGTCAGCAACGAGGATTGTCATTTTTACTCTTTTATCTGGGAATGCCGCGAACGTAAATTGCGCGTCTTTAATTTGGCCAATCAACGGAACCTGCTTGGTTTCCAAGGAATAACATCTGCCGAAAGGCTTGGTAAGAGTGAGGCCCAGAGCATGGGCAACTTTTGCCGGCATGACGTTATCAGAAGCCCCGGAATCAATTATGCAGTTACTCAGCTTGTGTCCATTGATTAGGAGGGAGAGATAGAAAGGCTCTATCTTGCCTGATGCCGATGTTGAAGCAACATTTATGTGGGATTCAGGGGGAGTGGAAAGGATTCCTTTTGGGGAAACCTGATTAGATATAACAGCTTGACTCTGAATATATTTGGTCAATCTTACAAGCTGTTCGGGATTTGACTGAAGGTACTCAGCTTCAGACATTTGGATCTTGGTCTTTTTTGCATGATCTATGATATCAAACGTGGCCAAGGGTTGCGTTGGTGAAGGAATGAGTCCCTCACTTCATGATGATGGAATAGGATTAGTGGTCTTGATAGGAATATGAGAGGACTGATTTGGAGGGGAGATGGGGGAAAGGATTTCCTTGTAAAAGATTTGCCAGGGAGTTGAGTAGGAGGATTACCTCTTTTAGCAATGATCGGAGGCGCGTTTGACACGGCCTTCTCCTGCTAGACATGGGCAGCAACTTCCACTTCTTTTCCTTGCGAGTGAGTAAAAACAACGTATGACTGTCCACTTGCATATCCCTGGGTACCCTCCTCTTCATCAGATTCTTCCTCATCAAATTCCATATACCCGATAGTAGAGTCGCCAGTCGGTTCACCGACATCTTGATCATCTTCACCCTGAGACGAAGGTTCTTCATAATACTGCTCTTCTTCTTCGATTTCGGCCAGAGCGTTGACCGGAGGAGCCTCAAGTGCCAACCGCGGAGCGGTTGCGGGTAAGCGCGGCCTTTGTGAAACATTGTTAGGAACGAAATTCCTCCGCGGAATATCCCGGTATGAGGAACTGGGAGAGGCCTGGGCCAACTGCTTCTTTAATGCAAGCAAGTCATTTGCCATCTTTTGAAAGGCTGGATCAGACGAAGTAGTGGGCGAAGGGCCCAAAGATTTAGGCTTGGCTGATTCCTTTTTCAATTCACCAGATATTATCAAATTATCTTCTATGCGAATGGCAGCGGCTTGGTGAGAATTAAGGTAGCTACTCGCTCTTGAAGGAGTAAGAAACTAACTTTTGAGCTCATAGCGTTCACGAAGAAACACTTTTGATTTTTCGGTGTTGGAAGCATGGCAACAGGGACACGGTTGATTAGTGCATTGAACCGGGCAATAAAATCGCGCATGGTCTCATTTGCCTCTTTCTTCAGGTGAGTGATCCGTGATAATAATGAAAATGCATCTTCTGAAGGTTTGTACCTGTCTTCAAAAGCATCTCGCAAGGTGGCCCAACTCGTAATAGATCCGGCCGGCAAATGCTGAAACCATTCAGCTGCGGGCCCTTGTAGAGTTTCCAGAAAAAGGTGAACCGATACATCCTCGTGAGTTACGTCCAAGATACTGCATGACATGATGAATGCAGATATGTGGGAATCCGTGCTTTGATTTCTACTTCCGTCGAATTTGGGAAAATTCTTTCGGTTTCCGTGAGGGAGCGCATGAACTAGATGTGGTAAAGCCAAGGGACCCATAGCATTTCCCCATGGTACCGCCATTTGAAAGGACGGAAAAAGAACGCGGGCTGGAAAGGTGGTTCCGCTGAGCAGCAAGGCACTACAAAGGGATGTGGATGCCCCTTGTGAAATATTCTTCCTTCGTGAAGGCGAGACACTCCTGGATGACCGGTCAGCCGAGCTTAGCATTGAAAAGTGTGCCGGTGTTATGCTGAAATTATGCCTTTGAAGCAGATCGAAAGTAGGATCAGCTTCTCCACGGGCTCTCCTGCTGCGCGTAAAAGGTTCACCCGCCAGTGTACCTTCCAGATCTGCAACGTTATGGCACAGATTTGAAATTTCTTTTTGGCTGTACTTGCTGATTTTCTGGTTTTTCTATCAAAAACCAACAAAGCATATACTTTTCTAAATATTTAAAAACTATCCTTTTCAGAAAACCGATTGCGGTTAATGACAAATAACAACGAGGATAAAATGACAGAGAAGAATAGCAAGCTGATTTTCAGATCTGGTTTTGACTTTTTCAAAGAGTTTCAAACTTTTGGTAAACAGTCAAAAATTCAGATCTACGGCAAAATACTGATTTTTATAAAAACTCAGCAAACTAAAGATTTGTAACTAGGCCAGATCTATGGATCTCAGAAGAAAATTTTCAATTCAGAGCACTTTTGCAAATTTTTGGATTTTTAACAAAAAGTTCTAGATTGCAAACAGGCGGTGATTTTTCTGATTTTTTCTATTTTTCTATCTTACCACCATCATAGATCTGATAGATCTGTTCGATCCCAATGAGTCACCAAAACTATTGGTTCGAAAATCAGTCGTTTGGGCAGATCTATGGATAGACGAGCCAAAAGTGTGCAGGGCATAGCCCCTCTTTGAGTCAGCAAAGTGAAACTGGTTTATTGCTATTCTACCAGCAGGAACCTATGCAAGTCTCACAGATTCTACCTTCGGGGGTTTGGGATCTCATCCCAGTAGGGGTGTTTCTGACTATGGAAAGGAAAGGAAGAGGGAATGAAGAAAGAGCAGGTCCGAAGGAAGAAAAGAAATGAATTCCAAAGCAGAAAGGTCAGAAGGTTTATGTTTTGGGATTGGTAGTAAACAGAGCCAAACCTACTTGCATAAACGAGCAAAGCAATACTAATGATAAATAAATGACAATAAAACAGAAGCAGATCCAACAGAATACACACATATCTAACGTAAGAAAGATCTAATGCACATAACACAAGTATTCAGCACAAAGTCTAAATATTGTATTAATATATTTTCTTCTGTTACAAAAATCTCAAAGTCTTTTTTCTTCACTTCTATTTTTCATCTGAAAGATATTCATCCATCTCACAATACAACAAGTATTGGAGTATTTATAGAAGAAGAAGAGAAAAGAAGGCAAAAAGGAGCCAACAACTATTTACAAAGATATTTACAAAATATCTAAAAGTCATGTTGACTTTTTACAACTTGATGGATGACATCATCCCATGATGCAACATGGATGACATCATCATTTGTATCAACATACTCCAGATATTTCCAAAAAGAAAGACGAAGAAAATAAAGAGAAGAAGAAGAAGCGAGGTATTATTCGTCATCGTCATCTTTCGGCCGAAAGGGGTGGATGCTTTTGTTGTTTGCTCGGTGTGACGAGATACGGAACTCGAGAATGGTATTCCATGAACTTGTTGATTATTGGCCCTAGTTGATCCTGGGAAGGATCCCTTGTGCCGCCACTGATCGCCTCACAAGTCTCCCGCTCATCTATGAGCTTCTCTGGGGAGTTTGGAATAGTCCTTTTCGCCTCAATGAGGAACCCGATGAAGTCCCTACAGGCCAGCAGGTTGTTGATAGACTCTGTGTCAAATGTGACCTCTGGCCCCGTTCCTTGAGAAGCGATCTCCTTGAAGATCCGGGTGGTTTCATCAGCTTTCCTTAAAGTGAAGGAAGGAGTAAGTAACCCTGGCGACATATTAAGAACAATCCATTCCATTTGGTGCATCGCATCTAGGGCTTCTTCCTTGACTTTGTCAATATTTTCTAGAATAAATTCTAGCTGATCCACCCGGTAGTCCAGAGTGGACATGATTTTGTTGAGGGCCCTTGGATGGCCGAAGACGCCGACGAACTGACCGGATCTTCGACCAACAAATAACATTTGCCGTAAGGTCTCGTCTTTGCAGCTAGCATGTTCCAGCTCTTCTGATATGGGCCCTGCTAACGCTTGGAGCTCTTTATTTGCCTTACTGATGTTTAGGTACAAGTCGGAGAACTCGGCGATCACTTTTTCACTGTCTTTGAGGATTTGGCTCCTCCAAGCGAAAACAAACATGACCATACCTCGCCGCGCGATTTTGGCATACTCATTAATTTTCTCCTGGCTGAGAAGCTCAGAAGTTTCGGTGGTAGTTGTGGGAGGCGCACTACCCATCTTCTGTAAGGCTTGGAGCAGATATTTGTTTTGCTCCTTCAGTTGCCTTTTCTCTTCCTTTATCTCTTTAAGCTTCTTGCATGTATGCAATCGCAGAAATAGCCTCCCAAAGGCTTTCGGAAGATGTCCCCATTGTGACTTGGGTCACAGTAAAATCTGTCGAGACAGATCCTTTTTCTCTTTGAGGGGATTGGGGTATGCGATTTCCATAACTCTCTCTCCTACAACACTTTTAGAGAAGCGTGTGACAGGCTTCTGCTTCTTCGCCCCCTTAGATGGGATCACGGAAAAGTCCATCGGAGCGATGGGAACTTTCCTCTTTTGCTGACTTAGCTACTGAGAGATCCAGGCTGGACCTATGGTAGAAGGACCAAAAACAGAGGAGGGGGCAGCTGCAGTAGAAGAGGGGAAAAACATGGAGACACGTGGCAGTGGCATTGATAGAATAGCCGAAGAAGTGCCCACGGAAGGAAGGGAAACTGCAGCAGCGGAAGACATAGGAAGGGAAGGGAGCTCGAGAGATGAGGGAAGAAATGGAGGAGGACAGATCAGCGAGGGAAGAGAAGATAGACAAAGAGGCGAGGGGAACAGTAGAAGAAGAAGGGGGAGAGGACACGACCAAAGGGATGGTCGCCTGAGTCGCTCGAGGAGGGGAAGGAAGAGAAGAAGAAGGAATAGAAGGGACCTCAGTTATTGTAGCAATGCCGACATCCTGAGTGGATGGGCCAATGGGAATATCCTCTTCTGCTTCTTTCTCTGGTGTGACCAGAGTTATTACCTGCTCGGGTGCCGCGGAAGGAGGACTCTCAGGGGCTTCTTCCTAAATGGTGCTGGATTCACCTTCTACGCCTTTGCCCTTGCCTTTAGGCTGCTGTTTGGATCATGGAGGTGCGTTACCCAATGGGGAGGTTGTGAAATCAACCCCAAGGTAGATTAGTCCGTTCATCCGGCACCAATGCTCTGTCCTACGCAGAGTCTCCTTGACCCTCTCCTCAATTGTCTGAGGGGCCTTAGTTCTATCAATGGCCGGAAAGGGCCAATTGTCCCCATCTGTGTCAGTATATACCTTGTCTATTTCATCTTCCATAGTTTGGAAGCCTTTGGGGACAATGGCTATCCCATATTGGATGATTTCTGCCAAGGCTAGGCGAGAATGATCCTTTCTCCTGAGCTCCACCTCATGGATGACGTCAATGTAAATGTCCTCGATCTGAGGGACATGGATTGGATCAAGTTTCGCCCTTGGCAGACAGCTCCTTGGGTTGAAGGTAGGCCTGGGCCGGGAAATCATGTCGTAAATTGAGCAGCTCCAGCTCTGCGAACATTTCCTTCGCCTTGTGGTGGGTAGAGCATGTATATCAGCCCACTGTGAGGGGGAAAGGAGTTCCACCCTTCTTTCTTTTCAGGAATTTCTCGTGGTATGTGATCAGCTACCTTGACAGCTCCAGCAGAATCAGTTTAGGTCCAGCATACCTCGGTAGCCTAATTGGCTCTCCTAAAAAGTTGGCAGCCCTTAGATAGGTGAATGTGGGAAGTCAGGGAATAAGGCCACCGATTTCTCAGTGGCTGCTACTATGCTTTTGGTCATGTGACCATAAGTCATATTCGGCCTCAATAGGCAGATGATGTGATAGAAAAACACATCGTTAATTTTTGTGAATTGGGAGATGCTATTCTCCAGCCTCAATTCCGGGTAGTACTCGTATATCTTGACCTGAGGCCAAACTCCACTCCGCATCAAGCCTGGATAGTCCCTCTCTATGCTGCAGCAGTTAGACCACGTAGGAGTTCATATGGAATGTCCCCGTTGTGCTAAATTGTTGTAGTTGAGCTGCCGAGATTGTGGTGCTTATAATTTCTCCCCAAAGAAAAGCACCGATCGTGCATATTCTTGTTCATGGTCTCTAAGTACCGCAGTAGATCCATTTATGGAAATAATAGGTGTCGAAAGCTCGAGACCCCGCCAGAACGTAATGGTATTGCTGAGCTCCTCTGAGAAATCACTGCGGTGGATGATTTGGGGCCACCGGGTTACTACCTTTTTGTTTTTCAATTAAACCTCATTCATTAGTTACATACACTGATCTGCATTGTCATCCCAGGCCTTAATGCACCGCTTGACATTGACCGACGGCCACAAAGTGCCGGTGGTGAGGCATGCCGAGTATTACTTCAAAGTGACGGCAAAGTGAGATTAATGACTACTTCACCCTTGATTTTTACGACACACCTTGTGTCTTTGTTGTAACATTGGGTAGTCACCATCAAGAATTCATTGTTGACGGCGCACGACCGGGATTCCACCGTTGAAGTTCAAGGCACCGCCTATCGCTTTTCCATCCATGGACTCTTGTGACTTTCTCGAGTTCGGCCCGAATTCCTCCATATCAATATGCCCCACCTCTCGAGTCTCTCGACATCCAGGCTACACTCGGCCTGGGACTCAGGCATTCTGACCCTCTGATATTTATATTTCATCTCTTCTTCTGAAAGTTTGTCCTTTCCCTTGGATTTGGTAGGCCTCTTGCTGGATGTTGACATATGTTCTTCCAAGTTTATTTGTTGATTTGCATGAAGAAGAAGCGAGACCCAATCCAAAAAGGTTGTATTAGCCATTTGATTTTCCATTGAAGTGTTAACAGAAGAAAGAGTTAGTTATTTTGAGGCTCAAGGCCCATGGCGCATGAAAGCTGCAGGGTGCATTTTGTAAAGGGCGCATGAAAATATTGTGTTACATGGAGACAGGATGCGCCAAAGGCACATGGATTTTTCATGTTGCATTGGGATTTGGTGTGCCCTTTGGCGCATGTATGGTTTGTGTAACAAGAAATTTTCGTGTGCCAAAGGGAACATGGCGCGGCGTGCGGAGGGTTTGCACAACATGAATGTTTTTGTGATGAGGAAAGCACCTGTGCCTTTATAACTTCATACTTGGCACAAATTAAGTCGGTGTTGTGCGGTTGCATGGGTGCACCTTTAGGGGCACATGTTAATGCGATGCAGCAAGGAAGGTTGGTGCGCCAAAGTGGGTGCAGGGCTAGCACTTGCATCATGTGAAGGAGGCGCACCTTGAGGGCGCAAAGGTATTTGATGCAACAAGCATGATGGGTGCGCCATTGGTGCATATTTTATTCATGCTGCGAGGGAGACAGATGCGCTAAAGGGAAAAATAGAGTTTATTACATGGCTTAGCCTCTCCTCAATCCTTTCTTAGATTGCTTGGGAAATAAAATGGTTAATCCAAAGGGATTAAGACCATGTTTTTAGAAGAACTTCCTCTACCAGCAGATCTGGAAAGAGGGGGAGGGATATGGAAAAACAGCAAAGGGGGAGGCTAGATCAAAATTTCAATACTGCCAAACTAAAACCAGACCACCAAGCACACCAAGAACAAAAACGTAAAGCGTCAAGAGAGAGAAGAACCTCTTCCCGGATAAATAGTGAGAAAGTTGCAACGGATCCACAATGCCTTTAAAACGACGAGGCGGGCGGCTGTGCTCGAGAATAAAAATCATGTGCTTTGTGTTCAGGTGAAAATGACATTTGTGGGTGCACAAATGCATATATATAGGTGAGGAAGTCATAAATGCGCCACCAACTTTTAAAGGGCGCATAAAAATTGCTATCGACATAGGAAAGCATGCGTCCTTTGGTGCACCAAAGCATTCGCCAGCATGGACTTAAGTGCGCCTTTGGCGCACCAAAAGTTGTGTCGCCATGAGATTATGTGTGCCTCTGGTGCACCAAAAGGTGGCGCAACAAAAGTTTTGCCAACATGAAGGCGCATGCGCCTTGGCGCACGTAGGGAAGACTCAACATACAAGGCACACCGAAAGGTGTGTTGACACAGAAAATATGCGCCAAAGGCTTTAAAGGGGGTGCACCAAAAGTTGGTGTTACATAGTAATTCCATGCGCCCAGCCAAAAAAAACCAAAAAGACTAAGTTCGGAAACCAAATTTTCCCGGAAAGGGATTTTGCAACGTTCCGAACGCAAGGGATCCCTAGCGAGGGATCGAAACAAAATTTTTGGTATGGTTATCGGTAAAATTGCCCTTGTCAATTTTACGGGATAACACACTAGTTATAAACTAAGTCAATGGTATATACTAGTGTCGTAATGAAATAATCCAAAAGTATAAACACCATGTCAACTTACTTTTGAATACCTTTGACTGTTATGAACTTCAAACCACCCCATGTTCTACTAATAAATTTTCATATACCATGGCTGCCTGCTACTCGATACTTGCTTCACTCCGCCAACTCCAAAATCTTTGTCACAGTACAAAATTTGTAATCACCTTCTTATTTATTTCAAGATGTAAACTTCATCGTAACCATTGCACCTGACCCACGTGACCTTTGGTATAAGCAATTTTTAGACTACCTTTCCATTTCCATTCTTCCTCTCGATCTTACTCATAATGGACAACACGCCTTTCTCAAAAGTGTCTCTCACCATGTCATCATGGGTAGTATTCTTTATAAACGTATCTTTGATGGTATTCTCTTATGATGTCTTACAAGTTCAAAATCCCTTATACCATCAAGTAAGTTCACGACGTAATTTTTGGATGTCACTTGATTGCCCTAGGTATCACTAAATGAATCCTTTACCTAGGGTATTATTGGCCCACCTGCAACTGTGACTGTTGTGACTATGTCAAACATTTTGTGAAATTCCAGCAGATGCTAATCTTACTCACATGCCTAGTCATGCCTTACAGTGTCGCACAAGACCTTTGGACTTTCTCTCAATGGGGTTTGGATCTTCTTGGAGAAATCAAACCCCATTCTTCACAATGCCATCAATGGATTATTACCGCAATTGAATATTATACTAAATGTGTTAAATCCATACCTATTATTTCTAAAAAGGCCAAGAAAATGTGTGACTTCATTCATCATTTATCACTTCGGTGTTCCTCACCATCTCATCACTGATAATGGAAAACAATTCAAAAACAAAACCCTACAAAAAAATGTGATGCCTTTGGAATTCAACCGAGTTTCTCTTCACCTTACTTACCCATAAGCAAATTACCAAGCAGAATCAACCAATAAAACCTTGAACAAAATTCTTATGAAATTAGTTGACGATACTGGGAAGGATTGGCATATGCACATTCCTTTCACCTTGTGGGCTTATCGTACTAGCATTCACACTTTGACTGTTGGCACACCTTTTTATCTCGGTCTATGGTACCAAGGTTGTCTTGCCTCTTGAAGTCTAGATTCCATCTCTCCATATCTCACTCCAAGACATGCTCAACAATGATGAATTTCGCTAGGACTATTTAGCACAACTTGAGTTATTAGATGAACGTCATCTTAATGCTCTTGACCATCTCCAAATCTACCAAAAACATATCAAACGTGCCTACAAAAAATGTGTCCATGAGAAAATCTTCTAGGTTGGTGACCTCATCCTGAAGGAAAATCAACATGTAAAAAAAGGAGAAAAGTAAACGGGGTAAATTTTATCCTAATTAGCTTGGACCTTATATTGTTACTCATACCTATGGATCATGTGCTTATCGTTTGTCTTCACTTGAAGGTAAACCCAAACCTGAGCCCCTCAATTCTTTGCATCTTCAACCATTATATTGTTGAATCAAGTCCTATATCACCTTCTTTCAATTAAACACTTGTCCCTTGAGCACCATTCACCTTCTGCTTACCTATTTTAAGGATCAATGACTAAACAAGAATCATGTGATTACCCATCACCTTTTAAGCCTTATCTTCAATGTGAGTACCATGACTCTACTCATGGAATGATTCTCATGGATACTTTTCATCTTTTTCAAGATGGAATCCCATGGTCGTTCATTACTTAAACCATCTCTTTCATAGTTAGCCTTTGTGTGCTATGGTTTTTTTTGCAACACAAGAGCTTATTGGTCTCTATAGTATTGTCCATGACTTAAAATTCCAAAACCAAAAAATTAAAATGGGATTTAACTCCTTGAATAAAAATTCCAGCAATGAGATGACTCCCTCAAAAGGGACATCTCTTCTCTCTATCTTGCCGCGATAAATAAATTGCTCCCTCGAAGGACAACTATACAAAGCTAGTTATACTACACATAGTATATCATAAAAAGGGACTATTCTTACATATATATATATATATATTCAAAATCTTCCCACATCGATCAAATTCACTAAGACCTCAAAGAGATAATATACTCATCCCACATAGGCTTCTCGCATCGATCAGTCTATAAAAAACAAAAGCAAGAAGAGAAAATGATAACCTTTTTGTCATGGAATTTCTTATTTTGATCTTGGATCTCTTGCTAAGTAGGTATGCTATCTCGCACCATGTTACACTAAAACCAACCATTTTTCACCTCATTTCCTTTTCACCCTAATTTCCTACATTCTCAAGGGAATTTCCGTAAAATCAACATTTCATGATCATGTGACTTTATTCACCCTCAGCATAGTCAATCATGAAATGCCTTTAGGGTCTTATGTTCATGAGCCTACCATTGGTATGGTAGACTTGTTATGGCTCTTCCAATTAGGAAACTCTTCTAGTCACCTCTTACCCTTCACCTTATTCATTACTTTTTTATTCTCCTATACAGGATTATATCATCGAAACCTACATTTTAAGAATTCCTCTTCCACTAACATCACCAAGCCGAAATGACCTAAAACTCAGCCACACCTATAATGACCTAAACTCAACCATGCCTACAATCACCTAAACGTAACCATGACTAGATTACCTAGACTCAAGATATGCCTAAAACCTACTAACCAATTCATCTACCCTCATCATATTCTTCCCTAGATTACAAGAGAAATACATCGGCCTAAATCCCCTTTTCATCGGGGCTATGTAGGTAGCACTCTTAGGTCATGTGTCCCTTGGAGGTTAGCTCGACCACTCTTTACCCTAACCAATTTTCCCCCATTTTTATATTCACATTCTACCTTAGTTATTTTCATTTTACACAAAACTTGGAAATTAAACAATCATAAAAACATACATACCTACCATTTTATAACATCACCATATCATACATCATCATTTATTTTCCATAAAAACAACTTGGAAATTAAATCAAATGCAACACCATGACCAAACCATGCTTAAATGACCTAGACTCAACCATGCCTAAGTGACCTAAACTCCACCATGCCTAACTGACCTAGACTCAACCATGCTAACTCACATAGACCCCACCATGCCTAACTCACCATGAATCCACCATGCCTAACTGACCTAGACTCAACCATGCCTAAATGACCTAGACTCAATCATGCCTACATGACCTTGACTCAATCATGCCTAATTCACCTAGTTTCCATCAATACACAATAACAATGGAAATTTAAAAAATAGGTACATCATCCATCCAATAAACATCATAAACTATATAAATGGGAGAGTTTGTGTATCAATACATATATACACATATACAAATAAATACCAATATCTCCAGATACTCTCGATACATCCTCACCATCTTCGGCATGTAAGCCGGTATAAGATCAAAATCTCAAAACTCTCATGTACATCCTCACTATCTTTGGCTCACAGCCGGTATATATATCAAAATCTCAAAAATAATAATCATACCAAGTGACTAATCATCACCCCACCTGAGACCCTTGGGGCTAGTCTCATCTGTCTCCTCCTCTCTACCTATCTGGCACCCTGCCAACATCTCTCCACCCTCCATGGGTCTTGTTCTAGTCTCCACCTAGCCCGTAGTTGGGTCTGGCCTCCGTGAACTCATGGCCTCACCCTAACCATGTCTCTGGGCTCGCTCGGCCCCATGTACTCTTTACACTATGAGTGTGGGATCTCATCCTCTCACTTGATGTTTGTTGTGCCTTGTACTCTACATAGGAGGGGAAATCTATCCCGGTGGTCTTCAGTTGATCCTGGTAATACCATGTCTCATTCAGGGAATCCCTGAACCTTGCCATCAATACCATCTGAGGTGGTGCCATAGGTCTCACTGCAACCTATGAGCTCAATCCTGTTAGGGATGGCCTCGAACCTTGTACATGTGTACCATGTCCTCCTCCCTATACCATGGGACTTTGTCCTACTACAGTTTGTAATATGGGACCTTACCCTCTAGAGACCGTGGAGGTACCTCCACTGTAACTCTGGGCCTATAGGGCGACAACCTGAGTCTCGTGTAGTGGCCAACTGGCCATGTAAACATGTGACTTATGCCCACAAGGTGGCTATCTATCCTCCATCATGTACATAAGTTTGAACCTGTTCCTATACATGTACCTATGCAGGGTATTAATCAACTACCCTTGTAGTAAAGTCACCTACCTAGTCAAGGTGGCTACCTTTGTCTACTGTTGTTGTCAATCGCACTATCAAAATGCCACATGTCCCTATAGTGCATCTCTCTCACTATACTCACTGATCACTAAGCATAATTCCCGGCCGTGGTGGTGATGTCATTAACTCTCTATGCCCAAGAGCATCTATATCCATTAGATACCCCTACATCATCTATCCTGTCATCCATTGGTAACTCCTCTTGACTGTTGGCTCTGTGGGGCAAGGTGGAGACAAATGTCTCTCCACATCCTCCTTCCAATAGGTTGGAAATGGTGGTGGCACATCCTGCACTAGTCCAAAATGCCATTAGAATTTGTCTACTAGGATCATCTCGTGCTCGCTAGCATGTCTCCCATGTATCCGTCGCACCAACTGCAGCCCCTATAACTCTCATCTCATGCCTCTGAATGCTGGAAATCCAACATAAGGCCACCATACTATGTCTCTCACATATAGTCCCTCCATCTCCCACCTATAATGTGCCACATCATGTAACACCTCTGCTACTTTTGGCCAACCTCCTAGGACCATCCATCATATGAATCCTTCCCTCTTCCCCCCATGATGTGAGTCTACTACTAGAAGTCCTCATGGCCACACTACCATAATGTGCTTCTAGGCCCAACAATGTAACATGAAGGTATAACACACACCATATCGGTGGATCCTCTGATAGCCCCAAATCTCCTTATATAGCTATACCAAATAATCTAATGCCCATGTAAAGCATACCCACTCCTTGATCATGTCTCGTAATACTCCCATCAGACCCATGGGAAAATGACCGCCCTCCGAAATCGGGCAAGACATAACACCCTACTATCACCATCATCAAGCACAACTAGTTGTGTCTCATGTGGGTGTGTGGCATACATCACCCCATACACCAAGCTCGTGTTGTGCTCAGTTAGCTCACTAGCCATCTCCTCAAACACTCCAATCATTGCCTCGAAGGTGTCATCCGTGGATACACTATAAACCAACTCCCCAAAAATCGGTAGCCATAAAATCCTATAGACATCCTCCAACGTGATCATCATCTCACCGGTAGGAAGGTGGAATGTGTTGGTCGTTGCATCCCATCTATCGATGAGAGTGACCATGAGACTAGGATCCCGTCGGATCCATCTGTACCACCTGACCCCAATCAACCCTACCTCCCGCATGTGGGCCCACTCCTCCTCTGTCACACTGTGCCTCAACTCCCCTAGTAGGGGTGGTACTCTATCTTGTAGTGTCAACTGTTTTTGTGCTGCAACCAACCAACTCAACAATGTCAAGGCCTGAATTCATTTTTATCAACAACATAATTCTACACCCGGCTACCCCATATGCATTTATCATGTTCCTACTTTATCCCTAACCACTTATTTATCCCATTCCCACTTACCTCGAACCCTATACCCACCGTGACCTAAGTCCCACCTATCCCCTACCTATGTTTACCTACCCTCTCCTTTTCCCACCTACTTTTCTCCCTCCTCGATCCCTATTCCCTTCATTTCTTATCTGTTTACCCTACCCTCTCTTTTCCACCCCATTCTCTCCCTCTGCATCTAACCTATTTTGGCCCCATCACCTTTTCATAGTGACCGATGTTGGTCACCTATGACCGACATCGGTCACCCATGACCGACATCGCTCCTACTGTTGTCATCTATCCTATTTTTCCCCACCGACGTCGGTGACCCCAAACCGGCATTGGTCTTTGGTTTGGCCCCAAATTCGAACCCCCATGGCCCTAAAATTCTAAAATTGACCAAATTAATCTTAAACTGGCCCCATTCTACCCACACCTGACCCAAATTCATTTCCTAACCTAATTAGCCTACATTCCACCCTCTACATACCTAAATCGGTTCATTTTACCTCGTATTTTGAATTTTGAATTTCCCTCTCCCATTTGTTTATTTTACCACACAACTAAATTCAAAATACGTAATAGGATTTGGAACCCATCTCATCCCACTTCCTTCTCCTCGCTAGCACCTCTGGTCTCTGCAATGGTAGACCTCTACCGCTCCCTCTCACTACCGTCATGTCTAAAATCGATCTCCCGATCCTCCGGGAATCAACTCATTCCACCTGATCACGTGGACCCATCTTCCTCACTCCAACAACCACTCACCTCTCACCCAATCAGCCTCAACTCACACCCAATCCCATTTGCCTCGACAACTCGTTTGACTATTCTTCCTCTAGAGCCATTTTTCACCACGTTAAAATTCTCAAATGAGCACTTTTACCATGGGTTTTACATTTTAACCCGTCGATAGGTGAACTGATATTGGTCCAACCTAACCGACATCGATTCCATGCCCTAGTGTACCGATATTGGTTCACATAGACCGTTATCAATTTCACATGACCGATATCGGTCATGTTGCCTACACCCCATTTAGACTCCCCTCTCCATTTTGCCTACTCTAATGCCCTCATTACCTCCCACCCAACCTTATTATTAGTTGGGGCATACTTTGGCCCCTGCCACTACCCCATTTACACCACCCACCCTAATAACTTGTACCCCACTTTACCCTGTATACCCCTCAAATTACCTATACCTTGGCCTTACCCATGTCATGACCCATATACCTTGACTTGAACCTACTTTTTGTGACCGTTGAACTTGTGTGCTCATATACCTTGCGATACTATTACCCATATTATTTTATCCTAAAATCACACCTTTCCTTACCCGTGCCTTGACCTGAACCTAATTTTTATTACCGTTGGACTTGTGTACTCGTTATACCTTGCGATGTTGTTACCCATGTTGTTTTAGCCTAACAACCATACCTTGCCTATTTCCATGTCATTTATCCTAACCAAACCTTTGGTGTACCAAAAGATACCTAAAATTCCTACACCTAACCTACGTTGTGTTTCCAGAACATATCCTATGCCTTGGATACTTGAATCACTTCACCCTTTTTTGGATAAACCTATCGACCTTGGACGATGTAGATTTTACAAGATCTTCCACATGGTACTGTGTTGCGCGGTCTATATGTGTGTGTGTGTTTAATTTCCATTACCCATTACCCAATTTGACACTTTCCTATTAATTATAACTGAGTTTACCATCACCCTTTCCCTAATTACCCATACCCTTCCCCACCTACCTTCACTTACGCCAACTACACATTTATCAAACCACTCCCCAACTCTGTATAACACCTCATCGCTCCCGGTTTGAGGGGAAACTCCTTCACCCACACTTGGGGCAACCTGCTCTCACCCACACATAGGAAAATTACTTCCTTTTTTTGTTAGCGTCGCTTACCATACAAGCTACACAACAAAAAAGGAGCAAAATGTAGACACCAAAATTAGGTCATACCATCCTTATAACCTCATTAATTAAATTAACCATACCTTACATATTAATATCCCATAGTGCACATGATTAATTGAATTAATTACTTTAATTAATTTAATTAACATCCTCACTTGGCCACATCACCTAGACACCTCATCATGGACCTATTATTAGCATGCTTCTTTTAACTAAGACTCAATTTCTAATTAACATAACTAACTGAGACTTAGTTTAACCCTAAACTCATATACCTATTCTTTCTCTAACAACATACCCACTTATCTAAGCACAAAATATTGTTTTAGACCCAAACCAATGGGAAGAAGTAGCCAAAAGATAGCCAAGATCTTCTATTTTGGAAAACCTAGGATTTCCCGCCATAACCAATGTCGGTTAACCCTAAACCGACACTGGTTAAACTAAACCATCGTCGGTTACCATATATTCATTTTGGTAACCTTGTTTGAGAGGTTGGAAATTTTGAGAAGTGGCCATTTTCAATTTTTGGAGAAAAAGATATCTACATACAAGCACGGACAAGAGCCTGCTTGAGCATCCAAACGACCCTAGCTAACACCATGACTGATCTGAAGGAATTGGCATTCACAAGAAAATTTGGGGAAGCATTACCATGGAACTAATCACTAGTTTCACGAGATCAACCATTTCTATAAGCCTTCAACCGTCCTCACAAATAGGTATTCCTCCTTGGCCTATCACCCTCTATCTATTTCATTAATTTTATTAAGAATCCGGTGAAACACCCACTTAGGAAAAAATCACACTAAAAATATTACAACTTGATCATTTAGCTTCATGTTACTTCCTCAACTGATCATGATCCTTTTTTGGCACACTATCTTCTATAATCTCACCATAATTCTTGTCAAGACTTCATCAATGCCTCTCTCTCTTCATTCATTGTGTTCTAATCTTTAGTATATATCTTTCTTTCATATCTCGATATGCCAATTTACTCCTTTAATTTCTCTCTAAATCGGTCATCCCACATCCTACTTCTTAGCACCAATAATATTCTTAATTTATTTAGTCAATCTCAACATCTTGAATACTTTAACCCCTAGAATTGGTCTTGTGTCTTCAACCTATTTAAGTACTATTCATACTTGATCACAACTCTACATACACTTCACAATCCAATGCCTTGGTATCTCTTTTCATGATAGATTATATACATTTTTGTATATTCCTGATTTTTCTATCTCCAACAGATTTTCTGCCCTCATACTTCCTTTTTTAATTTTAATCACACACACCTCTATATATAATTCACTTAAAACACAACATAACTCTAGCATCTTCCAAAACCGTATCTTTACCTTTTCTATCCCCTAACTCTTTACCCAAGTTCATTTTGTCTCCATGTGAAATAAAACTCTTCATATTCCATCTCAATGCTTTGACTAAAGTGACTCTTCAATGTCTTGGTTCGAGTTCATGGTAGTACTTGTGGCTTTCCACATTCTCCTTTTGAGTTCAACTGACTTCTCACCAAGTGCAAAAAACAAACATCCTCTGCCCTTTCATATTCCATTTTCCCTATCATAAATTAGTTGATTTTCAAACAAGGAGAATTTTATTCTAGTTCTCCATGGAGATATCTTGGCATTCACATACATCGAATTTAGGTTCAAGCTTCAATTTACAACAAATTTGCATGTAGAGGACTCCAGTTACCTGTACCGTTTGTTTAAAGATTTGGACATGAATATGTTTGCACAAATCATGGAGTGGAGGTTGTTCAAGCATGAGCTGAATTTTTAAATTTTCCTTCATCCCTAGATCAACTTGAATCAATGTTGATTTGAATGTCATTTGCGAATAATGCTTTGAACAAGGATTTGGACCAAATATTTTCCTGTCAACCTAGATTGTGCACGTTTTGAGGATTTCTACCATGAATAACTTCACCAATAGTAAATAAAATTACCAACATATTTTTTCAAATAGTTTTAAGAATTTCTATAGATATTTTCTCAAGGTTAAACAAATATTGGTTGGTGGAAACATTAAATTTGATCAAAACCATCTTTTGGAAACCTTGGTTCATGGTTTGTCACTGTGTAAGACCATAAGGGAATTCAAATAACAATTATTTTGTCCCTTATTGATGAAAACCAAGTATTTAAGTTGTTGTGGATATAATGGATAATTTACCACCTTTACCAAACATCTAGATCGATGAATTTTTCTCTTTTGTTCCCATAATACCATTGTTGCGCTTAAGAGATGAAGATAGTGGATGTACCATTACTTGTTTGAGAAAGAAAACTTAAATCAAACCCTATATTTGTATTACAAAGGTAATTAAGACCTTTAATGAATAGTTTTTATTTCTAGAAAATTTAAATGAGGATACCATCACTACTTTCAACTCAAGTTTTCACCTTGAATGGGGAGACTATCTTTTGCCTGAGATTACACTTTTGTACTAAAGGAATAGATTGAAAATATTCATAAAAGCTTTTAATTTATTCCAATACCAATGAACCTTGCATCCATCATTAGTGCACTAATAAATAATTTATCAATGATTAAGAAATATTTTTGAATTCAAAGATTGCACCTTTTTTCTCCCATTTATTTAGGACACATTCCAGGAGACAGGAAAACAACTTCACTAAAATGCTCATAACTTTTCAATTACACCTTATTTTGACAAACCAATTTTTTCACATGATTTATAGGATAATTTAATCCAAGCATTCCTTCTATGATTTATCTAAATGATTCTCCATAATTTCTTTTTACCCTTAAGAAACTAGAGTGCTTTAAATGCACTTCTCAAAAAGGTAATTTTAGTAAAACTTAAATAACTCAAAAAAATAAACTACATAAAATAATGAAATTTGACATGGAGCATTAAAAGATACCCATCTACACCTTCCATGTGGTGATTATCCCCAAGTTTTCCTATGAATCTCTACTCAATCTCATTTTCCTTTGAGAACACAGTCATTTCTCAAGACAACTTCTCTATGTAATATGATTTTTGACTCTAGAAGATGAACTAAGCCTTGAAATTTCTCAAACACACTATAGACACCTTACCAAATCTGATCCCATGCTCTCAAATTCTTATCATGATCTGTGGCATACCTTCACACCTCATCAGGCTCAAAGAATAGATCTAAATGGGATAGTTTGAATTGAGACCTTCATCAACTGACCTGATATTCATTATAGAATCTTTTTTTCATGCTTAAATCATCATACTTTACATGTACTACATATGAAATAGTTATGCCATCCATATCCATGCTTCCACTAAACGCCCGCCTCACCAAATAAGCCTACAAAGCACTTGATACCCTCCTAACTCTCTCTTGTGAGCTCCAAAACCTTCACCTTTCACTGATTTTCCATCAATACCACTTGTCATCAATTAAAACACTAATTACTAGGGTTCAACACTTATTACGCATGATACATGTGTAGATTATTTGGTTAATTTTTCAGATGAGGAATGTTTTTTTGATGATTCTTGTGATAACCATACACAAAAATTTCATACTTCTAATGTTGTAGTAGATGTTATTCTAAATGGTACTATCCTTGTTTCTTCTTCTATGCATTCCCCACTTACCTATGCATAAATAATTATGAATGAACCTACTTTTACTACTTCTCCCATAGTTCCTCCCATTGTTGATAATTATCATAATGTTACATTTAATTCTTCTCAACAAGGTGTTTATTCATTGAATATTATGCATGTGTTTATGTTATATTTGTTAAGCTAATTGAAATAAACTAACACCTAGTAGTTTCAAAGAAAAGCTAAATCTACCATTAGCATTATGATTAGAGATTAAAGGAAACTAGCTATTTTGCATAAACATGAATTAAATAACCTAATGCTAACCATTCCTACTCTATTAATGTATGATTATTTCTAAACATGAGCCTCTTTAGATCATGAGTAATCAAATCTATGTGTTTGATCTCCAAAGAGAGGGAAGGATATCACCAATAAATGGCTATAAGGCCAATCTTGGATCTTCCTTTCTACTCAACAATGGTAGAATGGATGTAAAGATGAAGTAGTTATTCCAAATAATGGAGAAGGCTCTTATCATAAGCTTGTATAAATCACTAATCAAAGCAATGGCGTATATGTGAGATGAAGGAGCTTGGTCCTTTATATAGCCTTCCATTTGGGAAAATATTGAATCCCAATGAATGTGGGATAAAGGATAACATAGATTTTGACTTGTTAATTTTGATTAGGGAAATTAAAAAGTGATTAGAAACTCATGGGAGTTGGAGGGTGTTTTAATTAATCAACTAGGATTAATTAATAGGCTAGAATAAGATTTTTAGGCCATTTGGAGGTGATTTAGGAGGAATTTGATATGATTTGAACCATTTTAAAGAGGGATTTAGCCAATAAAATGGTTTATTGATTAAATACACTTTTTAAAAAGGCTTAATTAACTAATAATAGTTAATTAATTGATTTAAATAGGATATAACTAACGAAGTGTCATTAATTGGCATCCAGAATGTGATAAAGGCTAGTTAATTAATGAAGTGTCGTAATTAACCAAAATAGAGGGAAATGTTAATTAATTAGCAAAAAATTAGTAATTATAATGGAAATGATAGGAAAGAGGGTAATTAGTGTAATCTTGGTATTAAAATTGTGTATGAGGACTTTAGGTGTCTACATTTGCCCTCTTTGGGGTGGCGTAAGTGACGCCACTTCAAATATAGTAGACAAGTATAAAAAAGTAAATTTTGAAGAAAAATTAGTAGAATGAAGGATTCCCCCTTGAGTGTTGATGGGGTGATAGAAGAGGTTAATCGACGATCAAAAATATGAAGGAAACGAATAGAAGAAACAAGGTGGGGGAGGGTATAAAAATGATCCCTATTGCCCCATACATTTTTGGAAGAAAAATTGATAGTGATAAGACATGATAGTGAATAATATGGAAATATATTTTGCATCTAGCTCATTCAATAAACAACTTTGTTTCATCACTTTTCTCATATGATCTACATCATCGACTCTTATTAAAATATACGCATACAACAAAAGTGTAAAATAACATGAAAATCTATAATACTAACATTTGTTCATTGCTAAAACACTAACTCAATGAAACATACATAACGTAATGTAATATGAGAAAGTAAACAAGATAACCTGATAGGGAAACAAGTACAAACACACATACTCAAACAAACAACATTCAAGATAGTTGCACCAATGTTTTTATTATCGAGCTTCAGTTCCCAAATGTTTGAGTTAACGAAAAGGGTTAAAAATGGTGCCCCAAGAAAGGATACATGCAAGAGGAATACATGGACAACACAGGGGTCCTATGAAAAGAAATCATGCACTATGAAATAGTACCCAGTAACTCGTTGTGCCAAAGAGTATAGACATAGTAAGAAAACTAGCTTTGTTAATGGAGGTAGATCCAAATGATTCACGAGTCGTTTACGAGAACAATTGAGGACCAAAGAAAGATTTTTTGTAGGAAAAAAATTATGTTTGAGGATGATGAATCCGATAAAATATTCAGTTGCATACATGCTTTTTACCAATTTGTTTGAAAAATTTTGAATTTTACAAAAAAATTAGATTTTGTGATTTTTACCAATTTTTGGATTTTTAATCATTGTTTTACTAATTTTTGGATTTTTACCAATGTTTTGGATTTTATGAAACGTACATGAATTTTTAGATTTTCTAACTAAACACATTTAAACGCTTTGGGATTTTCAAGAGTTCTATGAATATTTTTGTGATTTTAAAGAAGTTTTAGAAGCTATGTGTGAGAAAATGAAGAAACACGAATGCCCCCAGTAATAGATGGGATGTACAAGGGTAGAATGCCATGCATATGTGTATGAAGTGATGATGAAAAGTTTCCCCTAGCGTTAGATGGGAATGTACAAAGGAAAAATCTCCACATATATACAAGAGGAAGATAATCTAGATCAAGGCCAAGATAGATAGGTTCAACGTGATGATGAACACAAGCCAATGAAGAGATAATAAGGAGTGAGCATGCCCCATGCAAGATAGCCAAGAAACACATGATAGAAAAGAAGTAGAAGATTGTTTTATTGAAAGAAGGGACAAAGATTCCCTCAAACATGGTAGAAAGGAAATCTTATGTACATGGATGTTCTAAACGAATTATAAGAACAATGAAAATGGAAAATGTAGCTAGAAGACTCGCGATGAAAAATTTATTAGCCAAAGGCACAAATTGTGAGACAAGATGCAAACTAAAGCAATACTCTAAACAAGGTCTAAAAAAAACTTGGTAACATACTAATCCTATTTTATCATTGAGATCTAGTGTGTGCACATGGAAATTTATTACTTCTTGAAGGAAATATTTAAAGAGGCAATAAGTGAAGACATGCTAGCCAATGTGTAGGAATGATTTATTTTAATAGGTGTTTTTGAATGGAGGGTGGAAGGAGAGCCATACATTTCTCCACATCCAGCCACACATCCATAGCCCTAACGGAGATGTATTCGATTCTAGTCACAATATTGCTCTACTTCCAACCAAACATCCATAGCCCCGATAGAGATACTGGAAATACCCCAAGAGAGAGTTATATATTGATTTGATTTTTCTTTTTGATTTTTGATTGATTTTTTTTTCATTCTAAAAACTTATTTCAGCTCTCTCGATTTGTTTTGATAAGGGATTAAGAACCACATATGGCTTGATGGAAGGTCATTTGAATTAATTGTGTGGTGACGACATTGGCTAATGTTAACAAATATGCCCAAAATCTCTTTGTAACAAGTTTATTAGATGTAGATAGTGATAGGATCTCTAAGAGGTCAAAAAAATTTAATTTACCAAGGTCAAAACAGATCCGTAGAGATAAATGTCTCAAAATGAGTGTCAATAGATTAACCAAAATATCACCAAATGGATGAAAATGGTCATGACTAGTAGAAGAATGGAAAGAAAGAAAAAAGAACATACATGTCTATGAAATACCTAATTGCAATGTTTGATATTTTTACCTTTGATTTTTTTTTAATGTTTTAATGTTTTCTCATTTTTTTTGTATTTTTGAATTTATTTGATTTTTTAGATTTTGGGAAATTAGGACCAACAATGTCACTCTACATGATAGGATCCAAAAATGATGTTTGTGATTTATTTGATGAGGGATACTAGGAGTATTTTCTTATCAAGAGTAATATTATCTCCAATCTTGATGACCGTAGTGAGATCATATTCGATAAGTGAGTGTGACTTATCTTTCAACATGGATTTTTTATGTGGGATCTTGAGTTCCTTATCCATAGGTTTCTACACTTTGTGCCATACTTGATGGTTGCATTGGTGTGCATTCTTGAATCGCATTTGATTTTTAACTTTATGGTTTTTTGAATTATTGGGAGCTTTGGAGCTCTTTATATTTTTTATCTTAGCTTGATGAAGAAATTTTTGGGTTTCATATAAGCTAATGTGTGATTTGTCTAATCTCAAGAAGTGGGAGAAGAAAGTGGATGTTTAGGATTGATGAGAGGCATGTTAGGAACAATGGTGGGCTTACCAAATTTTTCAATAGAAGGATGATATGATGGATGAAGATGATATGGTCCAAGAATTGAAGAGGATGGGCTACCGGAGGTGAGCCACAGATAGAAGATGAAGGGCTACTAGGATGTGGCCCTAAGATGGAAGAAAATGGGATACCATGAGGTGTCCCATAGATGGAAGATGAAGGAATACTTAGAGGTGTCTCATAAATAGAATATGGAGGGCTACTAGGATGTGGCCCAAGTATAGAAGATGAAGGGATACTAGGATGTGGCCCAAGAATAGAGGATAAAGGGCTACCCAGAGGTGACCCACAAATAGAAGATGAAGGGCTACTAGGAGGTGGCCCACATATAGAAGAAGATGAAGGGCTACTCAGAGGTGACCCAATGAGAGATTGTGATTGAGGAATCATGATATGTAAGGAATGATGGGGTAATGAGAAGATAGGCCAAGGATAAATGACAGACCCATGTGTATCTCCATGTAATGGGAATGTGAAGATGGAAGAACAAGAAGAGGATCAAGTGTGATGATCTTAGGATATTCCTTTGTTTTATAACAAAAGGAATCAACCTCTTCCCCATAATATGTGAATGCATCGAGGTCTAAAGATAATCCTTTCTTGTAATCCTCTAGAGGAATGTCATCATGTATCCCTATTAATTCTTCGACCACTTCTTCATTCTGAAATAAATCAATTAGTATGGGTCATTTTTGGTCAACCATAGTAGGTTGAGTGGAAGAAAGAGGACCAATAAGCATGGAAGAATCATAAGATGTTTGATTAATAGAAGAATATAACTCAAGATATGAAGTACATTTGGATTTAGATGTCTCGTGAGTGGAAGAAGATGTGGAATTGCAATATCTTGGTATTGGTTTGCCTATAAGATGGCATAGTGCAAGTAAAAAAGGATCACAAAAAACGTTAGTAGATTAAGATGTAGGGGTCAACTTGGATGATTGATTAGAGGAACTTTGAGTCACATAGATCTTCGACGGAGGAAAAGGTCATTTAGGAAACTAATAAAGTGGGTCTTGTAAAGAAATATAGGACTGCAACTCAAGATTCAAATTAGATGTTTGATGGGGAGAATTCATGGTGAAAAAAATCCTTAGAGGAGGAATTTTTTTTTAGGATACTGGTTATTCCTTAGAAGAAATTCAATTGGATAAGGTTCAGGAGACTAAGGGAAATTAGAAGAATAGTTTGGATTAGAATAATTATAAAAAGAGGGGAATCTGAAGAATAATTTGGATTAGAATCATCAAAATCATACCACCAAATATGAGATGAAGGTGGGGAAAGGGGTAACCGAACGGGTTCTCTAACATGAAGAAATAAACTAGGTTTAGTCGTTATGGGCATCTTTTGATGTGAATTCTTGAACCGAGGGTCCCTATTGTCGTAAGTGTGAGGAATGATGCAATAGTTAGTCATTGTTGGCATTGTTGGATCCAAATTCCTAGACCTAGATAGTATGATTGAAATCCTTCAAATGGAAGGAAGTTTCATGTTGATTCGGGAAGCATAACAGAAACCAACTAGACATTTTGTAAGTATGGAGATTCTTATGTGATGTTTCGAAGGGAATATAAGGAAAATAGACATCGTAATGAAATGATTTTGACAATCCAACGATGTTTGGACAATGATTTGTAAGTGTAAATGTAAAAATGGTTGATCAAAATGTAGCAACATAATGGTTGCAAAGGAAAATTTTCCAATGTTTAGATTGTCTCAAAAGTTGTTTGATAGGAAATGTTTTTGCTAAGGTTTGAAAAATGTGTACATGTACTACAAGGACCCTAGGAAAAATCAAGCAGTGTGATGACTGCAAATGTCACAAAGAATGTCAAATAACTAATGGAAAATAATCCAAATAATTAAGTCAACATGAACCAAGAATACCAAAGAATAAATAATGAGGCAACTGATTAAGGTACCACATAGAAAGAAGTATCTAGGACAAAACAATCAAGTACAAGACTATGATCCAATCACAATAATAAATACTCCCTATGTTCTCAAAGATAGGTTTGGTGTGAATAATGGCAACATAATATCAACACTTAGGTTAAGTTTAGAATAAACAAGGCCTAAACAGTAAGGTGTTGATGTGATCTAGAAACAAGGTATACTAAAACAAGTTTAGATACAAAAAAATCCCAAGTCTTTGAAAATGAAGGCTACAAATTCAAGCAGTGGAACAACACTATTTGGACATGTTAATCAATATTTGTAGACAAAAATATTTTAGTATCAAAATGATGTTACCATAATGCAAACAGTATAATGACAAAACTTTCCAAAACTCAAGGAAATGTTGGGATCAAAACTAAGTCTAAGTATATCAAGAAGTTTTTATTTATGTGAGCAGTGTAACAATACAACTTATAAACTTAGATCAAGTTTCACAAAGGAAACAAGATGTAAGTATCACAATTGTATTGATATAATATGGGTAGCATAACAACTCAAAGGAATTCAATGATGAGACAACCTAGCTATAATGATAATGAGTCTCAATATGGGTGTGAGACAAAGGGCCTACTAGAACATGAAGACGTACCATTCACACTTTCAACACTCACATTCTTGTCGTGACATAGTCACGTGAGTAGAATACAAAAGTGGTGGATATTGGGGTGATAATGTCAAGTGGGATCTACCACTTTAGTATGCCCCAATATTATTAAAGTTTGTATAATCAAACAAGATATTGTGAAGGTCTTTCACATTTAAGAGTGAAGCATCTTGACCGATTCACCCACCCACATTGATTTGGGTGATCCCTCTTAGGATTGGCTATCAAAAAATTTACATTTGTACAATCTAGTATTAAATACTGAGATCAGAATGTAAGACACATTAGATGATCAAGAGACATAGCTATGTATACATTAAGAAAGATAGAGGAGTGAAGTGGAAGTGTTGGGTTAAACTCGTGTGAATTCTTAATACAAATAGTGCTTTACTAGTGGATTTTTTTCCTTTGGGTTTCTCCACTTAAATCTAGTGTTATCTGTCTCTTGTTCTTTATTTTATTTTCTTTCAGCTCTTTCTCATTAAGATCTGTTATTCACTATCTATTTTAAGCTATTTTTGTGTCTAATCGATTGCACATCATAATCTATAGTCATTAGCATTCTAATGGTGGATCTGTAATCTATTGATTACATTTCCCTTACTAAATATAACATGGTATCAAAGTTGGTGATTGTGCATGTGTAGGATCGATCTAGAAGTTTTTAACTTGAAGAGGTGAAGAATCTTTAATTTTATTTGCAGATCTAAAAATCTTAAAAGTTCTATAGTCATTTTCAAGCAAACTAGGTTTAAACTTCCAATTCCCACCTAAATACTATTTGAAATATTGGTTAAATATGGGCTAAATGGTTGTTTAGATCATGTTTGATATTTTGTATGCTTATATATTTTCTTTTGCATCTTGTTTCAGTCATTTATGGTTTAAATCCATCATCTGCGAGCTTATTTTAAGTTTTCATGTTGTTTATAGCCATTTGGGTCATTTTTTGACTTTGGATCCAAAAGATTTATTTAGATCCAGTTTTTTTGGGGCTTCTAAGTCCATTCTAGCAGTAAAAATCTTTATTTTTGCTAGTTTTGTCTTTGCAAAGCTTGGGCCAATCATTTTGTGCCATTTGGCTTCACATTTTCAATCTTTCTTTAGATCCTATTGGTTTTACGAAGCTTGGACCAATAAAATTTCTCTAAATAGCTTCGTTGTCCTTTTTTCATGTTTGCAAAGCCATATCCACTCTTAGAGTGCCAAGTGGCTTCGTGGTTTCAATTTTATTATTTATCTAATTGTCAATCCCAAACATAAGCTAATAAGGGATTTACACGTGTCTCCATGTTGTTAGACTTGGATTAGCTTTCCTCTATTATTTGTGAAATACAATCCAATAGGAAATCTCCAAGTCACTTAATATTTTATGTTGTCAAACCTTTTTTAGCTTGTTTCTATCTTTGCAAAGGGTAAACCAATAAAATTTCTCCATGTATATTTTTATTTCTCATTTATCAGATTTGTGAAATCCAAGCCAATATAATTACTCTATATTCTACATTTTTCATTCTTTTTCAGACTTGCAAAAGAAAGCCATTTAAAAGGCTCCACGT
The DNA here is from genome assembly GCA_018340775.1 of Taxus wallichiana var. yunnanensis. Lineage (NCBI taxonomy): Eukaryota > Viridiplantae > Streptophyta > Pinopsida > Cupressales > Taxaceae > Taxus > Taxus wallichiana. Next base: position 160,372,830 of record CM031243.1, on the reverse strand, counting down.
GTCCTCAGTTTGCTTTAGTCATTTTGGTTACACTATGAAGTGCAAACCAATAACATTTGGACATGTACATCTATTTTCTCACATTTTTCAGCCTCTGTCATTTGTGAAGTGTGAGCCATTTAAAAGGCTCCACGTATCTTTTTTTGGCGTAATCATGTCGTCGATTTACAAAGAATGAACCAATTGTTTTTTGACATGTATATTATTATTTTTTAATTGTGTCATCCTTCGCAAGTGTCAGGGTGTCATTCTTTGCTTTGACTTAGCCACTTAAATTGTGACACCTATCTTGTACCTCTTTCAGACCGAACTTTATTTTAAGTTTGGTTTATTCTATGGACCTTATGTCCAACTAGGGAAATTTTTAAGTTTTAGTGAAAAGTAGTCAAGTGTCTATTCTTTAGCCATTAAATTTTCGACAAGTGGCTCTGTTTGACTAAGACTTTGATTTCACATTGTGTCAAAGTGTGAAAAAATGATCCAATTAATTTAAGACATGGGTATATGGCTCTGTTGTCTATTTTTCTATTAATTATCTTCTAACTTATTAGTTGCATTGCAAAATGTGAGCTAATTGAAAAGCGACACATGTACTTTCTTTTCATTGTTGTAAGTATTTTCATAGTTTGTTGACACGGGTTTTTTTTTTATTGTCACAAACCCAAAAGGTATTGACTTTAATTTTTAAATATTTCACATCCACCCGAGGATCTATTTTAAAGCCAACATGTGCCTCTCTTGGTATTATTGATCATGCCATGTCACCCCCGCCTTGGATTTTTTTAACTTATTTTTATTTGTTAAGTAGCTCATTTTGAGCTCATATAGCTCTTTTTTAGCTCGCCCCATTGAGTTTCTAAATAACTTATCGAGCTACTCTAGCCCGACTCAATCCAAGCTCAATTAGCTCACCTATAAACTCAACCCTAACTAAGCTCTGTCAAATTGATCTTAAATTCAATCAAATCAAGATATTTTTGACTAAATTTGAGTTGTTTTCATTCATATAGCTATTAAAAATATCTGTAGCTAGTTTTTGTCTTTGTTTGGCTTCCTTGATTTTTTAGTTGTATTTATCTCCATTGTTGTTTGAGCATTAAAATGGCTAGTTCTGCTAATTTTTCGATGGATAAGTCTCAACTTTTGCTGAAAAAAATTATAACAATTAGAAAGTACGTTTAAAATTTTGTTTTATGGCTAGGAATATCTAAGATCTTGTGACTAGTATAGAAAAATGTCCCATAGGGAGACAAGCTACCCCTAAAAACTAGAAGCCCCTATCTCAATACATGTAAGTTATGTTGATTCATGATGAATTTTGGTAGTTGCATGATAATAATCAGACATCATGAACCCCTATAAAGAGTAATTAAGAAATCTTGAACCATGTCTAACCATGAACAATTTTCTTATCACAAAGAAAGAAAGGATTATCACAAAGGCAAAATAAAAGTTGATATCATATTTTGTAATGCATCAAGTGCATTTATACATCATGAAATATGTACCTAGAGGTTACAAAGAATATGTGCATGTTCTTGAGAAATTTTTTTGTAAATCTACCTCTTGCCCCCTTCTGAGTATCCTAAAACTAAAACTGTTCTGCAAGTTTTTTTTTCGGTTGCCTTTTGATATAATGGATGTAGACATTAAGGAGGAGATCTTTCAATCCTTGACTTTGACTAGGATTCTTGTTTGAGGGCTTTCATGAGCATGGTTTCTCTAACTTATTTTTGTTGATAATGATTCTTTTGTCAAAACATTCATGATCTCTTAGTAGTAACAAGAATATAATTCTTAGAATCAAGAGAAGTAAGACAATGTTTTTACTATTAAATCATGTTTTTTGGCATAAAAATCTGATCATATATGACATGTCTAAGCTTAAATTTTTCTTACATGGTCATTTTATTCTATGAATACTATGATTACTCTTGAATTATTTGATTATCTGATCAGCTTAGTTATCTATCAAGTCTTATCTTTGTATAAAAGGCTTGGAATAAGATATATATGTTTGTTGATAAAACATTTTATTTGATTACTAAAATATTATTATATGCATATCAAATGACACTTGGGGATACCTTTGTGTTTGTATTGGAGACGTCCAATACTAATTGCATCTAATATATATTTTACAAAGTTTAATATGTTGGAAGTATTTCAACATATTTGTTAGTTATTAATCATAATGATATGTTGTTATAAAACTAGTGTTTAACTCTTATACCTAGTTAAAAGTGAAAATCAGACGATTTCTATTATGCTTATTATGATATTTGTTGATGTTGTGTTTGATATGTAGTTAGATTTGTGTTTAATTTTTTGATGCGAGCACCATCACTTGGATCCGCATGAAAGATCCATGTTACTAAAGAGGCTACTTGATACTTGATACACATAGAGCTAAAGGAAGTAGTCTCGATGCTAAATCTCTAGATTTACATAAATAAATTCAACAACAATAAATTAGATTAACTCATGAAATGGAAAGTATAGAAAATACAAACAAAATGAAATTAGAATGGAACCATTTCTATTGAATATGAGAGGGAATTTTATACAATTGCTTGCTCCTAAAATCATGGAGTCAAGTCTTATAATTTTATCCCCATATCTCTCCTTTATTCCCTAGTCTTACTCATAATTCTAAGATAATCTCACACACTCCTATTATCTTTGAGTAGTGCATGACAACTATTTGTGCACACTTATGATTTATTTAAATATTAAATAATATAATTATTTGAACCATATGTTCACACTACGAACACTTATTTCCTAACATTCACCCCGTAGTGTGAACATGGGTGAGTTATGTCTATTACACGCTCATGTTCTACAATCGATGGTTTTCAAAGAGTACCATCAACTCCAAAAAAATTCTAGTGGAACCATTAACCACTTTGTATGTGATTTTCTAAGAGATTCACAAACTCTCAAATTGGTTTTCTAGTGGACCACCAACCACTCCATAAGCGTACACGTTTCCCCATCCACATTTTACAAAAGAGAACAAAATATAGGAAAATATGTTCCTTACTATGAATAGGAATTATTCATATGTTCTTTATTTACTACCACACATGCTGAAATTAAACACACCGAACACAATTGAAAAAACATGGCAGCCAAATCAATATTGTGGCTTCATCAATGGTGCCTGACGAGAGCTCACTAAAATGCCTCCTTCCTTTGTTGCCTCCGGCCTCCATTGTGATGCTACTTAGTTAGCAAATATAGCTTTTAGGCTCATTACACAATTTTTCTGAGTGTTGAATTCAATAGATAATGCACCCCCTTAATATTGGCATCACATGCAAGCAAAAATGCATCCAATTAAAAAAATACATAAATGTATTATGCACCACTTTTTTTTCAGATCCCTATTTTTACTTAAAATTTTCTCTTAAACTAGAAACTGGAGTTTTTGTAAAATTTTAACAGAAGTTTTCCAGATATTAACTAAACAAACCCAATAAATTTTGTAATATTTCAAATCTGGGTTTTTTAGATACATTCAATCTATCAAACGTTTGTTTTAAAAACAACAAAAAAATTCACTCAACTTACACAAAATTTTACACATAGATACAAGATGAATCTGAAGCTGATGTAAACTACAATATTGTGCATCTTGTTCTTATCTTTCCATTAAAAAAATGAGACATCAATCGGATGTCATATGAGTAAACTGCGTTCTTTTTATTGTGATGTGTCTGCTGGAAATTTTCTTACGGGATTCCTTCAACCATCTTCTTCTTCTTCTTCTACACTTGTAGAAGGAAACCTACTCTGATACCAGATGATGCTAAATCTCTAGATTTACATAAATAAATTCAACAACAATAAATCAAATTAACTCATGAAATGGAAAGTATAGAAAATACAGAAAAAATAAAAGTATAATGGAGCAATTTCTATTGAATATGAGAGGGAATTTTATACAATTGCTTGCTCCTAAAATCATGGAGTCAAGTCTTATCATTTTATCCCCATATCTCTCCTTTATTCCCTAGTCTTACTCCCAATCCCAAGATACTCTCACACACTCCTATCTCTATGAGTTGTGCATGAAAACTATTTGTGCACACTTATGATTTATTTAAATATTAAATAATGCAATTATTTGAACCATATGTTCACACTATGAACACTTATTTCCTAACATATTCCTCCTCTATGTGAAGGCCAGATTGCTCTTGATAAATAATCTAGTTCAACATCAAATATTATGTTGTAGATACCTTCCCCAAGCCATTGTGTGTTGGGAACTACTACAAGTTTTGTGCCTTGTTGGGCCTATCAGAGTTTCCATTGAGGGGAATGTGTATGAAAATGCCACCTCTTGATGGATTATTATAAAAGACCCGAGTTAGCTTTTAAGAGTGGATCATGACCACCTACTTGTATGTAACAAAGTGATCCTTTAGGGATTGGTTACACATGGTTGTAACATTGTATGTGAACTGTAAGTCTCATGAGAAAATGCATAAGGCAATTTATTGTAAACTTCCAATACTTCCTCCATCTTGTAATAAGTAAATGTGTCACTCTATGTGAAGTTACTTGTAAATCCTAGTGAAGCTTTAGTTATGGGTATGCCTTAGTTTATAAAAGGCTCCATAATTTGATGTAAGTATTCATATGTAAAGCACTTGGTCTTAATAATTTTTGTATGGGAAGATCTATGAATTTCCCTTGTTTGTTGTTATCCAAATAACTCTTGTAGTTATCTGGATAACTTATATTTTCATCTTGACTCACGTGTTTCACATTTCAGGTTACGTAGACTCAAGATCATTCTTTTAAACACTTTGGCATAGATGCGCTTCCTATACATGCCCTTACACGCCTTCCCACTCCTTTTTGCATTCTTCTGCTCTCCTTCCATTTTCCCTCGCACGCCTTCCTCCTGCGTACCCACTTTCTTTCCTATCTCATCACACACTCCTTATGAGAACCTCTCTGAGACTTACCTTTCAATCAGCTAAGTCCCTGGCATTCCTCATTTGGAACTTTACATAGGCTATAGTCCTTTTGTATGCTCCCCACACCTTGGAATTATTTCTATGTGCCCTTGCGCACCTTCTTGTTTCTTCCTTCAAATTCTTCTCTCCTTCCATTTCCCCCTTTCATGCTTCCCTCTTGTGCATGTCCATTTTCTATCCCCTCACACATTCCTCGCATGTGCCTTTCCTCCATTTCCCTTCTGTACCTCATGCTTGACTCTCAAACTTCTTAAGTATAAAGGTGCTAGCGGAAGATACCAAGTGTCGACTCAACACAATTCCAAGATGGGATCCCAAGGTGGAGACTCAAACTTGTGCTATCCGTCCACGTGGCTAATGGTCAACGAGAGGTCAAAAAGGAGAACAGGCCTAAAACGACTAAGTATAGAGTGCGGGTAGAAGGCGCCATGTGTCTTAACAACTCTCCTTCAAAGGTAAAATCCCGAGTATATTTTCAAACATGCACAAAACCTCCACGTGTCTTAGGTTGGATACGGTTCCTCCACCCATAGAAAAGACTCAAGAAGAATATAAAGGAAATAGGGAAATTTTCGAGCGCTACCATGTGTTAGTCTAATGCATTTCCAAAAGAAAAGGTAGGTCTTGAATCTCCAAGGTGCGTGAAGTCTGCCACATGGACCTGGTATGAAAAACTCTTTAAATATTGCACGCTTATGATTCAAATTTCAAATGGGCATACCTTTCGACTCAAGGCTTGAAATGTGACAAATATGGCACTGTTGGAAAGATCTTGGCCTCATCTACACCTTGGAGATCTGAATCTTTAATTTTAGAGAAGTTAGGTGAGGAGGAAATGAAGAAACGTCTATCAGGACATTAAAGTAGAATCAGATTTCTTCAACCACCATATTTGATTATATTTGATCGACATTCCTCCTCATTCTAGGTCTTTGAACAAGTAATTGATGCAGACATGATAGATTTGGGGTGGATTTGTAGGAGACATTAACAATGGTGGTTTAGCTTTGAATTGGTTTTCCCACTTCTCTCTCTCCTTCTTCCCTCTATGTTGAATCTATAAAGGATGAGGTCAGGGCTCATTGTAAAAGGTTGGACACTCTGGATCCTTACGCATGTTGCTAAGGACTCCATATTTTCTGTATTTTGAGTTGCAGACCTCCATGTTTGGCTCTTGCATGTGGATATCAACCTCCTTATCATAGTAACAGTTATGTGCATTTTTGGAAGTAATAGAAGCATCATTTTGTGATTATTCTCTATTCTAATGTGTTTTTGTTCCTTCTTCTTACCTCTTCTCTTGCATTGTGTATTATTGTGCTATTTTATTTTCCCTGTCGTTCCATATTTGGTTGTGTTCCATGACAACAATTTGGTGAATGTGGATTTCACTTTGTCTATTAGTGCCTAGCCTCCTTTTACGCATTCCCCATCAATCTCACTCAAAAGCAGATAGTTTTCATCCCTCTTTTAGTGTTATCACCTTTTAGTGTACTTTACTTCATGTTATCCTTATTTCCCTAGTCCCTTGGAATTCTTAACTTAGTTTCCCCTTTCAAAGCACTAGGAGTGATGGCAGAGAAATAGATAGAGGAACCAACCTTCTCCAAAGATCCATCCCAAGCATGTAAGGTCCAACAACTTAGGGATGGTTCCATTGTGGTCTCAAACACCTCGCCCTTTCGAGATCGAGACATGGGTGCACTTCTAAGTAACCAACATTTGCATGTTAGCCTGAATCATTGTTGTTGATTCAAGGAATTTGGCATGTCTAATTTTTCTTCCCACTTAACATTAAGGGGGATTATTGGGGTGATAATGTCAAGTGGAATCTACCACTGCAGTACACCTCAATATTATTAAATTTTACCTGATCAAACTGTATTGTGAAGGTATTTCACATTTAAGAGTGAAGCATCCTGACCAATTCACCCACCCACATTCATTTGGGTGATCCCTCTCAAGATTGGCTATCAATAATGTTTACATTTGTACATTCCAAGTATTAATGACCGAGATCGAAATGTAAGAAATGTTATATGATCAAGAGACATAGCTCGTGAAGTGGAAATTTTGGTTAAACTCATGTGAATTCTTAATATAGACATTACTTTACTAGTGGATTTTTTTCCTTCAGGTTTATCAACTTAAATCTAGGTTTATATGTCTCTTGTTCTTGATTTTATTTTCTTTCATCTCTTTCTCATTAAGATGTGTTATCTCGTTGTCTATTTTAATTTATTTTAGTGTCTAAACGATTACACATCATATTCTATAGTCGTCGACATTCTAATGGTCGATCTATAATCTTTCGATTACATTTCCCCTGTTAAATCTAACAAAGTGGAAATGATTATTTCTAGCGGTATCTACGTATCTTACTTTATTTTGTCCTAAAAATGGAAACAAGAAAACAAAGGAGTAGACCAAGTGGTGATGAAAAATACTTAGCGTAACTTTGGTAGAGTTTTTCTTGTCTTAAGACAAGTGAAAAACTAGGAAAAAGTAACACTTTGTAAGTTTCGTGATGAATAACATGTGGCTTCAACTTTGATGGACTCTCTCCTTGTTTTAATAACAAGTTTTTGACTTCAAAAAAGTTTTTGCTTTGTGAGATATCTTTGGAACATGATGGATAAATTCAAGTTGGCCCCAATGCCAAATGGTTCACCTAGGATTTTGTTCACAAACTCGCTAATTCTTTCCTAGAGGAGGTACATATTTCTATAATTGCTTCTAGATAATATACCATTGCCCCATAGTTAAATTAATGAATGGGGCCCCATACGGGAAACATGAAGCTTTTATCACAAAGTTTTTCAACTAGTCAAATGGGTAGCGAGGCACTACCCATTTCATCCACTAGTTCTCTCAAGGTGTGAACTACTTTGGAGTTCTTAGGGTAATACTCATAATGATTTTTATGGCTTGTGCCAAGATACTTCCTCCGGTTTAAAGTAGATGATCTCAGTAACTCTTAAATGAAACTCAGTAAATACATTGTGTTGAATAAAGTGGTGTATATTTATCTTTGATCTTAATGAGGTTTAGTACACCATTGGCAACCTGCAACACACATGTAGTTAGAGTTTGTTTAGATCCTAAATCTCTGATAAGTGAATTAGGTTTTACGCACAAAAGATTTAGTAGTTTTCAATGTAAAGTGAATCCAAGTATTTTTGATTCTCAAGATCATCCAAGGACGCAAGAGAAGAGCATACACAATAATGTGATCCAACTAGATAAATGCAAAGGAAAACTTTAAATCAAATGAACTTTAAACAAAGCTTGATAAATTGTTCATTCTCTTAACAAAAAATGAAAGATTAAGTTTCCAAATTAACCAAATGTTAGAAAAATGAAAACTAAATTGTTTTTGATTCTCAAGATAACCCTAAGGTGCAAGAGAAAATAACATACAAAATTTTGTCTAACTTAAGTAAAGTGTGGAAACATAATTCTCATTAAATTTTAACATGTTGGAAATATGATTAAAATGTTAAAACCTGCATAAAACAGATTAGGAAAACATATAAAATAGTAGAAACACAAAAGTCATAATCTAAAGCCTCAAAACCTATCCTAACATCAACATAGAGCACTAGAGTAAGCGTGTGTAATAGTAACACATGGATTGAAGTAGTAGTAGAATGTTAATCCCGCTAACACAAGGGTAATATCATAGATGTAGGTTTGAGACAAAAAGCACTTTGAAAGTGTTTTACTAGTGCATGCGGAGAGGAGCGGTAGTGCAAACTAGGTAAATAGTAGGGTATGCTTATAGTGCGGTAGCACATGCCATACAAAGAGGAGTAAAAATATAGGTTATCAAAAATGTAGACCAAGAGGTGCTAATGCAAGCCTATCAATCGGTAGCATAAGATTTACAACAGTAGTGCATGTGTTTTCTCACTAGTGCAAGCCTCAAATCAGTAGTACAAAGGTTCTTTCCTCTAGCGAAAGGCACTGTGTAAGCACAAAAACATGAGATTTGACAAGAAAAATGTCAAAAATCTCAAAACTTTATCAATTTGATCCAAATTTGGCAGCACCTCACCTCCTTTATTCCTACAAAGAGCAAAAAAACAAGGAAAACTCAACTAATCTAGTTAAGAAACACCATATTTATCTAAAATATGCTAAAATGAGGGTTAGTAACCAAAATTTGAAACTAATCTAAAAATCTTGAAAATGAATGCAAAGGACAATGGAGTATGTCCCATCGGGCGTGCCAAATGTGTTCATGTTAAAATTTTTATGCTAATTGAAAGAAACTAACACCTAGTAGTTTCAAATCAAAGCTAAATATACCATTAACATTATGATTAGAGCTTAAAGGAAACTAGATATTTTACATAAACATGAATTAAATCACCTAATGCTAACCATTCTTACTCTATTAATGTATGATTACTTCTAAAAATGAGCCTCTTTAGATCATGAGTAATCAAATTTATGTGTTTGATCTCCAAAGAGAGGGAAGGATCTCACCAAGAAATGGCTACAAGGCCAAGCTTGGATCTTCCTTTCTACTCAACAATGGTAGAATGGATGCAAATATGAAGTAGTTATTCCAAAGAATGGAGAAGGATCTTATCATAAGATTGTATAAATCACTAATCAAAGCAATGGTGTAGGTGTGAGAGGAAGGAGCTTTGTCCTTTATATAGTTTTCCATTTGGGAGAATCTTGAATCCCAATGAATGTGGGATAAAGGATAAAGTAGATTTAGAATTCTCAAGCTTGATTAGGAAAATTAACAAGTGATTATCAAATCATGGGAATTAGAGGGTGTTTTAATTAATCAACTAGGATTAGTTAATAGGCTAGAATAAGATTTCTAGGCTATTTGGAGGTGATTTAGGAGAAAATTGATATGATATTAAGCATTTGAAAGAGGGATTTAGCCAATAAAATGGCTTATTGATTAAATACACTGTTAAAAAGGCTTAATTAACTAATTATAGTTAATTAATTGATTCAAATAGGATTATAACTAAGGAAATGTTGTTAATTGGCATCCAAAATGTGACAAAGGCTAGTTAATTAATGAAGTGTCACTAATTGACCCAAATAGAGGGAAACATTAGTTAATTAGTGGAAAGTCACCAATTATAATGGAAACAATAGGAAAGAGGGTAATTAGTGCAATCTTAGTATTAAAATTGTGTATGTGGATTTTAGGTGTCTATAATCCCTTAATAGGAATATTTTTCTTCCTATCGTACTTGTGTGAAACTTGGTGATGCTAGTACTCATTCTTCTTCTCATGATGTGTTAGAATCTACAAAGGTTAATAATGCTTGTGTTTCTACTATTTATTCTCAAAAGAATAATGTTCATAGTGATTACCATAAAGGTAGTATGTATGTTGATTGTATTCCTTTTTCTAATGGGCTTGTTGATAAAATTGTGAAAACTTCTATTTCTCTTTATCCTTCTCCTAGTATTCATAACACTAGTTATCCATTAGTTGATCCTAAGATTAACTTCCAACCAAATAGTGTACTTATGGCTACTCACAATGACAATATACAACCACTCAATGAACCTCTTAATGTTAATTTCATTCCTCCATAAGAATTCCTTCCTCTTATGCATGTTATAGGTGATTTACAAACTAAGTTTCATACTCTTATTCTTGAGAGTATGGCCTATTACGCTAGTATCAATAAAAACTTTATTCATGGAAATCCTATTCCTAAGAATATCTACAACTCACATTTTCCTAAGGGATTTACCATGCCTACTTTTACACTCTTTGATGGAATGGGTAATCCTTACATACATCTTAATACTTTGGGATTAGTTATGGATTCACATTTCAATGATTGATTACTTTTAAAATAATTTCCTAACAGTTTTACGATATTTGTTCACATTAGTTTCATCATTTTCCTAGTGGATCTATTAGTACTTATCTTGATATGGAAGAAGCATTTCTTAGACGTTTTATTTCTAACAATGGTCCTAAAGTTACATTTGAGCATTTACCTTCTTTACATAAAGGCAATAATGAACCTGTTATTAATTATATATTATGTTTTAAATCTTGCATGTATCATTTACTTTATTATCCTATTGATTTATAAATATAATATATCTTTTTTCATGGCTTGATTTTTCCTCTTAAAAAATGTTATTATATGACACATGTGAATCCTTTATAGTTATTTTTCTTAAATTTATTCACTTAGAACAAGAGATACTTAGTGTACATTCTATTGCACATGATTTTAGCTCTTCTATCTCTCTACCTAATACATATTTTATTCCCCCTATTGCACCACCTTCACGTTCCCCATATCCATATAGACATGCTTGTATTAATTCATCCCATTTTCATTCACCTCAACACATACCTCCACTATGCTTTAATCCCCCTTATAAGTGTGATCTATTTTACTTTTCACATTGTACTAGGTCTCATGATATTTTTCACACTTTGATTGATGAGTAATTGATTTGGTTACATTCTAATGAGCATCATTATCTTCATTGGTTGCAATGGAATTGTAACATACCATTTTGAAATTTTCATAGGATTAATGGACATAAAGGTAATGATTATTATGCACTTCATAATAGGCTTAAGTTTCTTGAGGAAAAGGGTGTCATTTATTTTTGCACATGCCATTATGCTTAATCAAATTCTTCATGTCGTGATGCCGCATACTAAAACTTGTTACTTTTATTTCCCCTCATCCTCCTAATGTTTTTTTCTATTCCCCCTTCGTATTCAACTATGCATGACACAAATGATCCACTTAGTTTTATCCCAAGGATAAACAGTATCAAAGGATCACAACTTACCACTATAAGAGTCATATATTCCTAGTGTTTCTATGATCAATCTAGGCTTATCATTTGGTACTTATGCTCATGATACCACAATAGAATCACCTAATCCGCATGTGCATATTCAGGTACATTTTTTTAGATAGATATTATATGATCTTAATTAATGTATGATTGCATGTTTATTCTACACTCGTATGCCTTCATTTCTTTTGCATCTCTACACATTCAACATACGATCAACCATTATCTAGCTATCATCATCCTTGTTATTATCTATTCTATGAGAAAAATTGATCAAAATAATACCTTCATCACTATACCATTATCATCCTCATACTATTATATTCACCATGTTACGATCAAGATCATACTATTATCATCACTATGTTATTGTCATGCATCATCTACTCGATGACATCATCATAAAGAAAAACATATAGTCATTCTCAATAGTGAACTTGACATAGTCATATAATCAAATTATCCAAATCTTACACATACAAAGTACACATCATCACATAGTGTAAAAAATGATCTCGTCATATATAACTCTTGAATATTTTAATATATAAATCTCTGGGAAAATTTCCTCTTTAAGATATATCACACATCATCATTAATCTAATATATGTAACTATGGGAGATCTTAAACTTGAGGCTTCATTACTTGACCTTTGTCTCGATCTTGGGAGTGTTATTCCTACAAACTAATCTATAACAATGCCATCTTGGTAACCACATGTGTGTATCAACCCCAAAGCTCTATGAATCACGTAAACATATCCTACACTAGGGATCCTCCCATGGAATTTCTCACATGGACTAGCTTTGATCTTGTCTCGTCATGCTCTAATAAAAATACCACACATGTTCCTATTATTACCATTACGGGATCAAAGAGATGATCATGCTCACTTTCTCTATGATCAAACCTCTTCAATAATACAACTCTAATAAGGTAATTTGGGGGAATATTATGGGTCAATGTAAGTACCAACATATCCAAAATCATTATCCAATATTCATTTCCTAAAAGATAGGAATCGTATTAGCACATCATCATTATACTACTATCCAAATACAAATCATATTATGCAATACTTACATCTTACTATAGTTGTCACTACTACATCATCCTTTGGGGAAGGTCCATGGTCTCTTGCTCCCTCTCCTCCTCATGTGGGCCCACCTTGTAAACCTACTACAATATATAATACTATTGGAAATAATATAACACATCGGTGCTCAACCTATGATTAAGTATAGGCTGGTGTACACTCCATAACATCCACCTAGATGGGAACTATATTGAGATCCACCTAATTTATGGGTGGTGGTATTAATTGGGCTTCTATGAGGCTAGGCCTTACTCCCACTCCCTTTTTCATATGTACTTGATCACTTTCATATGCGCGAATTAGGGCACATCCTCATATATCTTAAACTATCATGAAACCCACTCACACTGGGAAGAGATCAACCACTCATATAAAAATATTCTTCAAATACATGGTTCAATGTGTAAAAATATTCAACCTGGTCCTCTTTCCACCCACCATAATACCTATAATGCCTCCATATAATAACACCTAGTCTCATCTAATCTAGGAATGATCTATACATTGTAGTATCAAACCATCGACTCTTCAGAATCAATCCACCTCACCACAAAGATATTTACCCATGCCCAATTCACTTGAGTACTAATAAGGTCCTCGAACCACAATTTTATTCATATTCCCATATGTTTAATAATATAACTATACCAATACCACCTCTTTAGTACCCCACGTAAATCTATAAAGATCCATGTACAAATGTGCCAATACATAATGACTCCATACATACGGGGTCACACGTTGCTCAATACCCTCACATATTTCATGCATGTTATAATATATGGCTATCCCACCTCCATCCATGACTAAGAAATAAGCTAAAACAACTACAATGAATTTATGCAAACATGGAACTATAGATATCACTATATCATCCAGAGTCACTATCGACTATGCATGGACATGGGAACATGTAAAGTACCACATGAATCATATCATCTACCACCATGCATCACCTAGGAACATCAATTGGACTTTCTCCCCTACCAATGATAATCATAGGATGTGATACATATCCTCTAGATTCATTGTCATCTCTCTCATAGGGAGCCAAAAGGTATATGTAATGGCACAAAATCTCTCACAAAGTTCTTTGATCAACTATATATTATGGGGAATCTCGCCTATATGGTCACAAGTTGTATACAATATCGATCTTTAAAATATTACTCATCCTCCTCTAGGAATAATCTCAAATATAGTGGTCAAATATCTCCTCATTTATAAATCCCGAGAATGTACATCCTTCTACACAACACAAACAATACACAAAGCCACACATTAGTTTATCATCTAACAAAAATACCTTTCAAGGAGTACTAAAAATATTTGCACATATAGGAAATAAATGTCAAGTAGTAAGGGAAATATCACTGGCACTAGAAAGTAACATCCAAAATTAGACAAGTACCATCCTCGAGATGAAATTGGCCCCACCAGGACCTATCTATGTTAGAAAGGCCCAAGGTTTCAAAAATGAAAAATTGCTAAAAAATTCCAAAACTCCTATACTATGAACTATTTTAGCCTCACAAAGCACCACTTACCATAATATCCATCATATGTGCCACTATAGCCTCAATGACCCTCTCGTATCTCATCGGGATAACCTCTTGTGCATGTGACAGGCTTGTAACCCAAATCTCAAGTTGCTATTGCTTGATTCAAAAATGAAAGTACTATTCACTTTGTCATATTTACACTATATAGTAATTAATATTACCGATGCAATTCCTAAGTTCTTATAGTTTTGTACACACAAAATCATGCACTTTGAGTCATTATTTAGTCTCGATCACGTACTAGTATTTTCATGATTCTCAATCAAGAAGAATACTAATTAACCCATGTCTTTTGTCATCTTTCATTGCTTTTCATTTGCTACTTTTGGTCTTACACCTTTATCAGCATAGTATTTCATTTCATACTTCGATTTCACAATTTTTGACTAGAGCACTTAGTCGATGACGCTATCGGCAGACACCCTCATCCCCTCTTAGAGCCTCTATCCTATTTACACTTTACTCTCACTTTTTGGGTCCTTCCTAACCGTTTGAGAATATTATCTTTTTGGTAGTCAGAATTTTTAGGGTTAGTTACGAAATTCAAGTGAAGGAATCATATAAATATAAATTTATGTGATCATAATAAGGGACCAAGCACTAAGCATCTACTATCTCCACCTAAGGTTACATCCATCAAAGGAATCTATAGCTTTATTTATCTTTATTTAGCTCCATCAAAATGGACACAAGGTTGGTTTATCTCCATCACACTTCATAGGAGGGGAGTCTATTTTTTCCATGCACATATTTATTACATTCTACATCTAGTTACTTTATCACTACTCACAAAGTTTGATTGGCACAAGAGCAACCTAGGGCACAATTTTTCATACACACACCTAGAACTACATTAGGTATAAGATGCGAGTGTAGTGCTCAAAGATAATTCCATCAATTTGGAAGTTGAGGACAGTCGACCCTTTATATGCATCTTTAGTTTTTATGGTTTTAATGATTTTCTTGGGTTTTTTCAGGTGAT
The DNA here is from genome assembly GCA_018340775.1 of Taxus wallichiana var. yunnanensis. Taxonomy (NCBI): domain Eukaryota; kingdom Viridiplantae; phylum Streptophyta; class Pinopsida; order Cupressales; family Taxaceae; genus Taxus; species Taxus wallichiana. The sequence continues at coordinate 160,357,373 of CM031243.1, read as the reverse complement.
TCTTATATTGTAGGTTTATAAGTGCTTCATTGATCATACAATGACATTCTGTGACAAGAAGTGAGCATTCGATTATGCCTTAGAGGAGAATTTCTGGTCATTTCCATAGACCAAGGCACCCAGATCTCAAACCAAGGCACCCCAAGCACCCTTATCCCAATTCAAAGTAACCTAGTTTATCCAGGACATCTCGGATCTATATTTTCTTAGGATCCTATGTAATTGTTTCCTCCTACTCAGTTGATGTCCATTGTGACACGTCTGCCACATCTTTGAATCAGCTAAGGATTTTCCTAACCCTCATTGTGCTTAGGGTTTCATATTTTTCATAGTTTAGTTTATTTGGGTGTATTTCATTTACTTCAATACTTATTTATTTAGTGCAAAATTGCATTAGATTAGGCTAATATATTACATTTTAGTTTAATCATTTTGGTGAACCCCACTCATGATCAGTCTTTTGGATCCTTCTTTGGCTAAAATTTCTTAATGTTATTAAGGTGAAAATGTAACATCTAATCTTCATTACTTAAAAATATAGGATTTTTTTAATCTTCCCAAACTAAATTATACCTTTAATGATTTAAATGTACAACCTAACATTTAAATCCGAAACATTACAATTACAATTATTCAAATAACAAATCAATAAATCATGTGCATAACTATGGTTCAATTAGATCTACTTGATCCCCCATAGATTACTCTTTCGAGTCTGTATACAAATTATATATTTAGTAACCTTATCAAAATTTATTTACAAGTGTTATTCTAAGTATCAACACGGAATTGATCAATTCAATCCCATCTAGCATCTCACACTTTCATTAGAACTAGGTGAACTTGACAATGTAATAACTTACACTACTTGAGCCAAAGTTTTAGATTCATGCATTGCATTATTAATTTCCAGATAGAACATATGTCAACAAAAACATGTCCCATAACCACATCACTTGGTTTAGTTATCATAATTGAATCAGTTAGTTAAGTTAAATTAAATTCAATCTATGCAAAGGTACACGACCTTTTCAACCCATGTGAAGAAGTATGTTTGTGCCAACTTAGGTTTCCTAAGGGGGAGAAAGTTCTCACATAATGAATTACATCATCATGCAACCAATTTCTTCCCCATAGCCAACATAAGTTAGTTACTGAGGTGACTTGATCGAACACTAAAAACAACTTCCACTTCTCGGCGTAACACACATTCTATCCATTTACGATAGTCGTAATAATTGGTCCTTGAAAAGACAAATTAGTATATCTGATATACAATATTCACTTAATGACTTATGTCATTAAATGGATTTTTTTACAACATCCATCTGAAGTTGACCTATCGAGTTCCCTTTATTAAGAACTTTATAACTCTTTAATTTATTTCATTACAATGAATTATTTTTACGTCAAGTTTTACATCTTATCGCAAAGATATATTATCACTTAATAAAATATTCCTAAGGTGATAACTTAGTTTCGATAATAGATTGCATTCATTCTCATAAGTTATTTATGTACATCCATTAAGCATCTTTAATATAATTAAGGTAGCATACTACATTAATAGCGTAGACCATAACTTAATTAATTATGACAATGTCGAATTAATTCTCAAGTACATATTACTTGAACTTATCAACTGAATAGAATACAATCATCTATAATAGTATGAATTTCATGCATATAACTATATAATAATAATACCCATTCATTTACCATAATAGTTTATAACTCATTAATTTTCATGTAGCTTTAAATTTCTTTTATTATTGGTAAAAGGTTTTGGAGGGACCTTACCCAAGTTTACAGCAAAGGCTCAACAACCAAGATAAGAAAAGTAAAACAATGTGGTTTTTTTATCCATGGGGTCCACACCCCAACCAAAAGAGGAAAAAGAAATAAAAATCAAAGGCAAGGGCCAACTACCTACAAAGAGCCCAGAAACAACAAATCGACAACAAAATTACATATATACAACAACACAAAAACTATTGCACCGAGAACAAGGAACCAACAACATTAACCAAAGAACTTGCTAAAACTTTGATAGCCACCATAAATTCTGGTAGAGTTTCAGGGCAATGGCAATGGTGGGATCTCTCAATTTGAAGCTTTGAAATTTCTTGTAATATTTCCATTCTTCCAAGCCGTATCTAGGATGTCATTTGAGTCATATATTTTCCAAATGTGTACCTGCATAAGGTCCATTATAGCACTTTACATAGCCAAGAAATTGCTCTATTTTTTCCTATAGAGTCTTACACTTGGTTTCCAAAAAAAAAAACAATTTCATCTTTGAGGCTTGCATTGGGGTTCGAGGCTTGCTCTTTAATAGTAGACTTAAGTAGGAAATCTACATTTTCTTCAAGGGTTTTAACCACATTATCCTGCATGTTAAATTTATTTTCCAAACTGGTGCCAACATCAATATTGAGGAAAATAGAGGGGGGGCTATCATCTACCATAATTTCTTCTCCCTTCATGCCAGATCTGACCACTTCCTTACCTTTACTGTTGCTATAGAGAACCCTTTTTGGGGGTGGCTCTAAGATAGATTCTTTGTACATGGGATTTTTAGAATGGATATGAGTTTGCTTAGGGAGGGGAGAAACCACAAGAAGGGCATGGGTCATTTCCAAAAACACTAGATAGGTATTGACTAATGAGATATATGACACCCTGATAGAGACAGATAGTCGTCTTATGGCTCTAAACTTCAAGAATGGATTTTTCCATTGAATTTAGAATGTAGTAGGAGAGGGTTACCTTCACCTCATACAGGCGGTTAAGCGGGACCGGATGATACTTTGCGCAGAATGGTGGAGAATATCCCTTATAAAGTGACATAGCATACCATCATCTGTGTCACCTCATCATATGGCTACGGGATAGAAGAAACTAGAATGCCCTCCTTTTTTATGTCGAGCATTTCTCCATCATCCAAAAACAACTTTTCTTCTGCTTCCTTATCCATTTTGTTCCTAAAAAATTTATTCCCTTCCATGCTTAGACTAGTAATAAAAGAGATGAATTCCTCAATGATTTGAAAGCTCTTATCTCCAAAGGAGACATTATGGTCTTTCCAATTCACCATGAACTATATGGATATATACTAGTCATGCCATTTTATGCATTGGATGAAATTGGTGAATCCCTCCATATTAATGGTCTCCCAAAGCTCAATTTTTTCTTGCCATTGGGGATCAAATTTAGGTTCCACATGGCAAGGGGCACCACCCATTCTGAAAACCCTATGAGAATTCATAGAATTGAACTAAAAATATGAACAGTAGACTTCCCAACAACCCTTTGACATCATGTATGCCTATGCGAAGCAGAAATAAAAATCATATAGCTTTAATTCAACATAACTGCTTAAAGCTAATTCTCATAAGTATACTATTTCATAAATGTTCCTCAATCAATATTATGATATTTCATAACTTCATCAATTATATTGTTTAAGCCAAACATAATTTATATTATGTTGATTTCTAGAAGTACATTAGTAATTATATGATCAACCATGATCTATATTACAAACAAATATCCAATATTGAATACAAGATTTATATTTCCTTTTCCAAAATTATACAATAGCTTTTGAGGCTATAATGCCTTTTAACCAAATTATACAACGAAAGCGTAAGCTTACTTTTACAAATAGGGCATGTAATAAATATAACTTGAAATCATAATCAACAATTGAATCAACATAGCCATTTTAAATCATCTGCTAGAAGAGACTTAATTTCCATCATCTATAAAAATGCTAAACAACGTTCAATTTGAAATAACTAACATAAAAAGTTCATCTACCTAATCTTTACCATTTATAACACTAAAACATCTCTATGATATTTCTTCTCAAAGAATAAATATCAAGAGACAATTAACGAGAGATAATAACATTTCCAAATTTTGTTTCATTTTAAAGTCTCTTTCAAAAGAATACGATGGTATAATACCTTAACAAATGCATAATCAAATGAATAACCAATACATAATTCAAAATTGAACCTATACATAATTCATTGGTTCAAAAATAATCACATGATTGGTCCCTTACAAATTCTACCCAAAAGGTATTTCTATAACACATCTAGTAAAGCTATTAATGTGTAACTTTACTAAATAATCCCCAATAATTTAACTTAATGATTCCATTCATGTTGTCAAAGGAACATTCCAATAACACAAGTTTCACATAATCATTATGAAAAGAATCTATACGAGATCATTATCGATCCATTGTATAATATTAAATATTATTATTATCGAGTCGAGAGAGGAATAGTCAAGGAACTCATGGAATAACATTATCCTTTTTCCATTAACATCAAGGAAAATTAGCTTAATGTTTATGAACTTTCCTTAAATGAACCAAACCACAAATCCACAAATCCACACACACACACACACATATAAATTGTACATTCATAATGACTGTATTGGAATACTAAGAGATTGAATTTGACAATCAAGTCGACTAAGGGCCCTCATAATTCCAACCAAGCCCATTTACACTTATACACTATTTGGTTATAAGTTTATAGGAAAACAAATTTTGACTAGTAAAATCATCACGTAGTCTCCCTTACTATGTATCACCTTTCTCGTCAAGGTTAGGCTTGTGTATAGGTAATCGAAAAGGGATTATAACCATGGGAAGTGTTGGTTGTTCAAAATTACACTTGTGTCTTAGGTATAGATAAAATAATTTATTTTAGGAAACAATGGGATTATCTCCAAGTGTGGGACCTTGCATGCTTGAGACAGACCTCCAAAGAAGGTTAGTTCCTCTACTTATTTCTACACCTCTTTGCTACTCATAATGTTGAACAAAAAACTTAAGATATCAATGCTAAGTGACTAGAGATAGAAGGATAACATGAAAATTGAAAACTAAACTAAAGAAGGTAATAACACCAGAAAAAGTGGGATGAACACTATCTGTTCTAAGTGAAAATGTAGGAGAAAGAATAAGGGAAGGCTAGGCGGGCGTAACATAGACTAAACATACATTCACATGATCAATTTCATGAAACACAACCAAAATGGAGTTGCAAGGGATTTAAAGTGACACAACAAGCACACACAGGTGCAAAGAAAAGGCAATAAAGAATATATAGACACATCAAGAAGATAATAGCCAAAAATGATGTTTTTATTACTTCCGGTATGGACAATTAATTACAATGGTGAATGAGGCCGATATTCACATGCAAGATCTAAATCTAGAGTTATGCAACTCAAAATACAAAGATGAAGAACCCTTAGAAAATGTTATAAGTTCCAAACTGTTTAGCCCTTTACAATGAGCCAAGATCTTACATTTATATATGAATCGATGCGAGAGGGAGAAGAGGAGGAAAAACTCATATTTGATTTACAACCACCAAAAACTAGCAATAAATGCACAGTAAATATACCTATAATCTATCAAAATGTGCATTTCCATATCTTTATGGCATGTAGAAGAAGAAAGGAAGTTTAGATCTACATCAAATTGGGTGGTTGGAGAAATTAGATCCTATATTAATGGCTTGAGAGATCTTTTCCAGCTTCTTACCTACCAAATCACACTGAAATTTGAATTTGAATGGCCTAGAGTATTTCCCACATTAGCATCTTTCCAAAAAGGCTAAGAATGTGATGATCTAAGCATTGGAGCATAAGTTATGGTGTCAGAAGATCCACTTTGTGCAAACTAGGAATGCAAGACATGTGTCACATGTCGATTGACCGAGAGTTAATAGCCAACCGTATAACCGCTTTGTCATTTCTACAATGTGTCACCTACTAGTTTGTTTCTAGATTCGGCGTCATGTTGGTGTGCTTGGTTGGTTATGTGTAGCAACTCAACATTTGAAAGATGACATGTGGCACGAATGGCATAGAATAAGGCATAAATTCATGCACGCGGAAGAGTGAGGAGTGAAATAAAATAGAGAAATGGCATGCGTAAAAGTGATGTGCATGGGAGAAATTTGGGAGAAATACCTAAGGGATAAGTGTATGGAGAAGGCACAACTATTAAATAGTAGCATATGGTGGCAAGAAAGGGGGTGCGTGAGGTATCGGGGACTTAGTTGTTTTTAAGAAGCGGGCCATGGCACGTGCGCAGGATCCATGAACTACTAGGAAGAAGGTGGATGCACACATAGTGTGTGCGAGGGGAAAATGGAATAAAGTGGGAAAGGAAAATAAAGATGAAGGAAAGGTGGAGTACATAGGGGAACACAAGGAATCTACAACCAAGGGAATTTTCTAAAGGATAAAATGGAGTGTGTATGACCTACAACGTAGAACCTTAGAGCCAAAGTGAAAATGTAAGTTGTCTAAATAACTAGGGGAGTTATTTTGATAACATTTTTAACAACTTTAGACCATATACCTCTTAGATGAAGGAGATTAGTAGCTTAGAACATCTATTAGGCATGGAGTGTGCTATGTGATCATGAAATTCTGATATGGAATCTTTGAAGAACTACCCCACAGAAGTCACTTGTTGAATTATTTTTACACTCTGTTCAAAATCCTACCAAATTGTTGGAAGGTGACTAGCATCTTGGAATTAATAAAAGAGAGTACGCAACAAGTGCGGGGAAGAAATAACTATATACAAAAAAATAATGTGTGCTTAGCACACTTGGACTGGAGGAACTGAAACTATTCTAATATATATAAAATGATGCAGAAAGCTTAATGGAAGGGTTTGAGATAGATCCCATTTACTAGGATTGATAGCGTACATCCATCAAGATAAGATAACTTGAAAGATTTATCATCCTTGCAATAAATGATAGTGTATGGGCCACTCCAAAGTGCATCTAACTTTGAATGGTGCCCTGGTTTGGCTCTGTCAACATCCCATTTTAAGACTAAGTCTCTGAATTTGAAAGCTTGGGGTCTAGCTTTTTTTTCAAACCACTTCTTTGTTGATTTATGATTTTTTCCAGTTTGATTATCGTAGAGTTCCTTGATTCTTCAAGTTCAACCATCTCTGCCATTTTGATTTTCCTCTGTTCCACGCCTTCAAATTCTAACTACTGCAAAATCTCTAATGAATGCAACTTAAGAGATAGGGGATTCTAATTTCCTTACCATAAACTAGCTTATAAGGTGATGTACCTATTTCCTTCTTCACCATGATTATATCTTCCCATAACATGCTTGAGACCTTTGTATGCCACTACCTTTGGTTGATATTCATTGTCCACTTCATGATTTTGATTAGGTTCTTGTTTGTAGACTCTGCCAAGCCATTTCCCTGAGGGTAATAATTAAAATAAGTCTTTAAATATATTCTAAGGCTAAGATCCCAATTGGTGATTACGGTGCTAAGGAAGGATTTTTCATTATCGAAGATAATGGTTTGAGGAATTCCAAACCTTGTTACAATACTTTCAAGAAAGTCTCAAATGACTAACTCAATTAATTCCTTGAGTGTGAAAAATTATGTTCATCTTGTGAATAAGTCCATAGCTTTCAGCACCCGATTATGCCCAACACTTAAAGGAGGATTTATCATGCATATGAAGTCAAGAACCCATTGTACGAAGGTTGACCCACTTGGATTGGTCGAAGGGGAAGTGCTGCCAATTTATTCTTTCCTATGAATAAAGTGAAACTTTTGCATTTCATGACCCACTTGTGCACGTCTGCAAATATAGTAGGCCAAAATAATCTGGCCATTATGATCTTCATTTTTGTAGACTTGGCAGAGAAGTGTCCACAAGAGTATCCATCATGAAATTTTGCTAACACTTTTTCAATCTATGCATTGTCAATACATCTTAATAAAGACGACATTAATATTCCTATTAAAGAGAAGGCCATCAATTAGAACATATGGAATAGATTGTTACCTTAGATGTCTTCTCTTTTCTTTGTTTAGAGCAGAAGGGTATTTTAGTGCTTGTTTTCATCTTTCCCTTCTATCCCAAATGTCCTTTCAAAATTTTGAGTGTCTGGTGTTTTTGAATTAAAAACATGTATTCTTGAAGAATGTAATCATTATTAATACAAATAAAATCCCATGTTTGAGTCATGAATCTGATGTGAATCCTCTTTTTTGGTCAAGGAATGTGATAACCATGTAATTTCTATTAAATTCCTATGAAAACATTGTCAAATGATCATGATTATCCTTGTAAAATTCATTTTGTGTATAGTCCTTGTGATATCTAGTTCAAATTGTACTTTATTCTTCAACGCCCAAAGATACGTGGCATAATATAACTGGTGGCACTGTGACAGGTTATGTTTGCATAATTACACAAATTTCTTAAAGAATGCAAAGTACAAGTAAAACTCGAAACCCAACAGAATATTCCAAGGAATATTCAAGTTACAAATGCAAAGTGTAAAGAAAGCTCTGCTTGGTGAAAGGAACACATGTTTGGATATGATTCGAGTAGGGAAATGGTTTATTAGTGCACTCTTTCACCAAATGACCAATATAATGTAAATTTTTAACGTGCCTCTAAAGCCGAATAGAGGACATGTATCATTGTTTCATTCCAAATCGATAGGTAGATGCTCGAGTCAACTTTGCGGTTTCACACCCGGTCGAGAAAATAGACAAAACTGCAAATAAGTCCTGCGACTCTGTCACTCTTAAGATTGAGACATGTGCCAACATCTCAAAAAAATTCAAGAGGAAAGGTTACGAGTCAAATTTAAAAACTTGCACTTGTTTGAAAGGTATTTTGAATGTGCAAAAAGATTCCTTGAGCCCGTAAAGCACCAAATCAAGCCACATGGATGGTCCACATTCAAATGAAGGAAGTAAATTGGACAACTAAGATATAATGTATTTATGGCTACAACCATTAATGTGTTTTTCCATGAATTAAGGCAGATATTTTAGAAGTTTTCAAGCATTTTGAATCATCTTCATGCCATACTAAGATATGGGTTCCCTAGCTGTGAGAATTTGTGAAAAGAAAGGAGAAAATTCAACTGAGAAGAGGTTAAATTTAGCTAAAGAACTCGAAATTATGGGAGCAGAGGAGAAATTCATAGAGCTTGTAGAGAAATAGTTAAGCACTTATTTTACCCTATTAATTATTGGTATTCAAATTAGAATTAGAAGGAAAGATAAAATTCATAAGATGAGATCTCTAGCATCGGTTTTTTTACACAAGTTCCAAAGCATTTCTAGTTACTTAGATAATTTCATGGACACAAAATTATTAAATGTTCACTTAGGTGATTTCTAGAGGAGGATGAATGATCTAAAGAAAATAAAATCGATGGAAGCCATTTATTCTAGTCACATTTCCCTAGTAGCTACTTTCCCACCATCCGTACACTCTCTTGAGCTCATATGGTTGTGTGTTGAGAATTATGACCTAGAGAAGAAATAAGTATTAGACAAAAGTGGAGACAGGGTGATAAATGTAACACCACATGATTTTATGACAATATTAGGGTTTCCAAAATTGGTTCAACCAATTATTGCTACCATTGAATCGGTCGGAGTGATTATGAGGCAAGACATGATGAATATGCTATAATGCTAGATGCCTAATGGTTGAAATACAAAAGGCCATATGTCAAAAGAATCCCTAAGAGATTGACCAGAGCCATGTTTGTTGAGGAAGTTAAGGACCTCATTGTGTTACTAAGTAGAATGGTAGGGTTAGAAGGAGCTAATGATTTTCAAGAGTGGATGTGCCCTTTTATAATGGTTATCCTAGAGGAACAAGGAAATTTTTATTGGGTGAGCTTCATATCAGCATCCATTCATTCTCATCTTATGGCAATAGTTTTAAAGATCGGGATGGGTGATCTAGTTGACATTAAATTTTATATGATGTCCTATCTCATCTATATCATTGATTGCTTCAAATAATTTCCAGGTCTCCCATTACAAGCAAATTTTGAAGATCATAGGGTGTATGATGTGTATCAACAATTGAGGTTGGACAGATGGAAATGGAATGTCAGGTTAGTAAATGATGCTTTCATTGCCCCTATAACATGGTTTTTCAAACCAGAGTGGGGACAATATAGATTATCTACTAGTGTTAGGGCAGCAATTCTAGAGTATGAATGCATTTTTATACAATCTGATTCTTCACATATTTTGGACATCCTTGTAATTTACCTAGATATGTGAATGACAAGTGTGCTTTAATGAAACTATCAAAATAGTTAAATCCTGTACACAAAAAGATTGCAAAAAGGCACAAAACAAATATAAAATTTCCTCTCCAAATTGGCAGATATTCATGCCAAACTAATTTATTAAGGAGAACATTGACTTGGTTGACTAGAAAGGGCTTGGACTTATCTCTACAAAATAAAAAGGTATTAAAGGAGTTTCGAGACTTGAAATTTTGGAGGAATATTTCCCTCCACTAAAGGAAGGAGCAGAAAAGATAGATCCTTTATGGTCAAGCTCCTCATTTACCTAGTAATAAGCCTACCACTTTAATTATTGATGAGTGGACATCATCAAGATTTAAGAACGGAACTTCAAAACTATCTTGATCTAAAAGGGTGAGGGAATACTCTTAAAGGCTATGCAAGATGCCCCCATCACTAAAGCCAAGTAAAGGGAAAAGGATTTACTACACAAAAGGTTCCCTCGGTGTATTACAACAATCATCTAGCACTTTGAAAAGATGATGGGGAGCCTTAGAAGGTGTTGATCTCCAATCCGGATCGAGAGAATACCAAATAAAGACAAGCACCAAACCTCAAGCAATTTGAGAGATACGAAGAAAATTAAGATAATATAACCTTTAGTAAGGGACACTTGGTATTTCCATAAAGAGAAGTGGTCATGTATCTAAAAGCATAGACATAGATATCCTGAAGTTTTGATCCAACCCCACTCACCAAGGATCAAGAGGAATTGGTTGCCTCATTAGCGAAATAGGCAATGTCATTTCAAACTCATGAAAGTATTCACTCTACTCCTGTTATACCACCATCAAGTGTAACTTCATTTATATCCCCCACTGAAAATTTTCCAAGAATAGTTGGTAGTTCTCCTATGTCTAGTTAATTAGATGATGTCATGAAAGAACTAATGCAAAGTTAGCAAGTGGTTGAACAATATGAGAAATAATCAAAAAAGGTTTTGAAGGAATTGATTTGGAATTACTTAAGGAGACTCTGAACTTGATATGCATGATGTGAAAATTCAAAATTATACAATTTAGGGTGTAAGAGTCCCTAAACAAGAAGTACATATTCAATATCTTGATAAAACATCAAGTGCGAGATTGGGGATCAACCTCAAAATATTCAAATCAAAGGCTCATCCTCTGTTATGGATGTTGAAACAATAAATCAAATATGTTTGAATGAGACACCTATAATAAGTGTTTCCCATATTGAATACCAACCACCTAAGGATGAAAATTCAATCAAGGAGAAAGTGTCACAAAAGAAATAGTGAGTGAGATTTCAAAATAAGTAAGAAAACATGTTGAGGTCAATCTTGAAGAAGGTAAAATTAAGAATCAAGAATCACACCTTGAGGCTCAACCTATAAAGCATAAGTTGGTTGAGGCATATCTCTAAGAAGATCCATCCACCAAACAACCATGTACAGGGGTGAAGACATTCCAAAAGACAAGGAACCATCTAAATCCCCAAGTTTGGAAAAAGATATTCCAAAATAGGTTACAAATGTGACATCTACTTCAACAGAGAATGTAGATACAAGTACAATGGTCACTCCTGATGAAGGTCAAAAGGAAGCATTAAATAAACCTAAATTTTCTACAGATAATAAAGGTCAAGATGAAAAAGTAGTGACTGGCAAGAGGTCAGAAGATATCACTCAGCTTGATTCAGAACTAGGACCAAAAGCAACTAGGGTTGTAACATTGGAAAGTGAAAAGAAAATGGTAAATGTGGGAGAAACATAAAAAGCATTGGTATTGTGTTTTGAGACTCTACACCTCATACCAAAAGAAAAAAAAAAAGGAAGGAAAGCCCCTATGACCTGATTTTTAGGGAGACTTCTTCAAGAAGGAGAGAAGGAAGTTTCAGATATCACTAGCATCTCATTCCGAAGCCAAAAAAGTTTTAAATAAATAAAATATCCTTACTAAGACACGTATAGACCAACATGGATTCAGGACCTTGGAAATTGTAACTCCCCACCAAGGGAAATAAAAGGATGATATTACAGTAATTGATTGTGATATCCAACACATCCAATTGGGAAGGCCTACTAAGGGAATCATTGAAGCAAGAAGTCACAATGGCATTTGAAGGTCTACTACAAAAGGTTGATGAGGATAAAATATATAAAAAGTAGTTAAAAGAATAGATAAAAACACTAACTTCATGCTTGCAAATAGTAGGGCCTACATAATAAAATAAATAATTTGCCACTATTATTACCCCTAAAATGCTAGATAAAATAGAAAAGGCTAGTAGGAAAGCTGAAGTAGTGGATAAATGGATCAAAGACTTGTCACATAAAGGCAAAAAGGTATTCGAATTCACTAAAACACTCAATGACATTAATGAAATCAATGAGTAGTGTGAAAAACCTAGGTGTGTTGGCACATCACTCATCTTGAGCTAAGTTCTCACCCAAAGCACGTCTACAAGTACAACACCCCTCTTTACAGTTGCTTGTGTAGGATGTTAGTGTGATGATGATAATATATATTCAGATCCATAACTAAAAACAAACATTTCACAGTGCATAAACTAGATCTAGATCTTAGAGAATCATGAACTAAACAATAACTATAATAAGGCTAACCATATAAGAACCAGATTTAGTTATGTCTAACACCATTATCTAGCCAATATACTCCATTGTATTAAACACTGTAAAACATAGAATCTTACACTATAAAGTATCTCCATGAGTCATGCACGTATTAAGATCAACAACATAACTCTATAATAATTTACTCTCTCTAAACTACACAGCTCAATACATATTTATAGAGGTGGGGACTTTCCCTTCACCACCCATGTACTTCTCAAAATAGGTCACATGTTGATAATAACCATGCACCTTTATAATGGCATGCACAACATGCAATTATTTTAATAATAGATGTCATATAGCTAACTCTAAGAATAAATAATATTATTAACTTGAACTATGCATGGCACTTATCAGCCACTTGCTCCCAAAATACCATTGCATGTAGTGTAATTATTCATCTTTATGTGTGCTTAGGCACGTTGTCTCAAAAAATAGCCCTTATCCATAAGAATAGCTAAGTCCTAAGACAAAGTGTTACGTAATATGTTTCCTTCCCTATCTTCTCATGCCTTCAAATGTGTCTTGTTCCTACATGCATCCTTTGTGTGTCTACTCCTTAGAGAAACATTATGTCTACTCAACATTACCCCACACTAAAGTACATTGTCGTCCCAGTAATGGGAATACTTTTGATGTTCCCAATAATAAAGAATAAGGAATGAAATAATTAATGAAACATTGTACAAAAGAATGAATTTTCACTTTGTAGCACCTTCTTCTTCAACTGGGAGGATTAGCTCTGGATATTCATTTTTGATTTTAGCCTCCAATGTCTTCCAGTCACTTAGCGCATTCCTTGTCTTCTCTGGAATATTTGTGGCTATGGCATCCAGTTCATCTGAGTAATCTTCTCTTTCTCATTCTATAGTACCTAGACAAAATTGGCCATACCTGACATCATTCCTTCTAGGAGGTCCATATTTTGTCATTATGAGCTTCCCAATCTCATCAATCCTCTCTTTGTGTGGATCTGGAGGCTCTGCAGGGCCTCGTGCTTTTGTTTCACCGGTGCAATATGTCACATGCACCACTGTCTCATCTTTCATCGTTATCGAACTTCATTATCTTCAACTAGAGTTCTGATCCTTATTACTACTTCTGGTGTCGTACATAAATTGAGAGCTTGGTTGGATTTCTTCAGCTCATCCTTCAAATTTTGGAGCAACACCTCATAAGTTGAAATTTTCCTAACCATAGAGGCCCTTTCTCTCTCTGCCTCTTGTTCAGAATCTTTTAGTGCGAGGCATCTGAATTGGTTCTTCATCTAACACCAAATCGACTAAAGTGCACACATAATGCATAGCAGAAGGAAAATTTTCTAGAACCTGAGATTCTAAATGAGGCCTTGTTTTAAGGATGTGATCACCAATTTCCTCTGCCATGCTAATGAAGGCCTCATTATTTTCCCGTTATCATTCCTTCTCTTCCTTTAAATGTGCTATCTCTATAGTTTTAGCCTTGTTATATTCAAGCAATGCTTAAATGGTGGCGGCCTTAATAATTTTCTCCGCACCACTTCGGTATATACCTTGATCATTGCATTTCTAACCTACTCATTAGACATTAGAGTAGGTTTTATTTTCATGTGCATGCTCTGGGGTGCCTTCTTCACTCTTCATGAGACATAGGAATCCTCGCACACGTCAAAATCTGGTTCATCCATATGAGTCTGCATGGACCAGGATAATTGCTTCCTTGTGCATGTAGTGGCCATATCTAGATCCATTAGCTCCCACCCATATAACTCCTTAAGGCCCACAGTGCTTTGAAACTAGGCACGAATGATTTTTCTTATGTCCTCAGTATAGCCCATACTAGGGACAACATACTCTTCACTTATTCTTTCTCTTTTTGTTCTTGGCCCCTTAGGAACCTGGGTGCCAAGGTCTGGAGTTGGCCCTTCTCCTACCTGAGTCGTAATGGGCACATTGGGTTGTTCTTGCACAATTTCTTCTACTTCTTTCACCCCTTCCTCTTCATCTCTCATTTCTTCATCTCGAGGTTCCTCCACATCTTCAGGTTAAACCGAGGTTCCTAATGCACTCTCTTTAGACTCCTCCTCCTCCTTATTAAGCTTCAACTTTCTTCTTCTCTTTCCCTTGGGTGCTTATTTTTGAGGGGAGAGTCGAGGTGACCTTCATAAAGGTTGAGATGTTCCTACACCTTGGGTTCTAGTTCTTCTAAACACCTTTTTAAACTGGCATTCCTCATGGACTGTACCCATGTCTAAGTATTCCTCTCCTCCTTACGTCTATGGGACAATATCTCGCACACTCACTTTCCACTATGTCTGGGATGCCTCCATCCTCTACGGTCCAAGCCTCCATTATCCTTGTTGAGCTCTTCTTCCTTATATCCTTCAATAGTTGAGGTAGGCTTTAGAGCTGCCAAATTTTCTACTTTGTGTGTTTGCCCTTAGGCAGCCCTAGGAGCATAAACTCATTCTCCACATACTTTCCCTTTTCCATCCTAGGCTTGAGCTGAAGATAGATAAGTGCGGCCCCACTATCCCCAATATCCAAAATTACTGGCTTCATGCTTATAACATCAGAAATAAGCCTCTCGATATAGGCATACCAACTGGATAAACGTAAGTAATCCTTAGAGTATCGTAGTAGTCACATTCTACCTTGTCCGCATTGTAGATCAATCGGCGCGCATGAATAAACTTGTGTACTTCTTCTTGGAAGTAACACGTTGTGAAAGCATATGGTATTTATCACCAAGGACTCCACATCTCATCCTTCATTACAAACCATGTGATGTAAAAATCTTGATACACCGTGAACCACACCGCTTGCCTTGCCCACTAGGGTAACTCCTTTTGAATGTTTCATCCCTCCTCAAAGGCCACGTAAATTCAATCATACCATAGGTCTTCCCTTTTTTGAATGGGCCATTCATTGTTCCTTCACACAAATACTTCTCAAACCTCTCTGCAAGGGAATTATTTTCTGGGGTATTCCAAAATTTTGTTATTTGGCCCAACAAACACTCTAATTTCTACGAACACAAGAGATAATAGGATAGCACCAAAACTCATCTTCTCACCTAAGTGTGCTTACTCAATAATTGTTTCTATTATGTAGTCAGCTAAATTGTACATTTCTCCTTGTGACATTTTCTTCGTAATATGTAGCCACATGGTATTTACTTGTGACCATCTCTCCTAATCATTCAGCTTAGTGAGCAGATGCATGGCTTCCTGCACCACAAGGTACTTCCTTAATTTATAGATGTCCCAACTCCTTTGTTGTGCCTATAACATCTGCCTTATCATTTAGATCACTACTAACCTCTATCCATGTGCCCTTTAGTCTTGCCAATGTAGCAATTAAAGGTGTGTTGATCCTTACACCGCATCTATCAAAATAGAAGAAGTCCTCATGGAATCTTCTCATAATCCATTGGTATAAACTTTCTGGTTTTCCAAAATATGGGAGTTCATACAACTAATATACCCCTACCTTCTTGAGAAAATTTTCCCAACATCGTCATACACTAGCATGTCATCCATCGTGTGCTTGTTGGTCTTCTTATTCAATAATGCGTCCAACTCTCCCATTTTGTTAGTGGTGCGGTGGTTTTAGTCACATACTTTGCATCTACGGATATGGGAATCCCAATCCTATTTGATGATATTTCCTTCTAGATACTACATTTCTAAAAAAATTCTCTTGGGAGCATCTTTGACCTCACTATCTACCTTTTTCTTCCCCTTTGTTCCTGCTCCAGGTGCTTTCCTTGGTGGCAAGGTAAAAATATCACCTTTTTCTCTGTTGAGTAAACTCTTGTTCCCTAGCTCAAAACCATGTGCCCTAGCTCCTTCTCAATGCTTCTAATTTTCTCAAACCCTTCTCCAATGGGGACATGAAGCCACTTTTGTGCACAAATCTACTCTCCACATCTGGTTTTGTAACTCTCCACACCTCAACATGTTTCTCTTGGTTTGGTCACAACTAGCTCGCTCAATACTTGTGATCGCAAAGGTAGAAATAAACCCACATCACGTCTTTATATAGAGTTGTTAAAATTTATTGCATTTATTTCTCCTTTACCTACCACTAATCCCCTCATTAATTGACCATTTTCCCAATTTCTATGTGATACACCTATGTACCATAGCTATAACCTTCTAGTGCACCTTCCTACCTTCTGGCTATAGACCTCCTTACTGCATGTGTCCATGCCTGAAGTACCTCACCATTGTTCCTTCCTCTAGTAGTTTCTCTACGACGCATTTGCCTCGTGTTATATTGTTCATTCATTTATTTCTAGTTATGGTCTTCCTTAGGAGCAATCTTCGTTCTAGTATCTCCTTTCTAATTTTTAATAGCATCTATAACAATATGTTCTCATGTGTACCCCTTTTTGAATAACAACCATCCCACACTAATGGTATGTGTAGTCCTCTGCGCATAAAAATACTTTAGATTGTAAATAGCTTACAACGTGAAAATGTGCTTATTACACAAAATATTGAACTAAATTGACAAAGCATAGCGACGAAGAAGGAAATACTATAAAGAAATACAAAAAGGGAAATTTTTACTAAATGGAAATACTTCCTTATTACAAACACTAAGAAGACTTATTTATAGTAGGGCTTCAGCCTACTCCCGTTAAATTAACCAGGTAACCATGTTCCATCAAGTGCCTCTAACTGATAAGTTCCTTATTCAAGGATGTGAGTGATAACATATGTTCCTAACCAATGCACTTTAAGTTTTCTGGATGGCATAAAAACTTGGAATCATAAATAAGTACCATATGTCCAACCTCAAGCTTCTTATCCCTGATGTGTCTGTTATATCATGCCTTTTCCCGGCCTTTTCTTGCTTCTAAATCCAAGGTGATATGGCGCGCCTCTCATCTAGTTGTATTAACTTGTCAATTATTTCTTCTAATGCTTGCTCATCAGCTAGACCTCCCACGTGCACAATACACAAAGAAGGTAACATGAATTCCATGGGAAGAACTAGCTTCTACACCAAACACCAACTGAAAGGGTGTGGCCTTATTTAACCTTTTGTAGGTTGTTCTATATGCCCAAAGTACAACAAAAATTTATCATCCCAATCTTTTCTTCCAATATCACAAATTTTTGTTAAGGTGTGGCTCAAAATTTTTGAAGGCCTCAACAATCCCATTTTCTTGTGAGTGAAAAGGTGTCGTCTTATAGTGCATGACCATAAATTCATCCAAAATATCCCGATTGTCTCATTCAAAGTGTGTGCCCCTATCACTTTTCAAACTCAGTGGACATCCATACCTAGTAAGAACATTTTCCCATAAGAACCTTGCTATTGTAGCTGTTGTACAATCCTTTGTAGGTGTTACTTCTTCACGGTTCTACACACGGATGGGGAATAGGACCCACAAAGTCTATTAACCATTTTTCAAATGGATCTGCACTAGTAATATGACTCAAAGGCATTTCATCTCTTTGTACAGGTTTTCCAAGGTGTTGAAAGTGATCACATGCCTTACAATACTCCTTACAATCCTTGTACATAGTCTCCCACCATAATCCAATGAGTAGAACCTTGTGCACGGTGGTGTCACCTTCGTAATTACCACATGCAATACCATGATGAGCCTCTTCCATGATATATGTGTGCTCAATTTCTAATACACACTGGCGCAATACTTCATCTCATCCTAGTTTGTATAAGTCACCAATGATCAACATGAAGGTTACAACAAAAATTACAAGTTGTTTCTTCTCTAAGGATTTCATTCCTTCGCGGCATCATACCTATGCGTAAAAGATAGAAATATACCCCAATTTTGAAGGCACACAATGTAACCTATACAACTGTGCATCCGACATTGTATCTTCAATTGTATGTATGTCCTCTCTTGATTGAATTCTTGATAAGTGGTATGCACCATAAATACTTTTACCTAGTTTTACCACGACTATAAAGTCATATTCTTGGAAAATGATAACCCATCAACATATGTGCCCCTGTAAAATAGGATTATTTACCAAGTATTTTAATGTCATGTGATCTGTATAAAATATAAAAGTTGTTGCTAGTAAGTCTTGATTAAATTTATGCGAGTGTATAGATCATCAACAAGGCCTCACACTATGTAGTTGTATAATTCTATTCTACAGGAGTCAAATTTCTACTAGAAAAGAAGATATGATGATCTATAATACCTTCTCATGGTTGAGCTAAGACTATGCTAATGGTCGTGGTAGAGGCATCCACATGTACATGAAACGGTTGGTTCCATGAGGGAAAACATAGAATAGGCGTTGTAGTAAGTCTCTCCTTCAATGCCTCAAATGTGCATTGTTGCGGTTCTCCCTAATAGAATGTCCCTTTTTCCTTTAGTAACTCCTCTAGCAGATACGACAATCTTCGAATATACTTTGATAAATTTTTGTAATACATTGTATGGCCCAAGAAACCGCACACCTCACTCACTGGTGGTAGGATTTTCCATGCCTACAATAACTACAACCTTAGCTAGATCTAATAACAAACCTTCCTTATAGATGATATGCCCTAGCATAGTTCCAAAAGATGTAGCAAATACACACTTCTTGATGTTTAAAGACATGCTTAACTGTTTGCATATTTCAAACATTAAGCGCAAGTTTTCACAATGATCATTAACAAGCCCATATATCGTCCAATCATCTAAGTAAACCTACAAGAATTTGTGAATAAAATCCTAGAATGCTTGAACAACTATAAGAAAAATACAAGTGCATTCTTCAAACCAAAGGGCATCACCTTATATGCAAAGCTTCGCCATTCAATGGTGAAATATATCTTCTCTTGATCCTCCTGCGTAATTCTTACCTAATGATACCTAGAGAATCCATCTATAAAAAGAATAAATTTTGTGCCTATGACATCTTATATTTCCTCAATGAAAGGCATAGGAAAAGGATCAATCACACATGCAGCATTCAGCTCCCTTTAATACACACAAATCCTAATCCGACCATCTTTATTTATACTTGATTCAATGGTGCTAGCCCACTATAATTCTTCTAGGGGCTTAATGATGCCAGATTTCATAATTTTGTCAATTTCTTCTTTAACTTTTACGCGCAGGTTAGGGTTCAACCTATACGGTCTCTTTGTAACTGGGTGCACACCTTCCTTTAGCTTAATTTTCATCTCTCCTAATGACTCATGCACCCCCTTTAACTCATGGTAGCCCCTAGGAAATAAGTCCTAGAAATCATGTAGTAACTCAATTATCTTTGCCACTTCAGAATCAGACCAATAATCTTCAATTAGGGCCTCCTTAGGTTTAGCATCTGTGCTAATGTTCACTTTCTTGGTCTTTATAGGTTCATGATAGGCACCCGTGTTTTTATCTACACTATATAAAACCTTGCATATACCTTCAGAATGATCAATTTCCAAATTTTCTACTTCTTCATCATCCACTATGTAGACCATCTTTCCTTTCTCCTTCTAAAAAAATGCTCTTAAATAGTTCAAAGATCTCTCATCTATTTCATCAAAACATGCTCCTAGTTATTCCTCACCAAATAACTCTGAATGAGTTCTTCAGCCTTTGCACTATCTCCCATAGTCAAGTGTTCCATAACCCATAATGCCTCTCTCACTAGAGGTTTAGTAGAGAAGTAGTCAAAATTCTAGACCATTCCTATAATCAAGTCTTGCCAATTTCCAGTCTCCTATGTAGTTCCTTAAAAACATACCAAGCGCGTGTGCAGCCTTACAAAGTGGAATAAAGTTTTTGCACCCAAAGTGAAGGTGGTAAATCTTCCTACCCCTCTATCTAGAGTCTCTCACACTACTGAACATGGTGCTGAACAGGTTGATTACCATGATATATGCATATTTGAGTAGGTGCATTTCTCCTAAGAAACCGGGTTGTTAGAGAAATTCTTACTTCATTCCATTCTATGAGATTATCCTTGTGAACCATCCACTAGCATGATGTCATCTCATGTAGGGTATATACTAACATATTTATTCTCTCCACTTGATCTGTCCATTGCTCCTCCATGGTGCGCAGGAATATTGTAGGATCTCCTACTTTAGTGTACCGAGGTACAAAGTTGTTACCTATCCACCTAATTCAACGAGGTTTGCTCCTCCATGTAAAGTGCTTCTTACTTCACGCCAAACCATCTCATAGGTTCCTTGTGCCCAATTATCACAAGAAATAATTATAGTACCACTAATATATTATGCATCCTCCCACTGGAGGATTCCCTCCTTAGATGGCTCAAGTACTTTCGGATCTCGAATGGTGTGCACATAAATTCTATTCAAGTCTTCCTCACTCAAAGGTTCAACATAAGGTATAGATTTCCCATCTATCAAATGGATAATAACACATTTTCCTTTTTCAAAAATTATATACCCCTTGTTGAACCATAGATCAATATTATTTACATAACACCAAAGACACCCAAGTAGAGCTCGGAAGATGTCTTTGCTTCAAGTGCAAAACCTCAAAGTCCCTAGTGAACTTGGCTCCTTATATAGTAATGGATACATCGTTGAAAACCCCAATTAGGGTATCCTTAGTCGATTAGCCATAAATAGTACATTAGAGGATGGTTGTAATGGAGGTCTGCCCATCTACACCCATACATCTAAAGTAAGCACATTCACTTCTCTTCTTGTGTAAATCAACATATTTCTCAAAAGTCACCCATCCATGACAAAATTTAGAGTGATTTCCTTATCATAATCCAAGCTATAACGGGGAAGATTAACATACATGATCTATCATCCATTTTCAATACCTGTGTGTGGAGTGTTTCCTTTTAACCAATTCCTAGTAATGGAATAATATTCTCCTAGTGCAGCATCTTGCATACCTCTTTCAAATCATTAACATCTGATTGGATCATCTCTACTTCCTTATTTTGTTCCAAATTTCATGATTATTCCTTTAAACATTGTATTTTACCCTAAAGATTTTTGAGTACCTCCATGGTTTCTTAATAAACCTCCTTCAGTGTGTAGGATCTAGGTACCTTGCATGTAAAACCTCCTCCTTAGTAATGGTAGGCTTCTGTTGTAACGTTTCTCTGGCATGTGCAGCTTCAGCACATGTAGTAATCTTCACAGGTACTACCTCAAGTTCTAGTGCCAACTTTGGCATCCACTGATTTTCCATGGCGCATTTTATTCTAACCATCCATGTACCCTTGTTCTCCTGTTTATGCTACTTGCTAAGATGTTCATATAAGTCAGGAAATTCATCATAGTTATGATTCTTCCCAAAAAGAACAAGTAATATTATGAGGGAATTCACACCTGTAGTGGTCAGGAGATCCACATGTATAACACGTTCCACAAGGAAACTCACCTTGTCCACCACCATGGCCTCAACCCCTGAATCCACCACGGTATCCTCGACCTCTGCCATGAATTCCTTTAAAGTGTCCGTCATTTTGATCGTAGTTCCCTTGGGTGTGATCACAATCATGATGCTCACTTTTACCTTTAGAGTTATCTTATACTCCTATATGTCACACACCAATATCGATGACATCATGGATTTGACCAATCATCTTGGAGTCTTCTATATAGTGAGTCGTGGACCAAAAAATATTACAATAGTAAGATACGTTCTTTCTGATCACGCGTTGTAATAATTGGCATTGGCTTACATCATGATTTAAATGACATATCTCATAGTCTAGCAATAATGAATGTCTTGACTTTGTGGGGAAAATTATCCTAAGTATTCCCTTCCACTTCACAATCTATACACCAAATCCTAGTGTGCATCTCGTATGTTGAATTGGTTGATAGTTTCTCTACCTTCACTACTTTAATTGCTTCACGTGGGTCTTTATATTTCTTATGTGACAGCACCCTCCTAAATGGTGTGATCAATCCCCCAATAAACCACTGTGCATGTTGGCTTGCATGGATATCATATGAAATCTTAGACAAAAGTGTTTTGAAATGGGCATCATATTCCCAAATGCTCTCAGTAGTTCCCTGCTTAATATCCTTGAGCACACTTATACTCTTCTAATCAAACTCAAGGATATAAAACTCCTTAAGGAAATCATCTTGTAGTGCTGCATAATCTATGCAAGTCTGATCAGGGTCAAACTTCATGTACCAACTGTGAGCGCGTCCTGCAACATAGTTGCAAATTGACTTTCCTTGTGCTTAGAAGCCGTAATCCCTTTTGCACCATAGTATCTCACACATGTGCACATGATCAGCAGCATCTTCTATTCCCTTATACTCTAGAAGACAAAGAGACATCTCCATGTAAATATTTTGGGGTTGGTGAGGACCATGCCCACCTAATCCAGAACCTCCTATGTTACCTCTACCTCTAGACCAACCGGATCGAATGGAACTAGAGCCAATTATGTCCCCTGATCCTCCACATGTAGCAGGCTGGACCGGTAGATGTACTTTCTTGTATCCCAATAGTGGTACTAACCTAAAATCCTACAGTATATGAGGTGGTACTACTCCTAGAAGTGAGTCCAAAGTTATGTTCACTTGAAAATGTACCTCTAAATAACAAAGAATATGTTTTCCCATCCATAGATGCACTTTCTATTTTATTTACTCATATTCTTCTACTCCCCAAACTAGTGTGATGACTACTTGGTTGTACTAGATACTAGAAAACCAAGTGCAAGGGCTAGGGTGCCAAGTAGATTTAGATGCACACCCACAACCAATGTCGTCTATGTTGGAGCACTCCACATGAGGCCGAGGAGGATTCCTATCATCCTTGCCCAAATGGGGAGTTTTAGATGCTCTTTCTACGGCTCCAAGCCTTCTACATGAGCACCAAATCCTTCATGAGCCATCTCTCTCCTTAATGCCATTTGTTCTGCAATATCATGCTACTTCTTTATCTCCCTCTCACGCACTTCATTGTACTTAATCTATCTTTCTTCTCTTTACCTCTCTACCATTAGGTCTACCATCCTTCACCAAACCTACTCCTACCCCCACGCGTGGTAGGGTTTAGCTAGCCATCGGATTTTCTTCCAAATTCAGGGTTACCATCAATATTTTGATCACCAGTGGAATGCCTTGCAAATAGGTTCCCCTTGGATAAACGTAAAAACGGAACTCAACTACCTCCAGGAAAGAGTAAGTAGAAATTGAGTACTCTAAAATATAGTTATTTAGAACACCATGGAACCAAGTTTCCACAACACACGTCCAAATCAGATCAGCATCATAGAGGGCCTGAAATTATTCCTATGTCTAGACAAGTGTGTGATACCTCCAATTCCTTTTAGACACATAAGAAACTAGCCACTCGTATAACTCTATCAAAAAGATAGAAAAGAAACTCTCATATAAACAGTCGTACAAGTTCTTCTCCACCCACACGCATGCATCAAACTCAGATCCAGTGCTAAACCTCTGAGTGTATTCTTCTTCCAGATCTATTATCCACTCCTCAACACATGCTAGGGTCAAACGGTACATCTTCATAAAAAATATCCTGAAAAGAGGTCTTGGAAATGGAACTAATGATGTAACCTATAATCTACTATGAAAAACCCAAGCACATTGGCACATCACTCAGCCTGAGTTGAGTGCTCACCCGAAGTGTGCAAAGGTACTAGACCCCTCTTTAGATTTTCTTGTGTAGGATGTTAGTGTGATGATGATAATACATATTCAGATCCATAACCAAACATAAACATTTCATAGTGCATAAACTAGATCTAGATCTTAGAGAATCATGAACTAAATAATAACTATAATAAGGCTAACCATACAAGAACTAGATTCAGTTATGTCTAACACCATTATCTAGCCAATATATTCCATTGCATTAAAAACGTAAAACACAGAAGATTCTTACACTATAAAGTATCTCCATGAGTCATGTGCGTATTAAGATCAGCAACATAACTCTACAATAATTCACTCTCTAAACTACACAGTTCAATACATATTTATAGAGGTGGGGACTTTCCCTTCACCACCCATGCACTTCTCAAAATAGGTCGCATGTTGATAATAGCCATGCGCCTTTACAATGGCATGCACAACATGTAAGTGTTCTAATAATAGATTTCCTATAGTTAACTCTAAGAATAAATCCTATTATTAGCTTGAACTATGCATGGCACTTATCAGCCGCTTGTTCCCAAAATACCATTACGTGTAGTGCAAGTCTTCATCTCTATGTGTGCTCCGCACACTATCTCTAAAAATAGCCCTTATCCATAAAAATGGCTAAGTCCTAAGCCAAAGTGTTTTCATGCACGTTTCCTTCCCTATCTTCCCGCACCTTCAAATGCACCTTGTTCCCGCATGTATCCTTTATGTGTCTTCTCCTTAGAGAAACATTATGTCTACTCAACAATGACATTAATGAAATCAATGAGCAGTGTGAAAGAGAATTGTATAATTGGGAGGGGATCCTTCCCAAACTTGATGCAATAAACCAGACTTGATGAATTTTTTTATAAATGGAGAGCATAGTGCCACCAAGAAGAAAGGGAGATAGTATGTGATGGAGGATCTGGCCAAAATGAGATTAGAAGTTGTAAATCACATTAAAGAAAAAAATTTAATTGAGAAGGAATGGGTAGGGAAGAGTATTGATAACATAGATAACATAGTAGAACATATGGTATTTAATAAGAATAAAACTACTTATGGGGATATGGAAGTTGATACCCCGATTTAGCCTTTTAACAAGTACATCAAGGAGGAACACTGCTCTTATGAGATTATCAAAAGGCTCATCTTTTTGGAAAACAAGATTCTTGGGTTAACTAAAAAATTGAGAGAGCATAAGCCAACAATGTCCAAATGTGTTAATGTACTAAATAGGCATCACCTAATATTTGAATATCACTTAGGACCTGATGAAGAAGAGATGATACCATTGTTCCAAAGTTATGATTCATACAAAGAAAGAAAACCAGATGAAGAATAAGGTGACAAAGATGAATATGTAACCATGATTGACCAATGAATAAGCTTAAGTTTATTTTTCCTAGCATCTATCATCTTTTCATTATTGATACTCTTGTTTCATGCTAGTTGAACATTACTTTGAATTGTTAATTTCAAACATGAATGTAACTTTATACAATATAGTACACTTTTATATTGCTTTGATAGAATTCTAAATCTATTACGAACCATGTATATTAATGTAACAGTTTGAAATTGTATATAATGATGAAAAAAGTAAAATAGGGGTTCTATAGGGGCCCAACCCATGGAAAAGTTACATACATTTTGTGAATTACACAAAAAAAGAAACTAGAAAAAGAGACACTTAATCATCTTCCACCGCCACAAAATCCTCATTGAATGGAGGAATTTTATCTAAAAGCATGTTCTTCCTAGGAACAAACTCCTCTCGACCCAAATTCCATTTGTAATAGAACTTCCCTTATCTAAGTGCGATACATCCCCATAGCCATGAAAAAATCCATCCTAGGGCCATCCAAGATATCCCTCAATCCTATCTTCTTCTGATAAGAAGAGACCCAATTTAGGAGATCCAGGCCACCTATGGGAAATTATTTCTTCCCTTTTTCTTTGTAGACAAAGGGTTGGGTAGGAACAACTGATGTGGCTGGAAGTGCAAGTATAGTGGTCCTTGAAGTTGGCTGAGTAGGAGCTTTAGAGCTAGATACACCCTTTCCTTTCTACATAACAAATGGTGACACTTTAAGAGGTTTATAAGGAGGAGATTTGGTGGGCCTTTGCTCCAAAAAGGAGACACATTTTTCCAAATCATTCAGCCCATAAACAAGAGTGGTAATTATTTCTATACATACCCCTTCCCTAAGCTCATAATAAACCTAGGTAATATCCTTCATGGTGAACTCTTCATTGCAGATGAAAGGGCATATGTTGTCAATTGTGCCTTTCATAGATGGTCTTCTTTTGAGCTAGAATTACATCAATACCACAAGATTTTTTGATGCTCCAACCTGAAAAGGTGTAAGTACATCATTTGGAAGGTGAAAAACATAGGACTGACTCTAATGATCCTTAGAATCAACGCTACGTGAAAAACATGGGCGGTTAACTACCCATTATATTCCTGTGGGTCTGAAATATCAAATAACATCCTTATAAATGCCTCATTAGGGCCTTTCAATTTGAATATTTGATTCAAATCTTCAGAGGAGACCTCCTTTAAGCTAGGTTTTAATGTCATTCCCATCATGTTGCAAACAGATAAATCCACCAAGATTTTTCACACTTAGAAGAAAGGATGAAAATTTGTAAGAGAGGTGATGGGAATTTATAGCAAAAATAAAGTTGGTGAGTTGTGTAGACACCCAAAATTGGGTCACAACCCTCTAAACCCCCTTCAACTAATTTATTCAATACTACCCCCTACCATGCCAACTTGAATTTCTTTTTATTAATTTAATTACAAAAATGAAGTTAATTATCTATCTCACCTCTCCACCTCACCTAGCCACCTCACCCTAGACCCATTCCAACCCTATTCATTACCTAAGACTAAGTCCCCCACTCCCTCTAGCCACCTAAGACTTATTTTAACCCTAAAAGTAATTAGTAACAACTTCCTCCAAAAAATTCATGTATGATTTAACGAGGAATAACACTCCTAAATCACAACAACCTTTGACCCATGCTCAAATTGGGAGGGAAAATCCTATTTTTGGAAAAGTAGGAGCTTTTCTCCCTAACGATGTTGGTTATTCCTCGATCATGACTAGTTAACTAACTTGCCATCAGTCACTTTAAATACACAACTAAAACTCTTCACCCGGGTTATATCTTCGCTTGATTTCAGTTCTCTTCTAGGCTTTGGAATTCCTAGATCTCAAATTCAAGTGATGACTCACGAGCACCGAGCAAACGAAACCATCTTCCTACATCTAATCTCCAACATCTAATTACACCGGAAGATTCATATCCACTGCCATGGCACCGAGAGCACGGTCCTACTCTCTACACACATCCAACCATCAACTTAACTCTTACCAGCATTTAGGTCTCAGTAATTATTTACATAACCTGTTATTTATCTTCATTTACTTGGTTGTAGATCTATTGTTTCTACTTCTACTTATTTCCTCTCTGCTCGAATACTTCATGTACCCCATCTACCCAGTATTCCACCAACCCACCATCCTACCCACTTAATCACCTCTAACACCTTTACTGATCCTTCATAAAAATTCCACCACTCTACTTAAGCTTTCCCCACTCTCTATGAAAAAAGCAGAGAGCTCCAAACTACTACCTTTTAACCTCACAAGCTTAATTTCCCCTACCGACACGGTCACCCAATGGCATCATTCATTTACCAAGCACCAACATCAATCACCTAACTGATGTTGGTATTTGTGTGAGGTAAAAAAATTTAGACCGAGAGCTTCCAATTTACCTAAAACAAACCCAAACCTCACAAAATCTCACCCAAAAATTCTACAATACCTCTTATATGCCTCGACTAACCTTAATACAACTTGTATTTACTAGATTTTGTTTTATATTTAGTATTTAGCTTAATCTAGTCTATTATTTTACATGAGATACCTAAATCATGTTATTACAATAGGACCTCTTTCTTTTAATTATTTAATTACATTAATTTATGTTTAAAACATCATATTGATAGCCTCTCTAGGAAGTATCACTCTTCTCAGATCTAGCACACACTAGGTAGTCCACTGTCATATACTATTTAACTCTCTCTTGTGGTCTTGTGTTCTATTTCAAGTCATTCCTCCTAGCCAAAGGGAATCTCTTCACAATTAGCTTGGTCAACATTCAATGGGCCACACCTTCTTTTACTATCATAGGTATTCATACTCACCTTTTACCTTTTATCTATTTTATCTATACATTGCGGTGAAACATTTTGGCACTCCTGGTGGGACCCCATCTTGTGGGTTCCTTTCATTTTCCATATAGGGTGCATTTTCATGTTTATTTCTTCCCTGAAAAATTCACACTAAATCTCTCTCTAGTAAATATTTTTTTCTTTCTATTTTTCTAAAATAAATTTGTCCTTTGGTGCTTAAAAAACACTTCTTCTTTTCTTACATGTACTATATTTAGTGAAAGATAATTCCTCTTCTTGTTCTCATTTTAATACATCAAATATATTTTTTGATTTGGGTTTAAAATCTATGCATTTCATCCTTTGAGTGTTGCATTGCATCACATAGATTTAATTAGAAATCACACAGTGGAGGTTGAGACCACTTGGTGATTGGATTGGATCAAGTGTAGTTCACATTTGTGCACACACTCCCAAGTCAAACCACTTACACAATTTACACATTTATTAAACATTTCCCTTCCAGGAAGAAGTCATCAAGGATTTAACAACTTTGTTGACAATGGGCCCTTTGATTTTCTTTGCGGGTGGTTTATCATATCAGAGCTCAGACCTCACATACCGAAAGGTCTATTGAGGAAAATTTATCTAAAACTAACCTGAAACCATCCTTAGCTTGCTTTTAAGGTACCTTTATTATCCAAAAACTCTATTTCATTCACAGTCAGTTCTAAAAGGCATAAGTGTTGAGTTATGGAGCTCAATTACTTTAGTTTAGCATGTAATGGAAACTTGCTGGAAAATACAGTAACTATCATCGGTTAGGAGGGAACTTGCATTGGTCACCCAGGACTGTATCAATCAGGTATGATCGGAAATAATCAAGCAAGGGAGGAACCAACATCGGTTAGGTCTAACCGGCATCGGTTACCTGTGTGAGGATGTTTTAATTAACTCTCGGGAATTAGATCTATTTTTATCATTAAAGTATATCTATTGATTGTAATTTCATAGCTACGTGCCCTAAGTCTATAAATGACTCTATAAGCATAAAAGCTAGGGTTTAGAAGTATGATTAACAAGAATTAGAAAGAACTTGCAAAAGTTGGTGAGAGAGAGAATTCTTGGTGATGAAGCAAAATCTTGAGAGAAAGAAAGTATTGTACATCTGAGAGGTGTGGAAGATTGTAAATCTTTGTTGTATATCTTTCAAAGCTTTGGATAATAGATTGGCTTGTTTCTTGGTGGATGTAGCCCACACTGGGTGAACTATGCTAAATCTAGTGTTGATTTATGTCTCTTGTTTGTATATTTCTTCTAGTAGAATATCCGCTTTTATTTGCATGTATGCTTAGATCGATATATTATCTCGTATAATCGGTGTGATAACCCAAACAACTCGGTATCGATCTTTTTTTGAGGGTTTGTGTGTTGTGATTTACTCACGAGAGGGTTTTCGATTAAATAGGAGCTATAACAATGGTAGAAGAAAACAAATACAAGGTAGTGAAATTTGACGCCTAAAATTATCAATTATGGAAGATGTAGATTGAGGATTATCTATATCAAAGAGATTTGTATTTATTGTTGGATGAGAAGTCTAGACCTACAAAGATGACCCGATGAAGAATGGAGGATTCTTGATAGAAAGGCTTTGGGATCTATAAGATTGAGTGTGGCAACATCCATGACTTCCAATATTATAGAAGTGACTTATACGGTAGACTTAATGAAATATCTTGCTAATTTATATGGAAAACCTAATGTTTCAAATAAATTTTATTTGTGAAGAAACTATTTAGTTCTAAGATGCATGAAGGTGGATCTTCATCTATTCTTTTGAATGATTTCCTATCTATTGTAAATTGGTTAAAATCGGTTGTTATACCATTTGATGATGAAGTAAAAGCACTTTTATTCTTATGTTATTTGCGTGATAGTTGACATAACTTGGTAATAGTTGTTAGTAATATTGGTATCCAAATTTTTTTCTCCCTTTCAAGCCAAGAAGCAACATGATTTGATGTGGAGCTTAGAGGTAGATAGATCATAGTGTGTATCATTTTATAGCTAGAGAGGAGATCTAACGGCCTTTTGTTACTCAGATTTTGGAGAGATTGATAATACCTTTAAGATGATTTGACATGTCCTCACCGCTTTAGGCCATGCCTCTTCGACCAGGGTGAGAGGACCCTTAGTGTAACCTCTATTTGATGAAGGATATGGAGATATCCTTATTTTGCACAAATTCTATGAAGAAAACCTTGGGAAAATATGGTCAATACTCCATGATTTAACTCTTAAGAGTTTTCACTTCTAAACGATGGAGATACTTTCAACACAAGGCTAAGGTTACTGAAGACATTAAGAAATCTTGATTGTTCTGCATATTTTAGTAAGTAGATTTTGTTCCTTTGTTGATACATAGGGAAAACAAGGGTAGTTCAGGGTGGATCAATGGTTTTAAATGATTTTTGTGGGAGATGAAGCAGGATAAAGTTGATTATACTAGATCTTTGAAGGGACTTCAAAACAATGAACAACTCAACAACAAAAATCTTCAGAATAGTTAAGACGTTCCTTCAACTAGAAGGTGTGCTTCAATGGAGGCCCAGATTAGCACATTTTCACATAATCTTTGAGACTCCAACATGAAGGCTTAAATTGAAAGACTTAATTAAACACCAAAGTTTCTGATTAATCATGCCTAAGGTACACCCGAAGACTTACAGACAATCTTTATCAACAAATGATAGTGAATTGATTTTAAATTTGTTTATCTCATCCAAGATGAAGGCTCTTCTTGAAATGAAATTGCAAATATGATTAAATTGTCATAGGGATGAGATCTTTTGTGATTTCACAAATATTTCAATGTAATATTGCAATAGGAATGAAAGAAACTATTTACGACATTACGAAACAAAGCGAGGCACAAATTACTAGAGATTGGACATAAATTAATTTCAAAATTTCTTAGATTCATCAAGGGGAAAGCTTCCAGAGCAATTTCAGTGCTCGTCAATGGCTATACATATGCAACCAACTTGATACGATAGAAAATATAACACAAAAGAAAATGATAGGTTATCTTGGATTTGGTCTCTCGGGAAGATGATTTTCTCAAAATTTCTCTTACGAATTCAACCTCTGAGCTATTTCAAGAGTATTCTCATTACATTTATACATTTTACTCACTCAATTTTCCCCCAAAAAGAAAGAATATTTGAGGGACCTTTACTTGTAAACAATTTGCTTCAGAAAGTGACGTTTAACAATTTCAAATCTGAAAGCTACGTCAGGTGGACCAATTGTGAACTGATCACATTTCTTGGGCCCTCGACTAATGACTAGGATGCCATGCCACAAATTTTCAAGAGTCTTTTTAATCATTCTAATTATTTCATGCAAGAAATCCCCTTTTTAATCATTTTCTAGAGACTCTACACAACTGGACATGACAAGTAATCATTTTCACTCTTGAGGAAACATCTTTTACACCTACACTTTCATCATTTTATCACTTTTCCCTCTCTTTCATCTGATTTTCTATCCCACATCCATCTCCTCTGGTAATTCCCATTTTTACAAGTGCTTAAGCAACTCCAACTTCAAAATATCAACCTTAACAATCCTTAGAATCATAATTTAAGTTTCAAATCCATTCAAAGGCACCTTACAGATAGAGACGACAAAGAATTTCATCAAAGAACGATGAAAAACAATGTGTATTCATGTCTCCAAGAGTCTTGGAGCAAAAATGGTGGAAAAATAGGTGAAATGCACATGTAACCATTGATCCTGCCCCTTTTCCACTTTATATCACGATTGTCAACATGTTTCCTTAGCACAACATCAAAGGAGAAGCATAGAGGAAAGTACCAAACAAGCGTGATCCTTCCACATATCCCGGCCCAAGAAAAATGCCTTTTGGCCTTCGAAAAGTCTCAATGAAAAAGGATTCAGTGGAAGCCTCCACGTGTCTCAATGGCACATTTTGAGATGGTCCCTAAAAGCAGAGACCCCAAACAAGTGCGGGCTCAACACGTGTCTCAGTCCGGTAGAGTTTGTTAAAAAATTGAAGGTTCAGTGGAAGACGCTAGGTTTCTAAGGTCTCGAGATGGTTTCCTTTGGCCATTAAAAATTCCAAGCAAAGGGTAGAGTGAGCGAAGCCTCCAAGTGTCCTCCTGGTGCTTCTTCAAAATAAAACTTAGGGGCCGGTCCCCAAACAGACGCGGTCCCTCCACATGTCCCAGGCCTTAGAAAATTACTTGAAAAGTCTAAGTATGGGAAGACCTAGGTGAAACCCTCCATGTGTCTTTATGGCACAACTTTGAGATGGTGCCAAAGAGAAAAGACACTGAACAAGCGTGGGCTCACCACATGTCCCAGGCCTTAGAAAATTTCTTTAAAAAGTTTAAGTTCAAAGCGGAGCCAGTGGAAGCTTCCACATGTCTCACTGTCGCAATTGTTAAGGTGGGACCTTGAGGTGGATCCTCAAAGTGAGTGACAGCTCACCACATGTCTGTGGTCTACCAAAACTATACCAGCTACATGAAAAAATTGACTAAGTCTGCAGGCAAAGCAGCGAGAAACCTCCACATGTCCCCCAATGCAACTCCAAGGCCAAACCAAAAGGTGAATTTTCAAATGAGCATTGTTCCTCCACGTGGAAAATTTTTGGGTTAAAACAAGCCTTAGAGTTTTTAGAGTGCCCCACTGAGCTGCATCTAGCTAGAAAGGGACACGTTTCCATTGATGCTGAGAAGTGAATTTGATTGGGACAAATACACCTGTTAAACCATAAAATGTAGGAAAATTGCCATTTGAGCCCAGAGATGAATCCTTCTTCAAAGACAAAGAATTTGGAAATTTTATAAGGTTCAAATATGATCCTCGAAGCTACATCTAATCATGTTTCCATATGAATATGTGAAAAATTATAGGACAACAAAATTCCATTATGGAAAATGGAAGGAAAGGAAAAACCGGGTTCCACGCCCAATTTACAAACTCTTTCAGATGGACAGAGGAACGAAAAAAAAATTGTACCTTTAAGTGATCCTTAACTAAGGAAGGGACTGATCATGGCAACCAAATGGGGGACATAGTCTTTAAGCACCAATACGGGAGATAGAAAACATGACAGAGGATGCAAGCTGAGGAATTTCAATGACAAATGGGGTGAGACTAATTTAAGCACCAACATCGGCTCCGACTTGGGGATGGGAACTCCCTATGAGTGCCACAAGAACCAAATAATAGACCAAGTGCCAAAAACAAACCATTGGGAAATGAAGTCAAAGAATAAGCTTGTAGAGCAGAACAACCATAACCATCCTCCAAAAAATGAACCAAAAAACCAACAAAACTAGGTCACCAAGGACCAAAATGAACAAAAACACAAAAGTAGACAAGAACAAAGAACTATACACCATAAAAATAGATTATACATTGATTAAGAAATCAATCGAGGAAATGCTTCAAATTCCTACCATTAATAGGAAACTCAAGTAGTTCCTTGTCTAAGTCTTTTAGGAAAAAGTATTTTCACCAATTTGAATATCAATGGAATAAGGGCCCATCCACAATTCATTAAATTTACCATGCTTTCCCTTATCTTCATGCCTACCATCACATAAAAGCATAAGATCCCCAATGTTGAAAGCTCTGGGAGTCACCTTTTTATCAAATAGCTTCTTCAACTTTTCTCTGAACTTCACATGCCGCTGATGGGATGCCCTTCTTTCTTCATCCAACTCAATAATCTGATTGATTTGAGAATCATATGGATTAACTTCTTGGTCTTCAATCTGTTGAACAAACTGAAATGAAGACAATTATAAATGGAGGGGCAAGTAGATCTTGAGTTCCATATACCAATTCAAATGGGATTTTACTAGTAGCTCTTTTGACAGTGATTCTGTCAGCCCAAATAGCAAACTTCAGTTGCTCACCCCACTTATTTTTGTTCAGCTCCAAGGTTCTTCTAATGATCTTCAACAAGTTTTTATTACTGGACTTAGCTTGTCCATTTCCTTAGGGATTGTAGTTAGAATCATATGTCAAATTGATCCCATACTCTTTACACATTGCCACCAAAGGTTTGGCTCTGAAACTCATGGCATTATCAACAACAATTTTAGCTGGCACTCTAAATCTGCAAATGATTTGATTCATCATGAAGTCCATGATAACTTGGTGTGTTTCCTTCTTTGTGGGGATTGCTTCTACCCACTTAGTGAAATAATCAGTGGCTATAAGAATCCATTTATGACCAGCCTTTGGAAGGATCGAAATTTCCCCATTGAAATCCATTCCCCATTGTCTAAATGGGTCTTCAATGAACATAAGATGCAAAGGAAGGGATCTTAAAGCTTTCACTCTTCCATAAAAATGCTGACAACTTTCACATTTTCTAACCAATAGAGTTTTATCCTTAAAGAGAGTTGGCCACCAATAACTAGCCCTTAAGATTTTATGTCTTGTAACTCTTCCAAAAAAATTTTCCCCACAAACTCCTCCATGGAGCTCTTAAATTATTTTGGGGGACTCAACTTCAGTAATGTATCTCAAGAGCACTCCTCTGGGGTTCTTCCAAGCTAACCCAAAATCTGTAATGACATATTCTTTGGGAGGATAACTTAAGAGCTCTTTTATAATTTTTACTCAAATATTCAAGGCAACATAGATGTCTGAGAAAAAATATTATATCTTTGGTACCATTTAGAACTTACCAACTCTTTAAGGACATCCACCCTTTCACCTTCTACTTCATTCACCTCAATATTTTTCAAGTTTCTCTCAACCATAAGCTTAACTATGCCCAAACCTCTTACCAATTTTATGGTTTGGATATCCATGTCATACTCCTACAACTTGTTCACCCATCTACATCTTTTTCTTGAGACATCCATCTCTAATAAGATGTCTTTCACCATGGTGTGGGGAACATAAGAAACAACTTTAGAACTCAAGATGTAGGGTCTAAAAACCTTTGTTTCTTTCACCAAGGAAAATGCTTGCTTCTCCATGATGGTGTATTTCAACTCATCTCCCTGCAATGCCTTCTTGAAAAGGCAATTGGTCTCTCAGCCCCTTCATCATCCTTCTATAACAAAATAGATGCAATGGTGTTTTCTGAAGCAAAAGAAAACACTTGAAAAGGCTTCTTGTAATTTGGGGCTGCCAAAATAGGGGCATGCTTTAGTTCTTCTTTGATCCCATTGAAAGATTGAATGGAAGCTTCTTCCCATTTGATAACTTGGTCCTTTTTCAGCATACTAGTAATGGGGATAGTCATCTCAAGCAAAGTTAGACACAAATCTTCTAATAAAGTTTATTTGTCCAAAGAAGGATTGAATTCCCTTCTTAGTTCTTAGAATTGGAACCTTGTTGATGGCTTCCACTCTCTCTGGATCTATCATGACCCCTTCTTTTGATACAATGTGACCAAGCAACTTTTCCTTTTGCACTCCAAAGTGGCACTTCTTGGGATTTAATGATATGTCATACTCTCTACACCTTATCAACATTCTCTCCAAGTGTTGCAAGTGATCATTTCTATTTTTGGAAAACACAGTTACATCATCCTGATAAACAACAATGAAATCATTGATATAACCAGCAAATGCTACATCCATTGCTCTTTGGAAATTTTCTCCAACATTCATTAAGCCAAAAGGCATCCTGACATAGACATAAGTTCCCTAAGGAGTGGTAAAGGTATTATTTATTATTTCCGACTCCTTCAAAACAACTTGATTATAGCCGAGAAACCATCTAGCGTGGATAACACTTCAGAACCAATTACTAATTATAGCATATTCTCCATGTTTGGTAGAGGGTAATTGTCTTTCAATGATGCTTTATTCATGTTCCTGAATTCTACTTATAGCCTTATGTCACCATTCTTTTTCTCGGCAGCACTAGGTTTGTAACCCAAGAAGAGTACCTTATGGGATGAATGATCCCTCCATCCCTCAAATTCTTCAATTCTTCTTGCATCTTTAAATAAAGGAGTGGATTAATGGGCCTCTATTTTTGCTTGAAAGGTTTGGCATTAGATTGAAGAGGAATCTCATGCTGCAA
Source organism: Taxus wallichiana var. yunnanensis (assembly GCA_018340775.1). Lineage (NCBI taxonomy): Eukaryota > Viridiplantae > Streptophyta > Pinopsida > Cupressales > Taxaceae > Taxus > Taxus wallichiana. Next base: position 160,320,763 of record CM031243.1, on the reverse strand, counting down.
CAAATCTTCCCTGTGTGCCTTCAACTTTGAGTAAGACCAAGCTAGGAAGTCTTGATATTTCTTTAGCAATTAAATAGAGGACTACTTCTCTTCCTCACCGAGATGTCTTCCTAACCATATTTTACCGGGCTTTTCCTTTGTTCCCAGGTCATGTTCTTCCACATCTCTTGAAATAGACATATTTCTTTTAATAATGCAATCAACATTATCAAAGTTTGACTCAAGAGCCACCAAACCTCTGGGAATTATGTTTGTCTTCAGTTGGATGATGTATTTTCCAAATAAATTTTCCTTTCCTTTAGCAACACACACCATTAGTTCCTAATCTATATTTTTGTTAGAAAACTCACCTTGGTTCTATAGAAACTATTTCACCTAGGCATCATCATCAAACACTTGCCAATTTTTAATGTTATTAGGGACAGATGGCCTTGTTAGTATTTCAACATCATACTCACAAAATGGAGACACTGTAAAATTCCCAAATTTGGATCCTAGCACTGCTAACTTGTCTACAACAACATTAAACTTTCTATCATGGTGCAAAGTATTAAAAGAGTCAAACATTTCAATCAAATCCTAGATTGCATGCTTGTATTGTTTCATTCTCTAATTTTTAGTAGCATATAGTTTTCTAATTTTCTTGACAATCAATTTTGAATCCCCTTTGACAATGATATCCTTTATACCATATTTCCATGTAATTCTCAAGCCTAATAACAATGCTTCATATTCAACAATGTTTTTAGTGCATTCAAAGTTAATTTTGAAAGAAAAGACAAACTCTTCTTGGCCTGGAGAAATCAAAACAATGTCAAGCACCATTTCCAAACTTGGAACAGGATCCATCAAATAACAAGGTCCAAGGTAAACCTACTTGTTCAATACATTTACATTGATCAATATTATGTTCTTTTCCATCAGCAAACCCCACAAAGTTATCCACATCTACATCAGCATACAATACTTCATAAGAAGCATTATTGGGATCTTCAATAAGGTGCAACATATTTTTCTCTCCATACAACTTTACAAGGCTGCCTTCAATTAGAATGGTGGCAAAAGACATATCCATCTGAACACTTCCACCAACACTTACAGCCCACTTTCTTGATAATAGCATGCCCCATTTGGTAGCGCAATCAACAATAACAACATCAAGTTTCAAGTTCTTACCCGAATAGGCTGCAAGTTGTACCACCAAAATTTTACACATCCTACAACAAGAACCTCTCTGGAATCCATTGCAAGTAGGTACACTTTCCATAAGTTTTTGTCAATTTAATGTTCAATTCATTCATAACTTTCAAAGGCATAACATTGCATGATGCTCCAAAGTCAAACAGGACAATTATGCAAATGATCATCCTTAATAATCGGTGTTGTAAAAAAGGATCAACATTTAACCGAGACTCAACTAAAGATGTTCCCAAGTAAACTTCGGTGTTTCACCTATCTCCTCTAATGCTGGTTTTTTTAGGTCTACAATGGTTGAAGGAGGAGTGTTTACATTATTTATATTTCGGCTTGGGTACGCCATCTTCTTCCAATCCCAAATACTTAAGAGCCCTCTTATTGTGCTCAGAATCCTAAGTAGTTCAATAATTGGGATAGAAATCTTGATCGACTCAAGACTTGGGAAATTTCATAAGGAAAGTATTTGGGTAAAGAAGAATTTGGAGAAATATTGACAAGCTCATCGGATGGCACAATATTTTTAACATTTTGGGCATGGGCATGAACACCGCTTCTACTTGAGACGATAGGGCCTTTTCCAGATGCATCTTTCTTTGGAGTATCTTTTAGGACATTGGTGAGAACTGGGGTCTTTGGTTTGGCTTGAGCCTTGCCCCTTTGACAAATTTACTTCTTGTATTATACTCTTTTTCTTAGGCAACAACAACATTCATTAATAACTTTCTGTCCTCCTCAAAAGGGATTCCTCCATCATATTTTTTAATCATTACAGATCTTAGGTACTCAAAATCATTACTAGGAAGTTCAAATGCTTGTACCATATCTATTTCTAAAGCATGAGAGGGAGGAAGAAGAGGTACCCGGTGAATGCAATCCCAAAAACTTACAGTATTTCTTGCACTTATTACCTCAGTTAAAGTTTCTCCTTGTTGTGAGCTTGTAGAGTAGTCCACCATGCATGCATCATCATCAGATTCTTCAAATTGCTGATCTATTTCACATGGTGGGTGGGGTAAGAAGAATTTTTCACACCAATCCATTTGATTTGTCTCTTCAACAATAACTCTAGAATTTAGAGGATCATGCACTACTCTATTCTCCCTAGCTTGGGGTTGTCTAGCTCCCATGGGCCCTTTACCTCTGTCATCAGACCTCTAATCATTTCTAGGATGATTCGCAAGTCTGTCTTGTCCTTGTTTCCTATGCTGACCCTGAGAACCTTGTCCAATTCCTTTCTCTACCCTAGCCAACTTGTAAGATATTTACTTGACATCCCTAGCCAAAGTCCTTAAAACTTCCTCGAGATCCACAACCTTACTTGATTAAGGCTTCTCAAGGTTGATCAGTTTAACACCCTCCCTCTTAGGAGGTTTTCCAACTACTTTGATGTTGTTCTCAATTTACAGAGCCATGGTAAAGGCCTACCTCAAAGTCCCAGGGTTCTTATCCCTCAAATAATAAGAATCTTTCTTATTAAATACATCTAAATACTTTATCGACATGATTCATCACATGGCCTCAAATTAACAGACAGTCTTCTCAATGTTTTGTTAAATCTAGTGTTAAAATCATGTACTGATTCATTAGGATTCTTTTTTATATTTTCAAACTCTGAAAAAAGAAACCTAGGGTCTTTTTTATCACCATACTGCATTTTAAAATCATTCTTCATCTCTATCTAAGAATCGATGGAGTTATCTAGCAAATATTTATACCAGTCCCTTGCGTCTTCTTCTAGAGTATGGACAAAAATTTAATGTATACATCCTTAAATTATATTTCTAAGTCCTCCATCATATTGACAAAGAGCTTCAAGTGTTGATCACCCATGATTGCATTATTTCCTTCAAAATTAGGCAATATGTTTCTTACATCTTGTTGCACAACATTTGGATAACCAACCATACCTCTAAAATTGATGGGACCAAAAGTATTAACAACAAATGGAGGTTTGGGTGGAGGTTGAGCCATATTATTTTGAGGAGGTGATCTTATAGGAGAAATAGAATGATGAGGAGTGAGGGGTCTGTGTGGTACAGGATGAAATTTCTAGAATGATTTCCCTCTAAAGGCTCTATTTCTTGGAAAACTCTATCAGATTTGGAAAATACCAAAGGCGATTGAGAAGCAAATGTTTCAAATACAAAAGAAGGACCCTCTCCAGATGGAAAATTCAATTCATCAAAGAGACTACCTGATTCAGAAGAACTTGAGGAAGTATTGCAATCTTCAATCACAAAGTTGATCAATTTCACCAATGGAGATCTCTTTTCTTAATACTTGATCTCCAACAGCCTTCCAAATTCTTCTTCCTTCTGAATTAAACTTTCCTTGCTCTTGAAACAACCTTCTATTAGGGTCCTTGGTGAAGAAATATCTTCTTCCTTCCAACTTTGTAAATATTAATGACAAATCTTACTTGATATATGTTAAGACAATGGTATTTATAAATAATTTAAATAGCACAGAGTCACCACTAAGGATTTTCACCTTATTTTGTGCAAATGCACTATAAAAGACCTATCAAATATCTGTCAATACTAGATTCATGCAAAGCTCACAAGATCTACTCTTCTTTTACCCAAATTTATCAATGATGATACAAATCTTAGTGTAATAACTATATAAGCTAGAAATATTGCACTTTAACTCATAATTTTGAATAATTCGGATATGAACAGAGAATGATGTTTCAAAGAATGTATTAGCACTTTAAAATCTATAAAAAGCATTACCAGGGTCTATACATGTACACCTTTATTCAAAGACTTCAAAGAATCCCCAGAAATGGCGCCATGAGTGTTGTTTATGGGCCAAATGGATATGAACCAGTAGAAAATCGACAAATAAGGTCCATGACAATGCAAATCAGTCCCCGAAAATGGCACCATGAGTGTTGTTGATGGGCCAAATGGATATCAACTGGTAGCAAATCAACAAATCAGATCCCCAATAATGCAAATCAGTCCTTGAAAATGGCACCACAAGTGTTGGTATCCAAATTTGTTCTCCCTTTCAAGCCAAACAGGTACACAGATTTGGCATGGATCTTAGAGGTAGATAGATCATAGTGTGTGTCATTTTGTAGTCGGGATATCTAATTGGCCCTTTATTACTTAGATTTGTGGAGAGATGGATAGCACCTTTGAGAGGATTTGACCTGTCCTCACTAGCTTTAGGTCGTGCCTCTTCAACCAGGTGAGAGGACCCTTAGTGTAACCTTTGTTTGATGAAGGAGATGGATATATCCTTCTTTTGCACAAATTCTATGAAGAAAACCTTGGGAAAATATGGTCAATACTCCATGATTTAACTCTTAAGAGTTGTCACTTCTAAATGATGGAGATACTTTCAACACAAGGCTAAGGTTACTGAAGACATTAAGAAATCCTGATTGTTCTACATATTTTAGTAAGTAGATTTTGTTCCTTTGTTGATACACAAGGAAAACAGGGTAGTTCAGGGTAGATCAATGGTTTTTAAATGATTTTGGTGGGAGATGAAGTAGGATAAAGTTGATTATACCATATCTTAAAAGGGACTTCACAATAATGAACAACTCAACAACAAAATAGAACAGTTAAGATGTTCCTTCAACTAGAAGGTGTGCATTAATGGAGGCCCAGACCAGCACATTTTCACATAATCTTTGATACTCCAACACAAAGGCTCGAATTGAAAGACTCAATTAAACACCAAATTTTCTTATCAATCACGCCTAAGGTACACCCAAAGACTTACAGACAATATTTATAAACAAATGACAGTGAATTGATTTTAAATTTGTTTATCTCTTCCAAGATGAAGGATTTTCGTGAAATGAAATTAAAAATACCATTAAATTGTCACAAGGACGAGATCCTATGTGATTTCACAAAAATTTCAATGTAAGATTACAATAGGAATGAAAGAAACTATTTACATACATTCTAAAACAAAGTAGACACAAATTGCTAGAGATTGGACACAAATTAATTTCAAAATTGCTTAGATTCATCAACAGGAAAGATTCCAGAGAAATCTCAGTGCTTTTCAATGGCTATACATATGTAACCAACTTGACATGATAGAAAATCTAACACAGAAGAAAATAACAAGTTTTCTCGGCTTTGGTCTCTCATGAAGATGACTTTCTCAAATTTTCTCTTACTAATTCAACCTCCGACCTATTGCAAGAGTATTATCATTACATTTATACATTTTACTCACTCAATTTTCCCCAAAAAGAAAGAATATTTGAGGGACCTTTTCTTCTAAACAATTTGCTTCAAAAAGTGATGTTTAACAATTTCAAATCCGAAAGCTGTCAGGTGGACCAATTGTGAACTGATCACATTTCTTGGGCCCTCGACTAATGACTAGGATGTTATGCCACAAATTTTTAGGAGTCCTTTTAATCATTCTAATTTTTTCATGCAAGAAATCCCCTTTTTAATCATTTTCTAGAGACTCTACACAACTGGACATGACAGGTAATATTTTTCACTCTTGAGGAAACATCTTTTACACCTACACTTTCATCATTTTATCCCTTTTCCCTCTCTTTCATCTACTCGGTAATTCCTATTTTTGTAAGTGCCTGAGCCACTCCAACTTCAAAATATCAACCTTAACAATCCTTGGACTCATAATTTAAGTTTCAAATCCATTTACGATAGAGATGACAAATAATTTCATCAAAGAACAATGAAAAATAGTGTGTATTCACATCTCTAGGAGTCTTGGAGCAAAAATGGTAGAAAAATAGGTGAAATGCACAACAACCATTGATCTTTCCCTTTTCCACTTTATATCACAGTCATCCACATGTTTCCTTGGCGCAACTACAAAGGAGAAGCACAGAGGCAAGTCCCAAACAAGCGTGAGCCTTCCACATACCCTAGGCCCAAGAAAAATGCCTTTTGGCCTTTGAAAGTCTCGGTGAAAAAAGGAGCCAGAGGAAGCCTCCATGTGTCTCAATGGCACATTTTGAGATGGTCCCAAAATAAGAGACCCCAAAAAGTGTGGGCTCAACACGTGTCTCATTCCAAAAGATTATGTTAAAAAGTTGAAGGTTCAGTGGAAGATGCCATGTGTCTAGGGTCCGAGACAGTTTCCTTTGGTTGTTGAAAATTCCAAGCAAAGGGTAGAGTGAGTGGAAGCCTCCAAGTGTCCTCCTGGTGCTTCTTCAAAATAAAACTTAGGGGTTGGTCCCCAAATAGGCGCGAGTCCCTCCATGTGTCCCAGGCCTTAGAAAATTACTTGAAAATTCTAAGTATGGGAAGACCTAGTGGAATTCCCCATGTGTCTTCATGGCGCAACTTTGAGATGGTGCCCAAGAGTGGAGACCCTAAACAAGCACGGGCTCACCATGTGTCCCAGGCCTTAGAAAATTTCTTTGAAAATTTTAAGTATAAAGCGGAGCCGACGGAAGCCTCCACATGTCTCCCTGTCGCAATTGTTAAGGTGGGACCCTGAGGTGGATCCTAAAATAAGTGCTAGCCCAACACATGTTTGTGGTCCACCAAAACCATACCAACTACATGATAAATTTGTCTAAGTATGGGCGAGAGTAGCAAAAACCTCCACGTGTCCCCCGCGCAACTCCAAGGCCAAACCAAAAGGTGAATTTTCAAATGAGCCCCATTCCTCCATGTGGACAACTTGTGGGTTGAAACGAGCCTTATATTTTTAGAGTTCCCCACCAAGCTGCATCCAACTAGAAAGGGCCATATTTCCATTGATGCTGAGAAGTAAATTTGACGGGACAAATACACCCGTCAAACCATAAAATGCAGGAAAATCACTATTGGAGCCCGGAGATGAATCTTTCTTCAAGGACAGAATTTGGAAATGTTATAAGGTTCAAATATGATCCTCCAAGATACATCTAATCATGTTTCCATAGGTATTTGGGACAAAATAATAGGGACAACAAAACATGACTATGGAAAATGGAAGGAAAGGAAAAACCCGAGTTTTACACCCATTTTATAGACTCTTTCAGATGGATAGAGGAACGAAAAAAATTATGGACCTTTAAGTGATCCTCGACCAAGGAAGGGACTGATCATGGAAACCAAATGGGGGACAAATTCTTCAAGCACCAATACGGGAGATATAAAACATGACAAAGGCTACAAACTGAGGAATTTCAATGACAAATGGGGTGAGACTAATTTGAGCACCAACAAGTAATACAACATCTGCTAATAATATTTTGAATTTTGATGATGTGGTTAGTATAATCTTGAATAAATAAATTCACAAGAAGAGTAAAGATGAATCATCATTTGGAAATGATTTGAATGTAGAAAGAAAGGGCGGGTAGAAGGAAAGATCCAAGAGTAAGAGTAATGGGAAATCAAAGTTAAGGGATAGCATATCTAAATCCAGAGTAAGGGAATTACTTGTTGGAAATTTGGAAAGAAAGGACATACAAAAGAAAGATTGTTGGTCAAAGGACAAAGAGAATCAATACCTAGACAAAGGTAAAGAAGTAAATCTTGTTGCATCGAGGGTAATGTAAGATGCTCTTATTATTTCTTTAGATAGTAGAATTGAATCATGGGTTTTAGATTCAGGATCTTGTTTCCATGCAACCCCTAATAAGGGTTATTTCAGAAATTATGTCTAGGGAAATTTTGGGCATGTTTATTTGGGTGATGATGAACATTGTAGTATTACAGGTAAAGGAGAAGTTCATCTAAAATTGCAAAATGGAAATACATGGGTATTGAAATATGTGAGGCATGTGCCAAGCCTTAGGAGGAATCTTATTTCTGTAGGACAACTAGGTGAATTTGGTTGCATGGTTACTTTTACGGAGATTCTTGGAAATTCACCAAGGGTGATTTTGTTGTGGCAAGAGGTAAGAAGGTAGGAATGTTATATTTATCTACCTATATTACTAATTCCTTTTTTGCATTATCTACTTCAGATTTAGATGCATGTTGTGTCATAACTAGTTGGGTCATATGAGTCAAAAAGAATGTAGATCTTAAAGGCTAAGGGTAAGTTATCGATTCAAAAGATTTAGATCTTGATTTATGTGAGCATTGTATCGTTGGAAAGAAAAAGAGAGTGATATTTCTCAAAGTTGGGGCAACTAAGAAGGAGCCCAAATTATAGCTTGTACACTCAAATGTGTGGGGACCATCTCGTAGTAGCTTCTCATGGAGGATCCCAGTATTATGTTACTTTCATTGATGATGCTACAAAAAGGTAAGGGTTTATTGTATAAAACGTAAATATGATGTTTTTGATACTTTTTTAAGATGGAAATCCCTTGTTGAGAATGAATCAAATTCTAAGTTAAAGTGCCTTAGATCTGACAATGGTGGTGAATACTGTGGCAAGGATTTCAATGATTATTGTTCAATGAATGGGATATGTAGAGAAATAATGTTTCCAAGAACACCACAGGAGAATGGTGTTGCAGAAAGAATGAACAAGACAATCATTGAAAGTGCTAGAAGTATGAGGATACATTCTAGATTAGCCTTGTAGTTTTGGGCGAAGCGAGTTGATATAGAGGTTTATTTGATTAACCATGGGCCTTCATGTTCATTAGATGGAGGAATACCGAGAGGAAGCTTGGACCGGAATAGAGGTAGATCTTTCTTTTCTTAAAGTTTTTGGTTCAGAATCTTTTGTGCATGTTGATAGAGAAAAAGAAAGAAGTTGGATGAAAAATCTAAAAGATGCACTTTCATTGGTTATGGATCCGTGATTTTGGTTTCCATTTTTGGGATTTAGAAAATTCTAAAATTATTAGGAGTTGTGATGTTGAATGGAATGAAAATAGAATGTACAGGGATTAAATTTTTGTACCCAAGGATGAATCAATGGAGAATTTTGTGAATGAAAATGAACTCTCAGATTTAAAATAATTATTGACAGGGTTACACATGAATCGGGTGTTGGTTGACCCCGACACACGATTAGACAAACCGGTATCGGTTACAGAGGATCCAAACCGGAATCGGTTAGTAGAACCAACATTGGTTAGAGGTGACCGGTGTCGGTCACTATCATATTTGGATAGGAATGTCCAAGAGGTCTAGATTGAGCCTTCGATACCCCAAACTCCTGTGAGAAGGTCACAAAGGGTAAGTAAACTTCTAGAAAGATTTACACCTTCTCTATTTTATTTATTTTTGACTGATAATGGTAAACCAGAGAGCTTTAAAGAAGTAATGCATAATAAGACTCATGTACAATGGTAGCATGACATGGATGAGGAGATGGACTCCTTGGAACAAAACCAGACTTTGGATTTGGTTAAGTTACCAGCAGGTAAGAGAACATTGTAGAACAAGTGGGTTTACAAGATTAAGGAAGAAGAGGGTAGACAGAAAAGGTACAAGGCAAGGCTTGTATTAAAGGGATTTGCATAGAAAGTAGGTATTGACTTTGGTGAAATTTTCTCTCCTATCGTTAAGATGACTTCTATATTTTATTGTATTAAGCTTAGTTGTAGTAGAAGATTTGCATTTAGAGAAACTAGATGTGAAGATGGATTTCCTTCATGGTGATTTGGATGAAGAGATTTATATGTAGTAATTGCTTGGGTATGAATTCAAGGGTAAGGAGAAATTAGTGTGTAGGTTAAAAAAGAGCCTATATGGGCTCACACAAGCTCCAAGGCAATGGTAAATGAGGTTTGATAGTTTTATGCAAGAGCATGGTTACTTGAGATGTGAATCTGACCATTGTGTTTATTTCAAGAAGTTTGAAAATGGGAGCTATATTATTTTGTTACTATATGTGGATGATATGCTTATTGTAGGATCTAGTATGTAGGACATTAGTGAGCTTAAGGAAAGCTAGCTCACACATTTTCTATGAAGGATTTAGGAGCTGCAAAAAGAATCCTTGGCATGCAAATACATAGAGATAGGAAAAACAAGAAATTGTATTTGTCTCAAGAGGATTATATCTACAAGGTGTTAGAAAGGTTCAACATGTAGAATGCAAAACTTGTTAGTACACCTATGGCTAGACACTTCAAATTGAGCAAAGATCAATGTCCTTCATCACATGAGGAGGTCAAATACATGACACGAGTACCATATGCTTCAGTTGGAATTCTCATGTATGTTATGGTTTGTACCAAACCAGACATTGCACAAGCAATGGGAGTTGTGAGTAGATATATGGCTAATCCAAGTAAAAATTATTGGAAATTAGTCAAATGGATACTCAAGGATTTGAAAAGGACATCTATCATACGGTTATGCTATGGAGGTTTAGATATTTCATTACGTGGCTATGTTAATTAGGATATAGCTAGAGATCTAGATAGTAGGAGGAGCACTACTGGATATATTTTCACATTAGGTGGAACGATAATTATCTAGATTTTGAGATTGCAGAAGGTTGTGGCTTTGTATACTATAGAGGCAAAGTATGTTGCAGCTACAGAGGCTAGTAAGGAGATGATATGGATGAGTAGGTTCATCGAAGAGTTGGGAAAGGAGCAAGGTAATTATAAACTATTTAGTGACAATCAAAGTGCAATTCATTTGGTAAATAACTCAGCATTTCATTCTAGAACGAAACACATTTAATTGAGGTATCACTTCATATGGAAGGAATTAGAGGATGGACAATTGAATTTGGAAAAGAATCATACAAGCAAGAACCCTGCAGATATGCTCACGAAGCCATTAGCAAAGGAGAAGTTGGAGCTTAGTCCACTTCTATTGGTCTTCGAGTTTGAGACTTGAATAGGAAGAAACAAAGCTAAGGAAAGATCCAAAATGACATTGTACAAGTATGGTGTAGTAATTAATCTCCAAGTGGGAGATTGTTGAGTTTTGGAGCTCAATTACTTCAATTTAGCATGAAATGGAAACTTGTTGGAAAATACAGTAACCATCATTGGTTAGGAGGGAACCGGCATCGGTCACCCATGACCAGAATCGGTCGGTATGATAGGCATTGGTCAAGAAAGGGAGGAACCAAAAGAGTGGTTAAGTATAACCGCATCGGTTACCTATGCGAGATGTTTTAATTAACTCTCGGAAATAGATCTATTTTTAGCATTAAAGTATATCTATTGATTGTAATTACATAGTTAAGTGCCCTAATTATATAAATGACTATATAAGCATAAAATTTAGGGTTTAGAAGTATGATTAACAAGAATTAGAAATTACTTGCAAAATTTGGTGAGAGAGAGAATTCTTCGTGATGAAGCAAAATCTTGAGAGAAAGAAAGTATTGTACATCTGAGAGGTGTGGAAGATTGTAAATCTTTGTTGCATATTTGTCAAAGCTTTGGATAATAGATTGGCTTGTTTCTTGGTGGACATAGCCCACATTGGGTGAACCACGCTAAATCTAGTGTTGATTTATGTCTCTTGTTTTTTATATTTCTTCTGGTAGAATATCCACTTTTATTTGCATGTATGCTTAGATCGATATATTGTCTATACAATCGGTTTGCTAACCCTAACAATAAGTTGCTAAAACACTAAAATCTGACACCTATGATTTATGTGTTTTTCTAGTTTTTTCTTGATTGAATTGTGTTTTGAGTTGTGAGGACGATTCATCACTTTTTCTTCTCTTTCACACTCCATAATCACAACTGGTGTATTCGGTTCTTTCTGAGTGTGATAGGACATCTTGTTGCCATACACAACTTCTAGGTTGGCTTTATTTTGACTTAATTCACTCCAAAATTAAAAAAATCCTTCATTTTCTCAAAAACTTCGATGTCGACATCGGTCCAAAGAACTAGTATCGGTTCTTTCATCTTGCCAACACCGGTTAATTGACTAGTATCGATAAACAAGTGTTTTTGACATTCCTTTCAAAAATGTCATTTACTCACATTCACCTCTTTATGTGTTCTAATTTATTTTGATAAAAAAATTCTAAGTCTTCGTCACCACTAACAGAGCCCAATTTCACCTATTTTACACCTTTCTTATTCAAACTTTCAAATTTATTTATTTTCACAAAGATCGGAATCAATCTTCCGCCTAACTAGCACTAGTTAACTACCGATATCGGTTAATGTTTTTTATTTTTATTAGAAACAACAATCTATTTCTATTCTCCAACTTCATCAAACATTTTTTTCCGAGTTCATGCGGTTCTACGAGATCCTATAATACCGTTCTTGTACCTTTCATATGGTTTGGATTCACCAACATGAGTAAGCCTTTACTTTTCATGCTAGTTGTAAACATGTTATCCAAATAACTCTCCTAGTTATCGAGATAACTTATATTTTCATCCTAACTCTGTTGTTTCACATTTCAAGTTGCACGCACTCAATATTGTTCTTTTGACACCTTGGCACAAATACGGTTCCTCTGCACACCCTTGCGCACCTTCCCCGCTCCCTTTTTTCATTGTTCTTCTCTCCTTCCATTTTCCCTCACGTGCCTTCCTCTTGTGTGCCCACTTTCTTTCCTATCTCCTCACACACTCCTTGCGCGCACCTCTACAGACTTACCTTCCAAACAGCTAAGTCCTGGTATTCCTCATTTAGCACTTTGCATAGGCTAGAGTCCTTCCTAGCACTCCCCATGCCTTGAAGTTATTTTCGCGCACCCTTGCGTGCCTTCTTGTTTCTTCCTTCGCATTCTACTCTCCTTCCATTTTCCCCTTTCATACTTCCCTCTTGGGCACTCACCTCCCACACCTTCCTCTTACACACCCATTTTCTATCCCCTCGCACCTTCCTTACATGCCCTTCCTCGTAGACATCTTAAAATCGGTCATCCCCAAAATTGGTTAAGTATAAAGGTGCTAGTAGTAGCTGCCACGTGTTAGCTCTACGCATCTCCAAAGATAAAAGTTGGAGTAGCTTTCCAAATGAGTGCCAAGCTTCTATGGGTCCAGAGCCCCAAAAAGTTACATTTGTCGTTGAAAATTCTTTGACTTAGCAGAGGGTGCCAAGTGTCTTAATGACGCACATTCAAAAGTAGGATCCAAGCTAGAGACTCAATCTTGTGCCACTCCACATAGAAAATGGTCAACAGAGGTCAAAAGGGAGAGCGGGCCCAAAACGAATAAGTATAGAGTGTAGGTAGAAGGTGCCAAGTGTTAACATGATGCTCCTTCAAAGGTAAAATCCTGAGTGGGTTTTCAAATGAGTGTGGGCCTTCCATGTGTCTTAGAGTCTAAAAAGGGAAAGATTCGGGGCTGAGTCTCCAAGAAACAAGAGGTTTCCATGTGGACCCAATATGGAAAACTCTTTAAAATATTACACACCCACAATTCAAATTTTAAATGGGCATATCTTTCAACTCAGGGCTCGAAATCTAAAAATCTAACACCATTGGAAAGATCTCGGCCTCATCTATGCATTTAAGATATGAATCTTTAATTTTGGTGAAGTTAGGTGGGGAGGAAATGAAGAAACATCTATCAGGACATTAAAGTAGAATCAAATTTCTTCAACCACCAGATCTGATTTGATTCGATCCGTCCTTCCTCCTCCTCCTTTGAAGTGCTTTGAAAAAGTAATTGATGCGAGACATTACAAATTTGGGGTAGATTTATAGGAGGCATTAATGATGGTGGTTGAGATTTGAATTATTTTTTTTTCACTTCTCTCTCTCCTTCTTCCCCTTGTCTTTGAATCTATAAAGGATGATGTCGGGCTCATTGTAAAGGTTGGACACATTGGATCCTTACGCATGTTGCTAAGGACTCCATATTTTCTGTATTTGGAGTTACGAACTCCATGTTTGGCTCTTACATGTGGATATCAACCTCCTTATCATTGTAATAGTTCTGTGAATTTTTGGAAGTAATAGAAGCATCATTTTGTGACTATTCTCTATCCTAACGTGTTTGCATTCCTTCTTCTTGCCTCTTCTCTTACATTGTGTATTGTTTTGCTACTTCAAGACCCCTGCAGTTCCATATTTGTTTGTGTTCCATGAGAACGATTTGGTGAATAAGTGTTTTGTTGTGCTAATCGTTCCTAGCCTCCTCTCACGCATTCCCTATCATTCTCACTCAGAACAAATAGTGTTCACCCCTCTTTTCTGGTGCTATCACCTTTTAGTGTAGTTTACTTCATGTTATCCTTCTTTCCTTGGTCCCTTGGCATTCTTAGCTTAGTTTCCCCTTTCAACACTAGGAGTAGTAGTAGCAGTAGAAATAGATAGAGGAACCGACCTTCTTTGAAGATCCATCCCAAGTGTGCAAGGTCCCACAACTTGGGGATAGTTCCATTATGGTCTCAAACACCTTGTCCCTTTCAAGATCTGAGACGTGGGTGCACGTTTGAGTAACCAACACTTTACATCACTGGTGGGACTAGAGTGAAGAGAAGGGTTCATTTTAAGACACCCTATAAAATTGAAGGTGGAAAATACCTGGCGAATATCCCCGTAACTAGTTTTGGTGAAAGGTGAATTTGACAGTATTCAAAAACAAAATTTTTACCTGGTTTTTCAAGGCTCCATCAGTGACATGCGACAACACTAGTCCGTAATGACCCATGTCATCACTACGACAATAGCTCGTAATGACGCGTGACACTCTGGCACGATTAGGTCGTAATGATGCGTGACAACGGCGCAACACTAGCTCATAATGATGCACGACAACGGCTTGTAATAACGCCGCGACATTGTCTCCTCTTGTCGCACATCATCGGCCCCGATGATGGCGTCGTCATTTACTCCTACTGACGCGTGTCACTTGCTCCTATTGACACGCGACACAGTCATCAAATGACGTGTGACATTGTCATCTATTGACGTGTGACACTGTAAACAAATGACGCGCGACACTGTCTTGTATTGACGCGCGACACTGTAAACAAATGACGCGCGACACTATCTTGTATTGACGCGTGACACTGTAATCAAATGATCGTGAAAAATGTAAACACATGGCGCACGAACAGAAACAGCCTTCTATTGACGCGACACTTTTGCGCTTATTATTGCGCGTCATTAGAAGCAAATGACGCCTGCGTCATAGGGGACATGACGCCCTATTTATGTTATAAATACACTGTGCCGCTCATTTTCTTGTTTTTGTTTTCCCGTTCTTGAATTTTTGCAGGTCTAAATCTTTGACAAAGATGCAATTACAGCTATAATGTCGACTTCACATGCTTCCCAATTGCAAGTTCAGCAAGAAAATGAAGAGAATCCAACTCAATCGATTTCCAAGATAACCTACAGGAATCCCTTATGCCCTCACATCCATACGGCTTTAAAGATGTCTTCAGAATATCAAGCTATAATGGAAGAGTGTGAATTTATAGGGCTCGTTAATATGCCCCATTTTGAAACAGATCTGGATCTTTTGAGTTACCTTGTGTCATCCTACAATTCCAAGGATGGTATATTTTATGTTACTCTGAATGATGGCCAAATGTTCCAATTCACTATTGAAGCAAATGACATACATCGGTTTACGGGCCTTCCTATCAGAGATGTACCAACTGTGACAACCAAGGCAACACTCGTGGAAGATGACAAGAAATTTCTCGAATCAACGTACGGTTTCCATGTTGATTGTAAGTATAATTCATTTTAATTCATATTTTTTAATCTATTTTTTATTCTGATACAATTTTCTGTTATAAATTTATAGTAATTTTCATTGTTTCACATTTGCAGCCCATGTCAATAAATCCAGGTGTGGTGTAGATACACAATCAATTGCACACCACTTTCTTGCTGCACTTATTGCATTTTTTCAAGCCAGAATTGTTTTGCAGGGTCACCAAACAAATATACCAAATTGGGCCATTGCATACATTTGTGCCACTATCTCAAAACGAAAATTCGATTGGTGCACATTTCTATCCAAAAAAATAAGAACTGACATATCAAATTCAAAAATCTCAGATAAACCTTTCATTTATTCAACAAACTATCTCCTCGGCTTCTACTATGAGGCACTTTTAAATTTAAAACATAAACAAATTCCTACTTGCTCTGATGAGGCTTTGAAGAAATTCTCAATTCCATTTGCAGAACAACAGGTATAAACTATTTAGTTTGTAATTGTATTACAATTTTCTTCATTACAGTGCACAGTTATTAAAACTTAAATTTTAATGTTTTGCAGAGAAGATATCTTGAAGCCATTCCCAAAAAAAAAAAGATGTCGAGAGGAAGAGGCCAACTACACGCGGAGGCTTCGGGGGACTCCCAATCTGAAATGGAAGCTCACTCCTCTCCAAACCCTCAACAGTTTGAACTCATTAAACGCCAGAGAAGTAATACATTCTCATATATTATTTACAAATTCCAAAGTTGCAGATTTATTTTTCAATTTAAATTTTAACCAAATGAATTGACAACATTTAATATTGATGAATTGCAGGGACTATGGAACCTTCTTCCCCAACTCACTCCATACAGTCGCATGCATTGATATCTTCTGAACAGCCACTGAGTACAACTCCTACAAGGCCACCCGTAGCACCGAAAAAAACAACCCCTCGACAACAAGGTACAACTTTTCTATAGAACGTTTAATTTCGTAGTTTTGACTTTATGAATTGTTTTAATATTTTTCATTTTTTCTTGTACTTTTCAGCACATGTCAGTCATGGTCAAACCACGGCACCGACACCCACTCAACCATTAATTTTTAAAATGCCAACCAGAGGAACAGTGAAAAAGACCATTGGTAAACGCATGAGTTTTGCTCCGGCCCCTAGTGGGACACTAAACCTTGACTCCTCGTTTCGAATTCCAACTCTATCACTTGGTGGCTTGCCCAGCGCAACGGGCATATCTGTTTTGAACAATATAAATTTAGATGAAGATTATTTGGGCATTGATAGCAATGACCCAACTGGTTTTTTCGATACCCGCGAGATGATTCAAGGCCAGCAGGTATACTTCAAATTTCAATTTTAATATGCTTTACAATTTTTAATTACATTCTGATTTAAATTTATTTATCTAAATCTTGATTTATTTTTTCAAAAACAGGATCAGCCCACCCAAAGACAAACAAGAGCAGTTGATCTTGGTGAAAGCCCCCACACTTCTCCAGCAAGATCGTCTGCATCAGATTCAGATAGTGAAGAGTTTCCACCTTTTCCTTTGGAGAACTTAATTGGTAATGATTGTCAATCCCATGTCAGTGAGTTTATTATTCCTCAAATCCAACAGCTTATAGAATGGGAGAGAAGGGCTAAAGTTCTTATCAATGAGATTATTAGTCGTTATGAAAATTATTGGCAACGGGATAGTTTATACACTGCAGTCCAGAATCAACCTGCGAAGATGGATTCCTTACTTACCCAAGTAAGATGTGGGACTGTCACGTTTAACAACGACTATAAAGATGGCATTTTAGATAAGGCACTAAACAAATTGGAAAATATTAGTGCCGAGGCCCAGGCATATTTTAACAAATGGTCAAAGGACAAGGATTTGGTATCAATCGCAAATGCTTTGAAAGAGATAGAGCGGTTGTAAGTACTATTACATTCAAACAATCATTTTTGTTAATTTGAAAATTTGAATTTACATTAATATTTTGAATTGACGTTACTCTTTTTGTGCAGTTGAAATATGAAAATTTGAAGAGTCAGGCGAAGGTTTTGCAAGTTCACTTGGAAACAAAGAAAAACACGACTTATCCGCAGACAAAAATTTGAAGCAAAATATTGTTTTGGTTAACAAACAAAACAATACACTAAAGCGAGATAATTAAAGAGCATGGTCTCGACCACGACATCTAGTTCAAAGCCAAAGCATTTGCTGATCCAAATTTCTTTGTCACATGGAGATGCAACAAATCAAGAAGAAAGAATTATAAAAAATGCGGGCAGATTTGCGAAGATCTTATAAGTTCAGGGGTTATTTCTGGTGTTGGGGAAAGAGGTACAGCCAGAGTGGAAGAAGCCGTTGGGGAAGAGAGCAGAGCAGAATTTTCTAAAGAAAAAGAGGGTTTTCAAAATTAGAAACTTTTATTATTGACTAAACTTTAAATATTGAATTTGAAAACTTCTACTATTGAGTATGTACTATGTTATTTGAATTTAATTATATGGTGATTAGATGGTGACTATCATGAATTATATGTATGTTTCTTGTTTACTTGCATTGTCATGAATTGTATGTGGACGTAGATGATCAATGATGACAATTGATAATCAATGATAGATGATGATGAAAGACGATGATCAATTTAATGTGTATAATGTAAAATTTAGTGCCTAAATATCTTGTGGGACTTTAATTATCTTGAAAATTATGTCTTTGGGAAAAAATAGCAACTAAGATTTGAAACAGATCTTTACTATTTAGGATTTCTCCTTAATAGACTTATGGTGTAGGAAAATTCTATTTTAAAGAGATTCACCTCTATATTAGTGCATAATCTTTCACTAGAGAGGTTGTTTGACATCCAAAATAGTCAAGACCATTTGTCAGAAAATAACGTTTTACTGGAAACAATCATTGATGTAGAGGCTAGATTAGCCAATTATGAAATAGTTAAATTCAAGTTCTGGTTGATGAAAGTTCTGATGATCATTTTTAATATTTGATAAGGGTGAAGAATAATTGTGGATTAGAACTCGGGAGGCTATAAGTTGGAATAATTTTGAGTGTATAAGTATTTATGTAGAGCCTTGAAGAAGGCACACTACATTTGCGGGATAGTTTATGTAGAGTCAATTTTATTACTAGAAAGGATTTTAATTAGATAAAGAATCTCATCAAGTTAATTTAAATAGTTGTGATTAGTTTAGATTTGGGTGGGTGACTATAGGATCTGGAAGATAGCATTAGAATTGAGTTTTAATAACTTCATGGAGAAATCCGAAGAAGTGATGGATCTATGACAAAGCGGGAATTTTAGGAAGAGTGTCGGGACTTATATTTATAATAGTATAATGTATTGTTTAATAGTTAATATATAATAAATTAAATATAATTCTAAGAAATCAAGAAAGAATCATCACTGGTAAGAAATTAAACATAATTGAAAATATGATAGGGTTTAGCTTACCTCTTGCGTATAAGATTGCTGTGAAATCATCAAGGGTAACGTCTTTAGATCTTTGTTTTACGACATTGTAGACGAGAGGGTGAGTTCACGACATTGTCGATCTGAGAAGTCCCAGCAACATCTTTAAATATATAGACCAACAATATCTTTAAATAAATGATAACAAGAGCTGAAAAAATGTAAAGTAACAAACAATAAGATGATGTTGAAGAAGATACCTATTTAAAATTGAAATCATCACCGGTAATGTGCTAGATCTTTGTCTTAATAAAATTCAACACAAAAAATGGATTAGTAGATAGATGGGTGAGTTGCCTGACATTGTCAGTCCCGAGAAGTAACAGCTTCCTCGGACGGATGTCAACCCACGTTTTCAAAAAATAAAAATTTTGTATTTAACTAAATGTAAATACATACACCTGTAACATCTTTAATTATAACCAGAGCTGAAAAAATGAATAGTAACAAACAATAAGATTAAGGGGAAAAAGATACTACGCTTAAAGTTGAAATCATAAGCGCCACTTTGGTAATGAGATAGATCTTTGTTTTAAAAAAATCCAACACAAGAAATGGATTAGTAGATAGATGGGTGAATTGCCTGACATTTTTAGTATATAGACCTGTAACATCTTTAATGATAAAGATAAAAGATAGATAAAGAAGATACCTACTTAAAGTTGAGACAATCCATTATCAATAGCTTCATCAAAGTTGATGTTGTCTTCTGTAGAATGTGACGAAGAGCCAATTACACTCTCAAGGTTGGGAATATTTGTACTTGTAGCTGTATTATTTACACCTCTTTTTTCTCAAAGGGAATTCCAGTGAGCAATTGCTCTGTCAAAAAATGAATAGTAACAAACAATAAGATTAAGGGGAAAAAGATACCTGCTTAAAGTTGAAATCATCACTGCCACTGGTAATGAGCTAGATCTGTGTTTTAAAAAAATCCAACACAAGAAATGGATTAGTAGATAGATGGGTGAATTGCCTGACATTTTTAGTATATAGACCTGTAACATCTTTAATGATAAAGATAAAAGATAGATAAAGAAGATACCTACTTAAAGTTGAAACAATCCATTATCAATAGCTTCATCAAAGTCGATGTTGTCTTCTGTAGAATGTGACAAAGAGCCAATTACACTCTCAAGGTTGGGAATATTTGTACTTGTAGCTGTATTATTTATACCTCTTCTTTCGCAAAGGGAATTCCAGTGCGTAATTGCTCTGTCAAAACGAAGGTTTCGAGGAGTATCGTGAAACGTAACACCTCATGCAACTTTCCGATTTTTATCCAACCTATTTCTCGCTTTGATTTTATAAATGACAATGCACTTTGAAAACTCTTTCATCCTCCACAGACCCTAAAATCATTGTCCTGCGGCATAACTCATATAGTCTGAAATACTCACGATATCTTCTTGTAAGATAGAACTTTGATAGATTCCTCACCACAGCCTTGTAATAGCACCACTTTCAGAAGGTTGATCTAAATTCTTATATTGGTTCCTCATTGTTGTTGCAAAATTTGTTGACTGAAACTTTAATAAATCGGCATTCAGTATACCTTTGATTTCCGTACCCTTGAGCTCTGACGTCTTTGTAAATTGTTCCATTATTGTACCCATTGATTTATGGAAATGCTTCTTGAAAAGACTGCACGACCACCTTCTGTATTCCAAAATTTGGATTCATCACACCCATGGCTTCCAGAATTTTATCTTTACAGAAACGTTCCCTAATTTCTGATGACAAGGTTTCTGAAATTTTTTTAAGCTTTATTCTGGTTTCAACTATCACAGACTCAAACAAATTACGTGTCACGGGAACATCTTCTCGTTAGATCCTCGTAATATCTTGACGTCTTTGCAAAATGTGCATTGGTATTTCCCTCCCATTAAACGAGATGCATAGGTGATCGTGGATATTAAATCTCAAAAAGGTGTTAGGATTTTAAGATCTAATAAATCTCTCCAATTTTCAAAAACAGTGCATCAAAACTATCACGGGAGCATCAATATATCAAGACTTTGACATACCATTTTCCTCATCCGTATAAAATCCACAATATAGATCAATCTGCCTGTGCATGCTTCATCATGTATTGATCTCCTTTAACATTGGAAGAATACCAACCAATGTAAGAAATGTCTCCAAATCGGTTAAAGCGGAACAACGGGTCCCTTGCCTATCAACTTCATGACGGTATTTGTGCATGAAACCAACCAATGAAGGATACTCCTCACGAACTCTGCATGCTGGTTCATACAAAGAGATCCATCTAGTCTCCACATCCTTCAGAAGTTTTTGCCATCTGTAATTCCAATTGCAAATTTTTGGAACTTGAGAAAATGCTTTGGGATGCTTGACATATAGGCATGAAGTTCTCTTATGAGGTCTTCTAATTTAGCAACATTTTCGTGGTTGCTTACCATTTTATACGCTAAATTCATTCTGTGAGCCATACAGTGAATTGGTAGCATATATGGGGCCACTGTTGTTTGTAATCTAACACACAGCCCTGTTCGGTGACCCTGCATGATAGATGCACCATCTGCTCCAACGCATACCAACTTCGTAGCAATTTCATAATCAGTCATACCAACAACATCTTTCAAATGAGAAACAACTATTTTATATAGGTTTTCAGCATTGCGATTATCGACCATTTTCATAACACCCAACAGATGAGGAGTCCTTATATGATTTTCTAAAGTATATATGTGGATACATACCCATGCGGTGTTGTCGACTGTTGTCACTTCATCAATTGAAAGAGAGATAAAGTTTGCTTTTTTTACATTCTCTTTCAAATCTTCCTTCTCTATCATCGAGAGGCATTTTGCCATTTCCCATCCACTACTCTCAGACCAATGAGACTGAGGTACATTCAGCATTCCGTTAAATTGATACAAAACTTTGAAATCAAGGAAATCTGACATCGCCCTTCCTTTTTTAAGTATTTGAAAAAGAGTAGAGAATTGTATGAATTTTGCATGTAGATTTGTTTCTTTCATCTTACCAATATGCGATGTGATTGTTCCTCCCTTTTCCAACAGATGTCTGTGTTTTTTCTGCTCTGCCTCATATTCCGCTGCGTATCTGACATGCATGCACTCCTTTTCAGTTTTCCACCTATGTGTTTTGATTTTCTGGCCATCCGCCCCCGTTACAGTTAAATATTGTTTTCCACAATGTTTTTCTATAGTGTCCAGCTTCAGTTGCATTTTTTGTTGCTTTCCCAATTTCCACGTACATATTGTACATGTACATTCACATGGATTTCTTGAGAATTAGATGATTGTACGGTTCAATAAATGGAAATTTAGCCATGTGAATCAAACTTGTATGTCTGCGCCATGGTCCACATATTCTTGTTCATTTTTAATGCTTTACTTTTTTGAGTAGAATTTTGAGCAATATCGCAATCACCTGGTTTCCTCTTTCTTGGACCAGAGTTTGATATTGATTTCTATCTTCCATTTTGCTGAGTGTTTGTATCTGTGATATCTAGCTACACTTCTGGTTGCACCCCAACAGGAACAATATCTTCAAGATCTGGCATATTATCGTAGGTTTCATTTGTTTGACTGTGATACTGTGCAGAATGCATGTCCACCTCAATAATACCTTCCACATAGTCGATGTTCGATTCTTTTTAGTGGCATCTATATGATTAGTATTTACATTATCTCGTATCCGCATGAGTTTCCAAAATACTTGAAGAGTGATTTACGAGCTTTCTTACTTACTTTTAGGTTATTCATATTCTTTGAGTGGCACCTTCCATTATTTTGAAAAGAGTCCTGCATCAGCAAAAGAACCAAGAAGTGACTCTGTCCAGTCTCTGAGGTCTTGTCACGCGTGAACTATCTGAGGTCACGTGTCAACTCTGCCCAAGTCACACATCAACACTTCCTCTGTCGCGCGTCAACCCTTCCTCTATCACGTGTCAACCCTTCCTCATCACGCGCGTCACTTCTTAGCCCAAGATCGCTCTTGCGTCGGTATAGCTCTTGTCGCGATGTTTTTGTCGTGTCATCAGCTCTTGTCGCGCGTCGGTCGACTCTTGGAGTGCGTCGGTCGACTCTTGTCGCATGTCGATCGACTCTGTCACAGCGTGCGTCAATATTGCCCTTGTCGCGCGTCAACACTGCATTTGTCACGCATCAACAATCACAGGATAACAGTAATATGAATCTCTGGTGCTCAAGGTTATGCGAGTTCAAATTTCACAGTATTGGTAATTTGGTAAGCTACTTGAGGTATACTACCCGGCGAATCACATAGGTTTTTATAGGAGATGTTTTCAAATGAAGGCGAAGCCGACCCCCAAAAAAATATACTTTATATTTTAGGCGAACAGGACACCGACCCACTCCAAATAATTCACCTTTTCAAACTTTCCTAAAATGAAATTTTCGCCATATTACGAATATTCGCCATTAAAATTATCCCCTGGTGAAGAGATTTACATCTTTATCTCAGAAATTTTGATGTTTCATTTGCTAAGATCTAGCCTTTGGAGGAATTTTTCAACACATCTAGTGACTCCACTGAGTCAATGCACCCATTATCTCAAATGCAGACCAATATTTTCTCTTTTTCCATCATTCCACATTCCTCTTTTGAAGTTGTGTAATCATGACTTCTTTCCCACCATGGGATTCTCATTTGTAGTAGTAGAACTATTTCCCTCCATCCCCATAGTTTCAAAATCCTCCTCCAAATCAGTTTTATAAGCCCCATTATCCCAAAATGCATACAACCCACCTTTTTCTAACCAAAATGTTTATGAAGAACATGTTTATGCAGATGATGGTGGCAACTCTTTGGCCGAATCTGATTTTGAGAGGTAGGTGCTAGAGACAGAGATGGACATGATGTAGCTCATAATCATGTTCTCTATAAAGGTAGCTAAAATAGGATACAAGGTCCCTTATCCATGGGTCGGCCCTATACCAAGCTAGTTTAGTGCCCAGAAGAAGCTGCATTTCATCATTAAGATGCTACCCCAAATTACAAATTGGGTAGAGGAAGTGATGGAGGCTCAAGAATCTAGCTCATAACAACCCTGTCAATGGGGCAACCCTGCACTACCATCCTACAACCCTCCCACTCCTCCACACCAACTTACATTATCTCATCCCAATGCGCATGTCCCCATCTTCTTATGTGTTGCCCCTATTGAGAATTCTATCCCTTCTCCCTCACTTTCATCTCACATTAATTTCTATTCCATTCCCCTTCCTAAGATGCACCTCTTCTCCTCTTGCGCATGCACCTTCCATCCCTTCTGCGTCCATCCTCCCATTTTCTTCTGAGTTCCCTCTATCTAGTTGTACAACAAATGAATAGCCCCCAATGCACCTCTCCCAACCAACATCATCATGTTTGATGACTGTAGGACAGTAGAAGAATGGCGTGAGTCATGTGACTTTGGTTGGGAAGAAGAAATCATATAGGTGCCTATACTAAAGGAGAATCAGTTAGCTCCATAGGACGTAGTTCTAGAGGAGGACCACATAGTTTCAGAGGCCCTAAATTTGGAGCGAGCCACGAGAATAACCTTCAGTTCTTCCTCCTACTCCATCCCCTTCAAGATCTAATGTTGAAGAAAAGTTTGATCTTTCAAACTTCATGTTTGAGGATGAAGGGAGCCATGGTGATCAGATTTCATATTTGAAGGACACCATAGAGTAGGCCAAACACATGCACAGGATAGCAAGGAGGCAGATCGTATGCATCGGACTTGGAAGATTGTTTTGATGGAGAGGAGCCCATGGATATCACATCATTTTCTCCTCCATCATCCACCTTCCAAGCACATGATCTTGCTACCATGAAGGAGAGCATTCAAGGACAACAACCTGCACTTCATGACAACCCTCTAGAACCAAGGTTGGAAGATCATAGTCTTCCATGTTCTTCATAAGAGAAGGAAGGAAAAGGGAAAGAAGATGTCATCATCCCTCTCACACCATCCATCCAAGAAGGTCCACAAAAGACTCCATTTTTGGAGTTAAATTTCAGAACAATGGGAAAACCACAAGGATCAGACCATGCCCAATCAGATATCTGGCTACCCTAGAGCCAAAAAGAGTTGCCACTGGTCATGCTCATTTCAGAGCATGAGGTAGAGCTTCAACGCACCAAAGGTCAATAGCAACACCTCCCAGATCCAAGTACAGAACAACTCCAGGAGGTGTATATTATGTTTGTTGATACTTTGAGGAGGGTGAAACACCATCTGCAAGGTGGTTTTTCACTCTTATTTCCAACCATGTTCAGCGCCAAATCAACTACATGGTCACAATTTGTAAGGAAGGGAAGCTACTTCTCCCTACCTATTGTAGGTTTTACTTGAGTACCCCTTGCCTCTGGTTAGTTTAGGTTAGTTTAGGTTTTCTTTTAGTAACACAAGTGCTCACGCACACTCTGCATGTTCCATTTGGGACATGTATGATTTTCAGATTTTGTACATAGTGTTGTGCTTCTATTTTGGCATGCTCCCTCTGGTGCCTTTCCTTTTTGTCACACTGCATGCCCCTTTTGTTTCTTCTTGGGATGATAGTTCAATTTTGGTAGAGGTAGTTCCAATGGTCAGTGCATAGCTTCCACTCTCATCAATCCAATTCAGAATATCTTCATATGAGAGCAAGTTCAGTTCAGAGTTTAGACAAGAGCTTCAAGTGACTTCAAGAATGTTCTTCAAGTTGCAGACCAGATCTTAAAAATTAAGTGCCCGAATCCATGCCCAATGGACTTCTAAGGCTACTGGTCTCTTCATCTAGCAGGTAGATGGCCCCCAAAATTCACCAAAAATTTAAATAACTCTCCTAGTTATCTGGATAACTTATATTTTCATCCTGACTCTGGTGTTTCACATTTCAGTTGCACATACTCAAGATTGTTCTTTTGACACCTTGGCACAGATGCAGTTCCTCTACGTGCCCTTGCATGCCTTCTTGCTCCTTTTTGCATTCTTCTTCTCTCCTTCCATTTTTCCTCACACACATTCCTCCCGTGCACATGTTTTCTTTCCTATCTCCTCATGCACTCCTTGCGCGCACCTCTGCAGACTTACCTTCCAATCAGCTAAGTCCCTAGCATTCCTCATTTGGCACTTTGCATAGGTTGTAGTCCTTCTGTGTGCTCCCCGCACCTTGTAATTCTTTCCACGTGCCCTTGCATGCCTTCTTGTTTCTTCCTTTACACTTTTCTCTCCTTCCATTTTCCCCTTTCACACTTCCCTCTTGTGCACGCACCTCCCACACCTTCCTCCCATACACCCATTTTCTATCCCCTCGCACCTTCCTCACGCACCCTTCTGTAGATGTCTTAAAATTATTTGTCCCCAAAATTGGTTAAGTATAAAGGTGCTAGCAGATGGCTGCCACGTGTCAGCTTGATGCATCTCTAAAGATAAAAGTTGGAGCAAGTTTCCAAATGAGTGCCAAGCTTCCACACATCCAAAGCCCCAAAAAGTTACACCATCCATTGAAAATTCTTTGACTTAGTGGAGGGTGCCAAGTGTCTTAATGATGCACATTCAAAAGTAGGATCTAGGTCGGAGACTCAAACTTGCGCCAGCCCTCCATGTAGTAAATGCTCAACAGAGATCAAAAGGGAGAGTGGACCCAAAATGACTAAGTATAAAGTTTAGGAAGAAGGTTCCAAGTTTCA
Organism: Taxus wallichiana var. yunnanensis; assembly: GCA_018340775.1. Taxonomy (NCBI): domain Eukaryota; kingdom Viridiplantae; phylum Streptophyta; class Pinopsida; order Cupressales; family Taxaceae; genus Taxus; species Taxus wallichiana. The sequence goes on along the minus strand of CM031243.1, from coordinate 160,293,925 downwards.
ACACGACGCTCCTTCAAAGGTAACATCCTAAGTGGGTCTTCCAATGAGCACGGGCCTTCCACGTGCGTCGATTCCAAAAAGGGACAGAGTTGGGGGCTGAATCTCCAAGAAGTGTGAGGATGCCACATGGACCCAGTATGGAAAACTCATTAAAATATTGCACCCCCACAATTCAAATTTCAAATGGGCATATCTTTTGACTCAGGGCTCGAAATCTAACAAATCTAGCACTGTTGGAAAGATATCAGCTTCATCTATGCCTTGGAGATATGAATCTTTAATTTTGGTGAACTTAGGTAGGGTGGAAATGAAGAAATGTCTATCAGGACATTAAAGTAGAATCAGATTTCTTTAACCACTAGATCTGATTCGATTCAATCCGTCATTCCTCCTCCTTTGAGGCGCCGAACAAGTAATTGATGCAGACATGATAGATTTGGGGTGGATTTGTAGGAAGTATTAACGATGGTGGTTGAGATTTGAATTGTTTTTTTTTCTTCGCTCTCTCCTTCTTCCCCTATGTTGAATCTATAAAGGATGAGGTCAAGGCTCATTGTAAAAGGTTAGACACTCTAGATCCTTACGCATGTTGCTAAGGACTCCATATTTTCTGTATTTTTAGTTGCAGACCTCCATGTTTGGCTCTTACATGTGGATATCAGCCTCCTTATCATTGTAATAGTTCTGTGCATTTTTGGAAGTAATAGAAGCATCGTTTTGTGACTATTCTTTGTCCTAACATGTTTGCATTCCTTCTTCTTTCCTCTTCTCTTGTATTGTGTATTATTGTGCTACTTCAGGTCCCCTGTAGTTCCATATTTGGTTGTGTTCCATGAGAATGATTTAGTGAATGTGTGTTTTGTTGTGCTACTCATGCCTAGCCTCCTCTCATGTATTCCCTATCATTCTTGCTCAAAACATATAGTGTTCACCTCTTTTTCTGGTGTTATCATATTTTAGTGTAGTTTACTTCATGTTATCCTTCTTTCCCCGATCCCTTAGCATTCTTAGCTTAGTTTCCCCTTTCAGCACTAGGAGTAGCAGTAGTAATAGAAATAGATAGAGTAATCGGCCTTCTCCGAGATTCGTCCCAAGTGCGCAAGGTCCCACGAAGCTTGGGACGGTTCCATTTTGGTCTCACACACCTCATCCCTTTTGAGATCTCGAGACATGGGTACACGTTTGAGAAACCAACAATACCCTTACCCGCTAGACCTTCACCATCCTCCATCTCATCTCTGATGGATCCCAATATTGTGATTGTACCTATAGATGACGAGGATTTTTATAAATTCCTCGATCACAACCTTTTGGCCTTGTAGCATTACCTCACCCACAATTCATTAGGCCAACCATTTTTTGGTACACCTACCTCTATGCCCCTACCATATCCATAAATGTTACTTCGGTGTTACCAACTCTTAGGCCCGCGTCACTTACTACACCCTCGACATCCACCACACCTCCGGAATTTGTCTCACCTTCAACATCTGGTCACTCACTCAACATCTTCCATATCACCATCTCGCATATCCTAGCATAGGTATTCCCACATCATTAGTACTATAACTTCACAACCAAAGTAGTGATGTCAACATCTTATACCCACTTTCAGAATCTAGTTATTTTTATACCTCAAACTCTTTCACCCATCTCCATGAGGGTGTCTACACAAGCTCCTCCAACCTACACCCTACCTAAACAACCACCGTCACCTTCACTTCTTATTCAAGGTATATTCCTTCATCATCTATTCCCTCTTACATACCCCCATCTCAGTTTATTTATTTGGAACTTCCATATACTAGCATGCCTTCCATGACCCACTCATCTTATCCACCCCTTATAACGCATAGGATGTCCTTCAATCTAACCCTACGATGGATCTTATAAATATGATGATGGATAATATGCAGACCCTCGAAGCATCTATTTCGGCTCTTGTAATGCCTTGTCTTACGATTAAATCTATAATGAACCTATTCATTCATCCATACACATTCACCCTTATCCCACACATTGAGAGTTTCCCAAGTTTAATCGATTAATAACAAGGAATACCCTCAACATCATTTTTAATCATTCAAACATGTCTACTATTTGATCACCTATAATGATGCCTTGCTCCTTAGGACCCTCCCCATGTCCTTGATAGGACCTTCTCTAGATTGGTAGAGTGTTTGACCTAGGCACTCAATATTTTCCTTAAATCATTCGGCCCAGACCTTCCTTGACCAATTCTCCATCAATATTGCTAAGAAGGTCTGCATGACTTATATATACTCTATTCATCAAGATGCGATGATGATCCTATTATTGACTTCATCACACACTTTGGTGGGGTATCATTAATCAGCTCACCTTTCAACTTCCACAACCCGAGATGATAGAGTTGTTCACTAGGGCTTGTGTCAGGCACATTTCCCCAACTCTTCAGGTACAAACATTCTAAATGTTTGACGAGGCATTCACCATGGCTCAAAGCTAGAGATATGTTCCCTTGAAGAGGAAAAGGTTAAGTTACACAATAAGAACACTTATTTTAGGTCGAATGACTCCTCTTCTTCTTCTAAACTATAAAACAACCATTCTAACATAAAAGGATCTACCAATGCAAAGTGGTCCCAAATCGCCCCTCTCATCCATCAAACTAACCAAAACCTTCTCATAATTTGTCCCCTATTCGAATTTCCAATACAAGTATGAACAAAATGTTATACCCCCATAAGAAAAACTTAGTCCTTTGTGTTGGAAATTTTTTTAAAAGAGGGATTCCTCACCCTTCCACCTGTCAAACCACATATTGGTTTTAACCCTTCCTATCTTGTACCTGCATGGTATAAAGAGAATGACTAATGTAACTATCACTATATTAGGTGGTATAGTGATGGAATTTGTAAAACATTCAAGAACATTGTATAGGAAATGTTAGAGAAGGGATATATCATCTTGGACAACCCTAACACATCGTCAGAAAATAAAAACCTTCAGGTCTTTAAGAAACCTTTTCCAAACCATGCCCCTTCATCAAACCAAGCTGGTGAGACCTCTAGTAATGACAATGATGTTCAAGAGTTCCATGCCATCTTTGACATAGTACATATCCCTTTTGCTCAATTTCCTCCCATCGCATCTATTGAAGAAATTTTTGTGTAATATCCTCTACCCACAAAGGAGCCTATTTAACCTACTCCTCTACCCATGGAGGAGCCTACCCTACCCACTATTTTACCTACCAAGTCACCTACCTAACCTAATCCATCTACAGAGGAGCTTACCCCACTTATCCATCCACCTATTGAGGAGCCTATACTTCCCGCTCTTCCACCCATGGAAGATCCAATCTTATCCTCTTTTCTTCCTAAGGATGAGTCTACACCACCTACCTTGCTCCCTCCTTGAACCATAGAGGAGCAAATTTTATATCCTCTTCCTGTAAATGATGCTTCTCCCAAGGTCTTCCAAGATCCTATTAACCTTCTTGTATCACTCCTACCTACATAGCTAGAAGCCAAAAACTTCCCTGTCTCAAAGACCTCATAATTCTTCAAAGGGATTACCACCAAGTCGTTATAATCTTCCTCTACCTCTATACCATTATCTCATTTTTTCAATCGCTTAAAGTATGTTGATTACTCCACACTCTGGGGGTGCCTTCGACTCTCAGTATCCACCCAAGTGCAGATGATGTTCCCGGATACTTCAACTATCTATCCTAAAATATTCCAAGCAAACCAAATCTATCACACTTGAGTTGCTCATATCATCTTGTTATGCATCAACCTTGCCTTCAACCCAACATGCACCCACACCCAAACCTCCATTGGCACCCAAACCTTCACCGGCACCTAAACCTACTACTACATTGGGGTCTTGCCAATGCCTAGTCTAGTCCATCCCCATGTGAAGATATATTTGAATACCTCTTCACAAACTACCACTAAGTCTATTCTCACACCTAAGAGGAAGACCCAACCTCTTAGGCCTTGTACCCCAATTTCTCCCATGCCTTCTTATTCACCTTCACCTCTTCCATCAATCTTAGGCCCACATCCATCAACCTTTGTCAAACAACCTCTCCCCAAGGAAAACTTAAAGTGAGGAAACCCACACCCTTGCTTCAATCTTCTCTTCTACCAACACCATCTTCATCACGCACGCTATTATCTTCTCTTTTACCTACACCTTCTGCATTACTCTCAACCATGATATTACCCACACCTCTATTTTCACCTTTGTTTACTCGAATGCTTACACCTTCTGCATCCCCTTCTTCTTCATGTACTATTCAAGCACCTTTACCCAAGAAGGTGCAACCTAAACCAAAAATCCCACTACCTACCAAAAGGTTGGTTAAACCAATTCAACTCCCAACTCCACCTCTTTCATGAAAATCATCCACATCTTCATCCAAACCCACTCTGACTTCCCATTATGATCCATTGGTAGGATCATATTCTAACATCCTCGCTAGGTTGTCAAAAACCTCTACTATCACACTCATCACCATTAAGCCTTATGACCCGCTCAAACCCAAACTAGTAGGGTTTGACGACTCCAAAATATATGCATATCATCACTCACCAAGGCATGATGTCAAAATTTTTAAGGCCCTTAAAAAAATTCTTCTTCAACTTTGTTCTTTAGATGGTCTCTTCGATGAAGATGACATATTGGAGGAGACTTACATTTTCCTTCTCCCATTATCACATGACCTAATCCTATATCTATTCAATGACCTTTACCTGTACCTCCATAACCCTCTTTTCCTCCTTCGATATTTGAAATCAATATGGTTTGAGTTGCCACTCAATCATAGAAAGACAAAGGAAAAGAGAAAATTGGTAGCCCATCTAGTACACCTTTACCCACCATTCCATCTACACCTACCCCTAAGGTAACCATCTATGGGTCAACATATCTTATTTCTAATGGAGTCACACATCGTACTATGATCAAACAAATTCATCAATCTCCTTTGAATATGTCTTTGTACAACCTGATTCAAACCTTTGAGTCTCATCGTTAGGCCCTCATTGAGGTCCTACAATCTATTGAGGTTCCACCAAATGATCTGACACCTGTGGCCACCATATTTACCCCACATCATGTGGCTGCCCTAACCACTCTACCTCAAACTTTTGCACCCATTTCCTCTCCTCAAGTTTCCACTATTAGTTTTGATGATTAGATTTCCCCTCTATAATCAAATGATCCTAATCCCACTCTCTTCATCACCACCTACATCAATGATACTCGTGTTTGACACGTTATGATTGATGGAGGTGCTAGCATCAATATCATTTCTTCTCGTGTGTATGAAAAATTACGCATACCCACCCATTGCATGCATAAAAACCCAATTATGTTGTGTTATTTTAATGATGCCTTGACTTCTACCCTTAGCATTGTCATCCTCCTTATCTATGTGGGTCATCAAACTAGTTTTAAACTATTCTATGTTCCGGAGGGGAATTTTAGTATAACTTGCTGCTTGGATGAACTTGGATTCATGCTATGCATTGTGTCACTTTAAACCTTCATCGTTGCATAAAATTTTGGTATGAAGGAAATCCCTACACCATTAAGGTGGATCCTTCCCCTTTCAAAACCTACAACATGCTTATTCAACCAAATGATGTCCTTATTCTAGTCAAGGTATCTACCACCCCAACTATCTCATCTACCACTTCTGCCACTATATCTTCCACTACCCCATCTACCACTTTTGCCACTCCATCTTCCACATTCAACCCGTATATCACCTCAGCTTCCGCAGCTTCCACAACTATCCCATCTACCAACACACTTATTTCACCATCAATTGATACCCCACTTTCCCAGGCTTCAAGTAGCTAATTTATTCTCACTACTCATGTCCCGACCTCTGATCCCTTGGTAGGTATTTTTCAACTCCTTTCCTTGGGAGAATACCACTTATAAAATGTAAACACCTTCCTTACTTCTCAGAGTGTGGAAGCCTTTACCAACACCATCATTACGATTTTCATGTAGGAGAGGATTTTCCATATGGTCCTCCCCACCTTCTCACCAACTTGACATATAAGGGACTAAACACTTCTTCTTATTCTTCAAGCCACCTACCCAAACATGGCCTCTATAATTTGATTTCCAATACCTCACCAACTACCATTTCATCCACACTTTTCTTCATCAATTTTCCTAGAAGGGATTTGGCTTTTATCTTTATGAATAGTTTCGTCACACACTCATATGTTGTACCACCCAAAAACACAAAGACCATTGTGGAATTGGTTTTTATTCGCATCCTCATCCTAAGAAGGCTTGTGTTACAATATTCAAAGTTGAAAATCCATCTTTTCCTTCCCCACCTTCCCATTGTATTGTGCCACCTTCACCCACAAAGTCCATGGATCCAGAATCCATCCCTCCTAACTTTTTTTTTTCTATGAACATTGTTTCCTTGGGACCTCTGACCTATCAACATGATGGTGAGGTGTCCTCTTCCCTTCCTCTTCTTTATCCTGACATGTTAGATGATGACACACCTTCTATCAATGTCATTCAATGTTAGGATGATGATTTTATTCTCACCTATTTAGGTGCAGAAGATTCTTACATTCACCATTCATTACCTTCTGAGACACAAACCATGCTAAATGAATTGACCATAGAGATCAACATTCACACTCAGGATGACCCTTGCATTCTAAAGATAGGCCAATCTTTAGATTCTTCTAAACAATAATCCTTCACCTCTTTCCTTTAAGATCATAGCAATGATTTTTCTTGGTCTTATGTCTATATTCCTAGTATTGGCCCTAATATCGTGGTCCACAACATTGTGACTATCCCTAATGCTAAGCATGTGCAACAGAAGCTACAAAAATGTATCCACACATTTCCCTACTTATAAAAGAAGAACTCCAATGTCTTGTTTTTGTTTCCTTCATTCTACCCATTGACTATCCACAATGGATTTCTAACATTGTTCCTGTCACCAAAGTGATAAGGGGACCATGCATCTACACAAATTTCCATGACCTTAACCTTATCTTCCCTAAGGATGAATTTCCTTTTACTAGCATCGACCAACTCATTAATCTTACAGCCAGCCATGAGATTCTCTCTCTTATGGATGGATTCTTAGGTTGTAATCAAATATTACTCACTCCAGAAGATCAACACAAAACTACCTTCATCACCCCTTAGGGAAGTTTCTATTATTGCGTCATTCCCTTTGGCTTGAAAAATGCTAGTGCCACCTATCGGTGTCTTGTGACTTATATCTTCCATGATATCATGTATGAAATTTTAGAGGATTATGTTGATGACCTCCTCGATTATGTTGATGACCTCCTCGATAAGTCCAAAATTTATGGAAAATACCTCTCGCTTCTTAAGATCATGTTTGATCATCTCATCTAATACTATGTTTTCCTTAAACCAAAGAAGTTGGTATTTGACATTCTCTTTGGAAATCTCCTTGGCTTCATTATCTCTTTGTGGGGCATGTAACACCTCTAGCATGACTGGTACCTATGATGACTTCTACTATAGAAGGTACAAACATTGACAGGTGATTTTGTCTTAAGATGGTGTACTCTTATGACTTAGGAAATCATGTTTGCAGAAGATAAGAAGTTATCTGTTGGGAATAGGTACATTCTATCATGTTTTTTCTTAATTGAAAATGAAGCAATCCATCTCTTTTATGCAGAATAAATTCACTGCTAGGGATTATGAATTTGAGTTTCAGTTTTCATAATTTATGGGGTTTCAAATAGCATTACCTTAGATCAATTCCATTGATCCAAGGTATGCTTCTAATTTTCATGTCTTGTTGTCATGATGTCCAATTTGGACAGATGGAAGGGTTCTAGATCTAGAATGTGTAAAGGTTATGTATGATCCTCTCCATGGACCTTTTCTTCATTTTTTGAATCAAGTAACAATTTGGTTCTTATTTTCTATTATGGTATGATGAAGTTTTCATAGGGGACCTAGGACCTAACTACACTATGTTCCTTAGATCTGTAACCTAGTCCTAAAAAGGGTAATTTAACCTAAGTTACTAAGTTTTTTTCTTTTTAAGTGGTTAAATTAACCTAAGACTAAGGACTTACCTATGGACCTATGTTGATTCTTAAATTAGTGTCTAACCTAACTAAGGGAATGGATAACCTAAGGGGGCCTATGAAATGACATGGGGAAAGAGGCAAGTGGGAGGTAGCAAATTCAAGGAATTAATGGTGAGTTATTAATCCTTATCTTCTTTTGCGGCCAAATTTGGAAAGGCAATTGGAAAATTTAGAAGGGTGAGTTGGCATTTTCACCAAATTTTTGAATGCATGTATTTGTTTGAAATAAGTCCACTCCAAATTTGGAGATGGTGGTGGTGGGAAAATAGGAAGGACTGACAGTCCTACTCTGCATTTAATTTTTGGAAATTGGAAAACCGCCTAGGAAGAAGATAGAGGGTTTGGTTTTGTCGATTCATTTAGTTTAGAGCTAGAGCTCTGCATGTGGTTGTTTTTGTTTTCAAACCTCTAGTTCAATTTTTGCATGCAATGTGGCAATGCATGATTTTTTCTTCCTTGCATGGCATGGAAGAAAGAGTTGGCACTATGAGACTATAAGGAGGAGATAGAGGATTTTTGTGTGGTTTTTGCATTTCGAAAGGAGGATTGAGGCTCTGCTTGGATACTTCGTGAATCGGTGAAGGAAAAGCGCTATCAGGCATGATAGGATCTATCCATTAAGATTTTTCTTTTACTTAAATGTTTCGTAAGAACAACTCTGTTCTTTGGAATAGACCGGTTTATTATTCTATTGATAAGTTTACTATGCTTGAGATTTTTGTGTTGTTTATTGGGAATGCTCTTTCAATTATGTTTGAATGATGGAAATTTTGATCTGGGTTTTGGTTTCTTGTGTGGATATCTAGGTTATGCTTTAATCTTTCTACATGGGCTTGAGATCAAGTCAAAAATTGTTTGTGATCTTGTATGAACTGTTTAAATCTTGTAGGTAGCTTGGTTTGCTTTAATTTTTGGAACTTGTTCTAAAATGATCTTGTTTCTACGAAAGGAGGATTGAGGCTCTGCTTGGATACTTCGTGAATCGGTGAAGGAAAAGTGCTATCAGGCATGATAGGCTCTATCCATTAAGATTTTTCTTTTACTTAAATGTTTCATAAGAACAACTCTGCTCTTTGGAATAGACAAGTTTATTATTCTATTGATAAGTTTACTTTGCTTGAGATTTTTGTGTTGTTTATTGGGAATGCTCTTTCAATTATGTTTGAATGATGGAAATTCTGATCTGGGTTTTGGTTTCTTGTGTGGATATCTAGGTTATGCTTTAATATTTCTGCATGGGCTTGAGATCAAGTCAAAAAATTGTATGTGATCTTGTATGAACTGTTTATATCTTATAGGTAGCTTGGTTTGCTTTAATTTGTGGAACTTGTTCTAAAATGATCTTGTTTTTGTCGAAAGGAGGATTGAGGCTCTGCTTGGATACTTCTATGAATCGGTGAAGGAAAAGCGCTATCAAGCATGATAGGATCTATCCATTAAGATTTTTTCTTTTACTTAAATGTTTCATAAGAACAACTCTTGCTCTTTGGAATAGACTAGTTTTATTATTCTATTGATAAGATTACTCTGCTTGAGGTTTTTGTGTTGTTTATTGGGAATGCTTTTTCAATTCTGTTTGAATGATGGAAAGTATGATCTGGGTTTTGGTTTCTTGTGTGGATAGCTAGGTTATGCTTTAATATTTCTGCATGGGCTTGAGATCAAGTCAAAAAATTGTATGTGATCTTGTATGAACTGTTTAAATCTTGTAGGTAGCTTGGTTTGCTTTAATTTGTGGAACTTGTTCTAAAATGATCTTGTTTCCTCTTTGTTGGAAAATTACAGTTATTAAACTGTTTTAAATACCTTGAATTTTGATTGAATCTTACATGATTCTTCAGGAAGATAACATTCTGTGATGCCTTCTTATACATATTCTTTTAGTACTGATGGAATGCTCAAAATTGGCAAACATGTTTGTTTTCTTATCATTGTCTGTGATTGTGAATATGGGTTTTGTTTGTATTCTTTATGTTACAGACTTCTGACCCTGTGATTATTAAGGAAAGATAAATTGTTGTGGGTTTTTCTTGGAAATTGGTTTAACATCTCCATGGACTTGTTTAAGTTCTTCTAGTTATTATTTTTAAAAGCCTAAAAGTATACTTCTTCTATTCTCTAGAATTGTTTAGTTGTTTTCACGAAGCCTAATTTTTGGAAGCCATAAGGGGAAATGATAATTCATTTTCTACTCTATTGGGTCATTGGGTAACCTATGAAATTATGGAATTTGGTGCTAAGAAGGGAAAATTCCCTCGGTATTGGTTTATTGTATTTTGGTTATTGTTGTCAACTTGAACTTCTTGATAGCTCTATTGACATTGTGTTGATGTATTATATTAGCATGATTCTAGACCTTGGGCCTTAAAAATCGATTTCAATTCTTACATAACTTAGGCAATGTCTTCTTTGTGAAAATGGAATGATGACTCCTATTTTGGTTAAATCATATTGATTACTTCTTTTCCTATACGGATCTGAGTTAGGAAGATTGTTCAGACTTACCCTTCTGTTAATCTCTTCTTTCCTCTCTGTATCTTTTGGGAAATGGTTTACTTGTTGTCTTGTGGAAATCAAGGCTATCTTTACCATCTCTTTGAATTATGAAAGGTAATGGAATGTTGTTGTTCTTCATTTCTTTCTTTTCTCCTAGTTTTTTTATTCAATTCAAACCTAGATTAAATCACTATTTTGGATTTTGGTTTGAAACATTAGATAAATGACCTTGTCAATATAGGTTATTGGTTTCTTAAGGTTCTCTTTTAATCATACAAGATTTGTGGGGTAGTGATCTCTCTCCCTCTCCTTCCTTTAATCTTCTTTTAGCTTCAACTTGGTGAAGATGTTGTCTTTCTTTGGTCTATTTCGTTATGCAACTTCTTGACTGTCTGCAAGATTGATTTCAGAATGTTGTTAGGGTAGTATAGCTGAAGTTGAAAATAATTGGATGGAATATTGTGTTTGGATGGAAGTATTTGGATGGTTTAATGAGTTGGTCTAGAGTATAAACTTAACCATTCTAACCACTTAAGGTAATGATAGAAATGGTGTATCTTTGAGATTGAGTGTAACTCTTTTTCTTGTTGGAAGTAACCTTACCTCTTTAAGAGGTCTGATTTAGCTTGTTTGGTTTTTAACTTGAATTGGTTCCTAGTTCTGAGTTTGAGTATTAGGATACTCTAATCCAGGACACTTAAATGTTACGATGATTTGGGTTATCCTAACTTATTTCTTATGATATTTAAGTTCAATTGTTGGCAGCTCAGATTTTAGGATGAATTTAGGTTAATGAAATATTGAGATGGAAGTATTGTTGTAAATGATCTACTATTAAACTATGCCTAAAAGATAGTTAGGATAGTTACCTTCTTCTAGTTAAATGGATTTAACTAAATGAGTAATCATGAAAAGAAATGTAAGAAAGTAGTAGTGAGATTCTGATGAAATGTTACTTATCTGAATTACTGTTTAAATTCTTTTGATAAAAAGACAATAGTATGGAAGGTTGAAGTTGTTATATTTCATGACCTAACCTTACTTTTGATTTTTGTATATCTCTTTTTCTCTCTCTTTTATTTGAGTATTGTAACTCCTTTTGGATATCTCTTTATGAATTGCTTCAGGACTATTTCATAAAAACAGAGTTCTTTTATGAAACAATTAGTTAAAATCACATTATTTTAACTATTTAGTGCTTACCATGCTCATTTCAATGAATTGGTCTGTCATGCTAGCAATTTTACAAATGGACTTTGTAAGTGATGAAAGGAGAAAGATCTTTAGGAAGTTACATTTGTTTATCAAAGAGATTGAATCTTTTTATGATGAAATATGGTTCATTACTGAAATGTACTTGATGGAAAATAAAGTTGTATCGAAATTGATTTAAATATTGTTGTTTGATATTAGTAATGTCTGAAGTGTTTGGACTTGTAAATGTATAATTCCTCCTTGTTGAATGAAAGATGTGTGAAATTTTTGTACTTGATGTAATTCCTTTTGGCATGCAATGAGTGGAAATAATGAATATTACTCTATTTTACAAACAATAACATACTTTTATGGTTTGGAATGGAATAAATAGAGATCTAAGGTGTTAGATGTACTACCCTCTCTAGTGAAGATGCAACTTATAAAGTTGACATTCTTACATTGATATTCAACTATATCACTATGACTATATTTAAATCAAATGTTTGTATGTGAATTAAACTTTGATAATAATTTATAATGTGCAATGGGATTATAATAGATTTTAACCCTTAATAAGGGAAAGGAAAGACAACTCCCTTGAAATGAATCATAGTCTTAATTTAAGACCTTTTTGATATGAATCCTGATTGTTACCTGTAGTTAGTGAAGGAGTGATTTCTCATGTAGACTTCCTTAATCAAGAAAAGGGATGTTGGGAAAGAAAAATAAAAGGGAATTAGACTTCATTTCAATGAAGTCTAATATGGAAAAAGGGACTTTCTCGAACTTAAATAAGCTAGGGTTGTATTAAGTGAGTAAATAAATAACACTTCCATGTGTGTTGGGCCTTTTATGTAAAACATGAATCAGGATGTTATTAGTTTAAATCATTGCATATGAATTGGATAGAAAGAATATTTATCTGCATAACTTCATCTATTACAGTTTTAACTCTGAATCTTAAGGATTAAGGAACCTAGTTGTTCAGTAGGGTTGTTGTAATTAATCAGAATAAGGAAATTAATAAGATATAACTTTCTATCTAAGGTATGTTCATCCAGATGAGGAAAAATCAGTTGGATGTTGACACACACCAACTATAACGTAGTACCTTCATGATGACAAGGGTCTTCACGAGGATACTATGTTGTAGTTGACATGTTTCAACACCCTTCAGAGTTTGTTTAACTAGACTAACATAAATTCTGACTTGATCATAGTTATGCCCTAGGTAAATATAGGGGCATGATCTATTTTTGGGGTCAACTCACGTTGAATTAGGATAAATAGACATACCCAATCGACATAATTTGATTGAGTATGTCTAAGTACCCTTAGTCACCGTAAGCACTCCTCCACACTTGGCCATGTTGCTAACTTTGGATAGGGTTAAACCATTAACAATTGGAAAAACAGAAGTCAATGAAGACCGTTCTAGATAATAGATCAAGTAGGTTGAATGACATATTTCATTTGACGGGTATGTTGTCTAGGAATATAAATATGAACAGTATGTTTAAAAATATTTGGCCAAAGTATCACAAGTTGATGGTTGCATTGTCCTATGTCATCTAATTTAAAAAGCAAGATTTTAGATGAATATCCGTAAAAGATATTCAGATAGGTCTCTTACACATAACACTTGATACCTCTAAAAGGTTAAAAGAACCAAGTATACATAGTATACACATTATAAAGTTAACATGAGAGATCGGTATGATTCGAATCATGAAATGAGAGATCGGTGTTTCACCGAGTCATTTACAGCTGCATATGGTTTTCTATTATGAGATAGATTGACTTTGGAATGTGTGTTCTAAATTATGTTAATTTAGAATAGAGAACATTATGCAAAAAAATTCCCTTGTTTCTAAAGTCTTAAAATGGGAATGTTACAGGGGCATCAAGTCGATCCCACCAAAATCAAGGCTATTCTTGAGATGCTTCCACCAACTAACCTTTGACATCTTCGTAGTTTACAAGGAAAATTTCAATCCATTTGATGCTTTATTTCCTAACTTTTTGATCAATTTCACCCTTTTCATCATCTTCTTAAAAATGATTTATCCTTCAATTGGAATGATGAGTGACACAAAGCCTTTGAAGTATTAAATAAATACCTTCTTTATCCACTTGTGTTCATCCCACCTAAATATGACAAACCTTTTTACCTCTATATTTCTGCCACTGACCATTCCTTGGGTGCCATGCTCACTCATCGCAATGAGCAACACAAGGAGCAAGTATTTTATTACATAAGTCATACTCTTTTAGACTATGAGACTAGGTATACTCACACTGAAAATCTATACCTAGCCTTGGTCTTCTTGACTAGTACTAAACTTCATCACTACCTACTTAACCACAAAACCTTCATCATCACCAACACTAACCCTCTACATTACATGTATGATAAACCTTACCAACATCAATGCACCTCATGTTGGCTCATGATCCTTACGCAGACCTAGACCTAGAATTCATTCATCAAAATTTTTTCAAGGGATAAACCATTTTATATCATCTTTCCGACACTCCTCTTCCTAGACATCAATCTTCTAATTTTGATTTTATTGATGAATATATCACTACCCTCTTCCTTGATGACACCATGTATCGATGAACTTATTCTTCGACAGTTCTAAATTCCAATGTGGGGTGGCATGGGGTCATCCTCATTCCTCTTGATGGAGATCATATGCCTCTATCCTTCAAAATTGATTTCAACTTCACCAACAACATTTTCGAGTATGAAGCACTTGTCTTGGGTCTTAAATTTTCCATAGCCTTAGATGTTAAAACCATTAATATCTTTGGTAATTCTCAACTAGTTGTGAACCAAGTAAAACAGTTTGTACCGGCTTTTGTAACGAGGTCCTTCAAAAGTATCAACATCATGTCAACATACTTTTAACCACATTTAAATCCTACCTCATTCAAACCACTCGGTGATCCACTAAATTTTTTTTTAGATACCATGGCCTACCTTGCCTCACAAATATCTACCTCACCTTCGAATCTAAAATATTTTTCAAAGTATAATGGTTTCCATCACCCTCTTATCTTATTCGTGGCATGAATTTTGTGGGAAGAATCAAAACCGACCCATGCGATGTTTGGTATAATCAATTCACCGACTACCTCTCCCTTTCAATTATGTCACCCGATCTCACTAACAATGGATGACGAGCCTTCCTCAAAAGTGTCTCTCACTACATCATCATGGGGGTCTTCTCTACAAATGTGGATTTGACAATATCCTCCTTAGGTTCCTCACTAGTTTTGAAATCCCATACAACATCAAATAAATCCATGATGGGATTTGTGGTGGACATTTCAGTGGCCTCACCATTGCTAAATATATCCTTCACCTCCATTATTACTAGCCAACTCTTAACCAAGATTGTTGTGAATATGTCGGCATAGTGTGAAGTGTCATCATCACGCTAACCTTCATCATACCCCTAGTCACGCCTTACAAGTCACTAGAGACTTTTGGTCTTTCTCTCAATGGGGTTTGGATCTCATCAAAGAGATTAACCCCCATTGTTCTCAATGTCATCAATGGATCATCACAATAACCGAATACTACAAAAAATGGGTGGATTTCATTCCACTCATTTCTAACAAAGACGAAAAGATCATGGAATTCATCAATCATCATATCATTTGTCGTTTTGGTATTCCTCACCACCTTATCACCGAAAATGTAAAATAGTTCAAAAGCATACTCTACGCAAATTATGTGACAATTTTCGAATTCAAATTAGTTTCTCTTTACCCTGTTACCCACAGAAAAATGGCCAAGCCGAATCTTCCAACAAAACCCTCAATAAAATTCTTATGAAATTCATCGATGACACTGGTAAGGATTAGCACACGCACATTCCTTTCACCTTATGGGATTATCGTACTAGCATTTGTACCTCTACCAATGCCACACCTTTCTCTTTGGTCTACGGTATAGAGGTCATCCTGCCTCTCAAAGTCTAAATTCCATCTCTTTGTATATCACTCAAAGATATGCTCTCTAATGAAAATTTTTGCCAAGAACGTTTGGCACAACTTGAGTTACTGGAAAAACATCACTTGAACACTCTAGACCACCTTCAAATCTACCAAAATGCATCAAGTGTGCATATGAAAAATGTGTTCATGAACAAACCTTCAAGGTTGGTGATCTTGTCCTTAAGGAAAACCAACATGTAACTAAATCCAAGAAAAGTAAATGAGGAAATTTTTCTCCTAATTAGCTTGGACCCTATATTGTTACCCATGCCTATGGATCAGGCGCTTATCATTTATCCTTTCTTGAGGGTAAACTTGAACCTAAGCCCCTTAATGCTTTTCTTCTTCAACCGTTCTATTTTTGAATAAATTAATACATCACTTTATGTCACTTATCTTCTCTTCCTTGAGCGAACCTTTCCTTTCACCTACCTATTTTAAGGACCAATGACTCAAACAAAATTATGTGATTATTCGTCACCCTTTCAACCTTGTCATAAGTATGAGTATCACGGCTCTACTCATGACATAATTCTCATGGATACTTTTCATCCTTTTCAGGATGGAATCCCATGGTCATTCATCACTTAAAACCCCTCTTGCATAGCTAGCCTTTTTGTACTATGCTTTTTTCCTTCATAAAATAGGCCTATACTCATTTATAGTCCTGTCCATGACTTCAAGTAAAAAAATATAAAATATATGCGATAAAAAAACTCTACTCCTTGATTCAAAATTCTTAAAAATAGATGATTCCCTCAAGAGGACTACTATTTCTCTCTTGTTTCTATAAGTAGAATACTCCCTCGAAGGATAGCTATAAAAATCCAACCACCTATTGTAGTTAGTCTATCCAAAAAGAATACTAGCCTTTATCTCTCAAATAAAAATAACTCTAGAACTTCCCACATTGATCAACTTCATGAAGACATCAAGGAGAACCTATTTATCCCAATATATACTTCTCACATCGATCATTCTATACATGTAAAAAGTAAAAACAAAAAGGAAAATTAAAGAAAAATACAAACTTTTGGTCATGGAATTGCCTATTCTTGCTTTGGGTATCTTATAGAAGGGGCATGTTATCCCACAACAAGGTTATGCTTAATGTAACCCCTTCACCCTACCTTCGTTATTTTATCTTATCCACTCAAGACACATGGTGTGTATTCTTCACATTATGATCACACAACTTCTTTCACCTATGAACATATCACTCATGCAGTGTATCTAGGGACTTATGTTTAATAAGTTTATGGGTATGAAACCTATGGTCCTTACCAAATATAGGCATGTTGCCTCTTTTCTTTTCTTATTTATTTACTTATTGTTTCTTCAAACAGGACAAGATCATCAAAATTAAATCAATCCTAACACCTTCATCTATTCCTACGCTTAACTCACCTTTCCTATTACCTATTCAACACTCTACCTTGCCTATTTTTAAACATGCTTTACCCAACTAACTTATTCTAATCTAATTTCCCAACCTACATATCCAACTTACCTCCTCAATTTACCTAACATAATCTCATTCTTCCCTAGTTTAAGGGAGAACTATGTCATCCTAAGGTTCCTTTCGCAAGAGCTATGTAGGGAGCACTCTAAGGGCATGGGGCCCTCGAAGGTTATCTTGGCCACTCTTTTCCCCCACTTTTCTTCCCCCATAACCAAAAACTTAGTTAAATAGTTTCCATAATATCAATAACTTGGAAATTAAACCAAACCATGCTTATACATCTAATTTTCATAACATGAATAACTTGGAAATTAAACCAAAACATACATAATCATCTATTTTCCATGACAATAATATAATGGAAATGTAAAAACTCATCAATACATTCACTAAACCATGCCTATAATTAATTTCCATAAAACCAATAATTTGGAAATTTCAACCAAACCATGCCTATAACTAGTTTCCATAATACCAATAAAATGGAAATTAAACCAAGTCATAATCATACATCACCAAACCATGCCTAATCATATAGTTTCCATGACATCAATATAATGGAAATGAAATCAAATTATACAACCATAACATCAACCATGCCTATATCTAGTTTCCATGATAACAATACAATGGAAATACAATCAAACACATCATATGTAAATATCATCATCAACTATATAACTGGAATGTATGTATATCAATACACTTTGTATATATAGATATAAATACAAGTATCTCAAAAGCTCTCATATAAATATTGCCTCTTCGGTACGTAGGCCGGTATAGTCAAAAATAAAAAATAACCAACATCTCCATAAGATCTCTAAGAGGGCCCAACACCTCTGCTCCTCTCCCTTGTCTCCTTTCCAGGCCTCGATCTCCATGAACTGGTCACCTCTCAATGGCCCTTACTATGTGACCACTGGTTACCCGAACTACTAGTACTACAGTTCATGAACTGGACATCTCACTTTGGCTTCCTTTTATATTGTATGCTTGGCATATGAAACAAATGGAACACCACTCTTTATAATAAAATCCTCATAGTACCTCACCTCAGTCACCATCTCCCTATACATTTCCATAGAAATCACCTGTGGTAGTTCTATAGCTCTCACACCTACCCAGACCCCGTCCTACTACCTATACAATGGGACCATGTCTCGATGCCTCGTGTATATACAAAATGACCCTTTCCCATTGCTAGTGTTCGTGCAATCTTGCTAGTGTCTCAGCAACTACTAGTTGTTCTTGTAATGAGGCCACCTATGACTCAGTAAAGTGGTCACTCGAGCCTGCAGCCCTACAACTTTCCCCCATCCTTGGTCTGGTGCCTAAGCCTATGCAAGTTGTCCCTATAGGGTAGTCACATGTGTTTGTTCTGTGCTATCTCCCACTATAAATTCATCACTGCCCATGTAGCTAGTCCACCTGCACTATAATAGTAGCCAAATCAGGTTGTCCTGACCTCAAAGGTGCTTCCTATAGATGGGGTATCTACCACACCTATACTTATCACCATACATGCATCATCAATCTACCTATTGGTAACTGTTCCTTCTACCTTGTAGGATCTGTTGGATGTGGTGGAGATAATGGTCTCTCCATGTCATCCCTGTGATACTATGGAAAGGGTGGAGGCACATCCTACTACAGCCCAAACTAGCATATGACTCAATCAACCGGATTCATCTCATGTTCCCTAGGTCATCCTCCTTGTATCCATCTAATAAGTTGTAACCCTACAAACTCCTCTACCATGCCTTCATCTGAAGGGAAATCAACATAAGGCCACCATAAAATATCCATTCCTAATAGGCCCTCTAATAGTCACTTGTAATATGTCACATCTTATGATGTCACGTCTTCCCGTGTATGTGCCCCTATACTGACCCACCTACCGAACCCTACTCTATAAACACCTTTATACCAATCCTATCGTGATAAGCTAGGAGGAAGAAGACATGCTATGTGCTCATAATCCAAACAATGAAGAAGATAGGTGCAGCATATACTAAACCGTCAAATCCTATGATATGCCCACAACTCCCTATAAAGTTGTACCAAATATGTTGGCACCCATGCAAAACAAAATCAATCCTCAATCATATCCTCCAAAACTCCCATCAATGCCCATGGAAATCTCCCACCCTCTGAATCTAGGAGAGCATAACATCCAATAACCACCATCATCAACACTGATAATCTAGTCTCATGTGGGTGTGCAACGTACATATCCCCATAACTGATGCTAGCACTATGATAGGAAAAATCTCCCATGGCCTCTCCAAACACTTTAACCATAGGATCAAATGACTCATCTGAAAAAATTTAATATAATAACTTCCCATTAATTGGTAGCCTCAAGATCTTGTAGATGTCCTCTAGGGATATTGTCATCTCTCTTTTGATAAGTGGAATGTGTTGGTCAATGAATCTTGTTTTTCAATGAGAGTGACCATCATGTTGTGATCCCAGAGACTATCCTCCTATACCACCTAATGGAACATAGCCAAACATCCCTCATATGATCCCACTCGTCCTCTATAACACTAGGTCACATCTATACTAGAAGGGGTGGTAACCTTTCTCTCATCATCTACTACTAACATGCCTACATCATCACCATTTAAACTTATTAATCAATTGGTCATTTAAATATTCTATTCGACCTTACCTAGCCCATTAACTACCTACACCTTTCCTATCCTACCTACCTTTACTCAACCTACTTAATCGATGTACATAATATCTAGCCTAATCATCTACACTTATTTTGATTCAATCCTTCCCCCTTAACCAATTACACTAACTTTCCTTATCTATCTTGTGCCTATCCTACATGGTTAACCTATACCTTCGATCTGACCCTACCCACCCTCACTCACCCATTTCTACCTAATTAACCTCTAACAAATCCATTCCACTTTACATTGACCCTAAACCACCCTTTCCTCCCTAACTTAACCCTAACTCACCCACTACTACCTCACTACACCCTCACCCATCCTTCCCTTAACATTTTCACCATCCCAAACTCCCTTTTCTAGCCTAAGTCACTTTTAACAAGTGTTCAACATCAATTACCCCGACCGATACCAGTCCCCTTT
Source organism: Taxus wallichiana var. yunnanensis (assembly GCA_018340775.1). Taxonomy (NCBI): domain Eukaryota; kingdom Viridiplantae; phylum Streptophyta; class Pinopsida; order Cupressales; family Taxaceae; genus Taxus; species Taxus wallichiana. Next base: position 160,273,529 of record CM031243.1, on the reverse strand, counting down.
TAGTCCCGCCAACATCAGCTAGCTTATTGATGTTGGGCGATACCCAATTGGCATTGGTCATTGGTTTGGCCCTATGGCTGAACCCCGCATTCCCAAATCTTAAAAATTGATTAAAACACCCTAAAAACCCACCCAAAATACCCCAAATTGCTTCTATGTTCATTTTACCACCTAATTAACCTATATTTTTAACTTATACCTTCTATCCGACCCTACCCACCCTCACTCACCCATTTCTACCTAATTAACCTCTAACCAATCCATTCCACTTTAAATTGACCCTAAACCACCCTTTCCTCCCTAACTTAACCCTAACTCACCCATTACTACCTCACTACACCCTCACCCATCCTTCCCTTAACATTTTAACCATCCCAAACTCCTTTTTTAGCCTAAGTCACTTTTAACAAAGTGTTCAAGATCGCTACCCCCGACCGATACCAGTCCCCTTTTAGTCCACCAACATCAGCTAGCTTATTGATGTCGGGCGATACTGATTGGTATTGGTCATTGGTTTGGCCCTAGGCTGAACCCCGCATTCCTAAATTTTAAAAATTGATTAAAACACCCTAAAAACCCACCCAAAATACCCCAAATTGCCTCTATGTTCATTTTACCACCTAATTAACCTACATTTTCCCCTCCCCATCCCTAATTTCACCCACTTTTAACCAAATTTCAAATCAACATTTAAAACCAAATTTTCCATTTTTCTACCTTAGTTTATCCAAAATCAATAATGGAGCTCAAATCCTACCTATACTCGGCTTCATCTCCTAGGTGGGATATCTAGTCTCTTAAACTAGAGGTCCTCCCGCACCTCTCCTACCTCTTCCATGACTAAATCCACTTCTCAGCTATCAACCAATCAACTCAACCGTAGATCTTGTGGGCCCAAAAACTCCATTCCTATCAACCGCTAAGCACTCACCAAACCACCTCTCTCAGTCACTTTATCATTTTTCTTGCAAGAACGCTCTCTCCATCATTTTTCCAATTTAGAAAGGTTCACCTGAGTCGTTTTCATGGAGATTTTTGTTTTAACCCAAAATTATCGTGACCAACATCAATCATATTGTTCCCTAAGTGACCAACATTGGTCATCCTTACTAGCATCGGTTATCCTAAATTGGTATCGGTCACCCCGTCTACACCAACAATACCTAAATATCCCAAATTTTATTGATGTTGGATGTTATTTTCTTGCTACACTAGCCTCACCCCATCCCTAAAGGCCCAACTAATAGCCTTATCACCTAGCCCCTCCCTTAGTGTACTTTGGGGCTTATCTTTGCCTACATCTCACCCTTACCGATGACCTTACCTATATACCCATACCAACCTACCTTTTTACACTCGAATTCTCTTACTCGTTGTACCTTATGACAACACTACTCGTGTTGTTTAGCCTACCAACCTTTCCTTGCATGATTTCATGATGTTTATCTTGACCACATCAAACCTTTTGGTGCTTTGGAATCCACCTAATGCTCTGCTCATGCACCTCGCCTCATTATTTTTCAGGATCATATCCTATACCTTGGATACATGGACCACATCAACCATGTTTAGATAAACTATCAACCTTTGATGATGTAGAGTTTGTGCACTCTTCAACCTAGTTCCTTATCGCATTCTACATGTGTGTGTACATTTGAATGTCCCTACCTATTACCCACACCGATATTAACATTGAGCATACCTACACCTTACCTCATTTTTCATCACCTACCACTTTATCAAACCCATCACCGATCCACCTCTCACTTCATTAGTTCCCGGTTTGAGGGGGATCACCTCCACCCATACCTAGGGCAACCTCACCTCTACCCATACCTAGGGAAACAACACCTCTACCTATACCTAGGAAACCACCTCCTATTTTTTTCATCATCACTTATCAATACAAGCTACGTGATAAAAAGGGGAAAATGTAGACACCCAAAATTAGGTCATAACCCTCTAAATTCTCTTTGATTAATTTATTCAATACTACCCCCTACCATTCCCACTTGTGCACATTTAGATTAATTTAATTACCAAAATTAAGTTAATTATCTATCTCACCTCTCCACCTCACCTAGCCACCTCACCCTAGACCCATTCCAACCATATTCATTACCTAAGACTAAGTCCCCCACTCCCTCTAACCACCTAAGACTTATTCTAACCCTAAAATTAATTACTAAAAACTTCCTCTAACAAATTCATGTGTGATTTAGTGAGGAATAACACTCCTAAATCACAACATCTTTTGACCCACTTTGTCAAATTGGGAGGGAAATCCTTTTTTGACAAAGTGGGACCTTTTCTCCCTAGCTGATGTTGGTCACTCCTTAGCTAACACCGGTCAAGCAACCACCATTAGTCACTTTAAATACATGACTATAACTCTTCATCTGGTTTGGATCTTCGCTATTTTCAGTTCTCTTCTAAGCTTTGACATTCTTGGATCTCGGTGTTCAAGCAAAGATTCACAGAGCACAAGAGCACCGACACCCTCTTTCAACATCTAATCTTCAACAACCACTTACATGATAATCTTTAGATACACACTATCACAAAGACTGTGGCATGGTCCTACTCTCTGCACACATCCAACCATCCACTTAACTCTTACCAAAGATTCGATCTCAAAGAACTATTTACGTAACCTATTATTTATCTTCATTTACTTGGTTGTATATCTACTATTGCTACTTCTATTTATTTCCTCTCAATCCATAATAATTCCCATACACTATCTAATTAGTATTCCACCAACCCACCATCCTTCCCACTTAATCACCTCCAACACCTTTGTTGAGCCTTCATAAAAATCCCACCACTCTACCTAAGCCTTCCCCACTCTCTGTGTAATCACAGAGAGCTCCAAACCACCACCTTTCAACCTCCCAAGCCTAATTTCCCCTATTGACACCGGTCACCCAATCGGTGTCAGTCATTAACTAAGATCAAAGATCGGTCACCCAACCGATACCAGCGATACTCTATGTATGGTAAAATTATCTCAGACTAGCGAGCTTCTAATTCACCCAAAAAAAACCCAAACTTCACCAAATCTCACCCAGACCTTCTACCATACCTCTGTTATGCCTACCCAACCTGAATACACCTTGCCTTTACTAGATTTTGTTTTATATTTAGTATTTAGCTTAATCTAGTCTATTATTTTATATGAGATACCTAAATCATGTTATTACAATAGGACCTCTTTCTTTCAGTTATTTATTTACATTAATTTTTGTTTAAAACAGTGGATTGACAACCTCTCTAGAAGTATCACATTTCCCGGATCCAAAGCACACACTAGGTAGTCGATTTCCATATATTGTTTAACTCTCTCTTGTGGTCTTGTGTTCTATTTTAGGTCATTCCTCCTAGCCAAAGGGAAGCTCTTCAAAATCATCTTGGTCAACATTCAACAAGTGCACACATTATTTGACTATCACAAGTACTCCTCCTCTCCTTTTACCTCCTATATTTTTTATCTCTACTTTGTGGGGAAACAAGTAGAGCTGAACATAATCAAGATGAAATAATTGATGAGATTTTCTATGATGCCTGCATAAGAAGGTAAATATGAAATAGTCTAATATCCTACAAAAATGATGAAATTGACTTGATATAATATAACACATGCCAAAACACTTTGCATAGAAATATATGACAATGAGAGTGTGTATTTCGATGTGGATTCTTAAAATGTGGGAGTGATTAAGCATAAAATCAAAATATCCGGGGTGCTCAAAATCATTGAAAAGTCTCTCAAATTACATAAAAATAAATGATTAAATAAATTATAATAAAAATGATGACATGGCATCCCATTCATTCTAAGATAGTGAAAAAATAAAAATCATTTGTAATCCCTCCACATGGCATCACGAAAGAAAAGTATTTTTAAAGGATTAATAAGTAGATCAAATCTTATGCCAAAAAGAGGAATATTATTTTGAAGATTCATATTTTTTTGGGGGAGGAATTAAAGGAAAGAGAGAGAGTTGTATATATACGAGAGGAATGTTCTCATATGAAGTGGGTTAAATTTTTCTAATTTCTTACAAAAAACACAACAAAACTGATTATACTTTTCTTGAGAAACTTGAATCAAACCAAGAGACTAGTGAGTTATTTCACTTTTTCCAAACCTTCTCATGTCAAGATGATTGCAAGTGTACAATCATTGAAATCATTGAGGCCATAGGTTTTATGGCCCCTTGTTGAGAAATTTTAATTTCTTGAAATTAATTGTGTGTTATCTCCTGAGAAATGTTATATTTGTTCTTAAGGTAGAATACTTTGAATCAACTACTTGTTTCCCTATTGCAATCTTATGTTGATGGTTCCTTTGAATTACACTAGATCTTGTCTTAATTAGTGGCATTTTGGCAACTACAATTGCACTATAAATAGATCTTTCTTTCTGTGGTGTGATAAACAATTTTAAATTCATGTTGCCTCTATTAGTTGAGAATATTTTAGTAAGATTTTGAGTGTATCTTGAGCGTAGTTGAACATGATCTGTTAATGTTTTGTTGAGAGTTTAACATGATCTTTTATATTTAAGTTCTCAAATTTTGTGTGAAATCTTGTATTCTTAGGCTTCTATGAGTGCATACCTTCGAGTTAAAGAGTTATTATTAGTTGATTAATGTGTTTTTTCTTGCCTTGAGGTAATTTCTAAATATTTGTAAGCTTTTCTTGTGAGACTTGTATAATCAAATTTATCCTACTTTAATCTCCCACTCATACACAAAAATTATGACCTGCAACTATTAAATCCATTTGAATTACCCATGTTTTCCTTCTTATAAAAATTTGTCAAGGGACTTTGCCATTTCTATCATCCCTTTCCATAAATATGTAGAACAAGCTAAGATCCATACTATCTAGAGTAACCTGAGTCCTATTTTGAGAAATCTGAATTATTTAATGTGAAAACTCGTGAGAGTTAAATGATGTTTGTATTTACCGTGTCTATTCAGGACTATCCTTCATATTTCCAAGAAAGAGCTTAAATACTACAAGTTCATCCACCTTTCTCACAAATAACAGGTTACAAAATTGATCCTCTCACCCTGGTTAAAGGCAAAACCTAAAGTAGTAGGGAAGGTCATCCCCTTTGTGAGTGCAATCCAATATCTCCCAAGTCAAGTCCCAAGGAGTTTGTCAGATATATCCCGGCTATAAATGACTAAATCTTTGGTCTATCATTCTCTAAGCATCCAACTCATATTGTAAATGATGTTTGGCTCATAAGGTGGTGTAGATTTGGGTACCAACACTCTCCTAGCACCATTTTTGGGGATTATTTTCATAAATACAAAGATATATTGACCTTTGGTAATGTATGAAGTATGTTTAGATGCAAATATATGATCTAGACTCGATCCTTTGTTAAAATTTGCTAAAAATGAGCTTAATCAGAAGTCATTTGCTCAATATTTCCTAGCATAAGCAATATTTCCATTAAATTTGATTTGGTTAGGAGTAAATATTGATAAAGGATAGAAATATTTGTCAAGATTTGAGGAAATTGATTGTGAAGCTTTAGTTGGAAAGTTTTTTAAAGTGATTTACACATATAAGGTGCAAAACCTTAGTGGTGAATCCATCTTTCTCAAATAAATATGGTAAATACCAGTACCTTGAACTTCAATTATTGTGATCCTACCAGATTTTCAAAGCCGGAAGGAAGAAGTCCTTTCTTCAAGATACGTCCTACTTAGAAGGTTGTTCCCGAGTTCGGAAAGACAAATCTAGTAAAGAAACAAGTCTCGAAAATCTTGGGTGATTAAAGATCATAAGAAAAGGTCATGCCTATTGCTAAAATTGATCATCCTTTGGTAGAAGATTACTCCATTACTTCAAATGATTCTAGATCAAGCAGTCCTTGCACAAATTTGTATACTCCAACTCGGGAGGGTCCTTCATTTTCAAGTGATTTGGGTATTCCTCATTTCCCTCCTTTATTGATTAGAAATAATAGATTATTTTGTGAGATAGAATCATTAAAGGATCATTACTTTGAAGATCACACTCCATTGCCTCAAATACCTCCAATTCCCCACCATTTTAATCCTCCTGTTGGAACACCTCCTCAAAATAATATGGCTCAACCTCCACCTAGACCTCCCTTTGTTGTGAATGTGTACAATCCTATAGATTTCCAAGGTATGGTGGGTTATCCTAATGCAGTCCCACATGAGGTAAGAAATATATTGCCTAAATTCTAGGGTAATAATTCCATTAGTGGTGACCAACACCTCAAGATATTTTCTAATACCATGGAAGATTTCAAGATTGAGTATGAAGATGTATATGTAAAGTTGTTTATACATACTTTAGAATAAGATGCCCGAGATTGGTACAAGTCACTACCAGATAAATCTATTGATTCATGGACAAAGATGAAAAATGCATTTAAATCACAATATGGTGATAAGACTGATCCAAGGTTCCTCCTCACAGAATTTGAGAACATAAAAATAATCCTAATGAACATGTCCAAGATTTTAACACTATATTTTAACACTAGACTACCTGTAATATTGAGTCCAAATGATGAATCCTACTTAATAAAATATTTTTATGCCTTAGACAAGAAAGCAACATATTATTTAAGGGAAAAAAACCCCATAACTTTGAGACAATATTTCTCTATGGAAATGCAAATTGAGAATAATATTAAGGCAGCAGGAAAACCTCCAAAGAGGGAGGGTGTCAAGTTAGTCAATCCTGAGAATCCTCAAGAAAGAAAAGGGGTAGATATAGAAGAGGTGGTCAAGACCATGGCAAGGGAAGTGAAGGAAATCTCATACAAGCTTCTAGAGAAGAAAAGGTAATAGGTCAAAGTTCTCGGGCCCAACACAACCCTCAAGGAAAACATAGATTTGGTAATCATTTTAGAGGTTACCACACAAAATATATGATAGAGGGAAAGGACCTATGGGGTCAGGAAATAAGCAACAACCACCAAGGGAAAACAAGTTGGTTCCTGATCCATTGACTACTAGAGTATCTATGGTAGAGGAGGATCATGTTATTGAGTGGTGTTACAAGTGATTTTTACCACACTCACCATGTGATCTCAATGAGGAAAATGAAGAGGTTGATCATGATGTCACCTTTGGTTATGTGTGCATGAAGGAATGTTCTAATGGTCCAAAAAAAGGAGCTACTTCTACTAAATTGCTAAGTGCCAGAAATTTGAAATGTTTTTGGGATTGCGCAGACACACGGTATCTTCTACCCCTTCTACTTGTAATCTTTATGTTGATATGGTTCATGCCTTTGAGTTACCTAACCATGAATTTTAATATTTTATGGAATTAATGAACAAAAATTATTATGGTGGTATTCCTTCTGAGAAGGATAGGAATATCCTAATGAATGTAGTAGTGGCCTAAGAAAAATAATATAATCTAAGAAATATGACAGTGAAAGGACCAAGTCTATAGCCTAAACCAAAAATTCTCTCCTCATCAATATCCCCAAGGTTGTTCCCAATAAATATTTACCAAACAAATGCCCAGTCATTACTAACAAATCTGATTCCCCTACCTCTACTCAAGCTGTAAAAACCTCATACCACCAGAAAAGGAAATCACCCTACCTCCTAGTGCAGTCTTACCTAAGTATACCCCTTGTGATATGGCTCAAATTTTGAGTCAAATCAAGGTTACCATGCCAATTGTTGAGTTGCTTATAATTCTTGAGCATAGAAAAAGAGCATTTGAATATTTAGGAATCAAGGAGGAGTGGTGGCCACAAGTAAGGAGGAAAACAATGTAGATATTCCACCTATTATTATAGAGTTAGAAGTGCCCCAAGAAATGGAAAGTTTGGGGGAATCACCTGAGATATATTTAGGCACTTCTTTAGTAGAATCTAACTTGATGTGGATCTATTTTTTACTACTTTGATTATCAAATAAATACTTGTCCACAATTGTATTTCTGATTCATGAGCTTCATATAATGTGATGCACCTTGAAGTTATGAATGAATTGGACATCAAAGTGACAAAAATTTTGGGAAATGCTAGGCCATGGATTCAAGAGAGGTGTCAGTGATAGGATATGTAAAAGGTTTAGTAGTGCAGTTGGCAACTTATCCTAGTAAATACTTGACTATGAATGTGGTCATTGTTAATTTCCTTGCTAAATGAGGTACACTACTATCTAGAAAATGGGCTGCAAGTGTTGGATTAAGTTTGAAAATGGACATGTCCTATGCCACCATACCTGTGGAAGGAAATTTGGTGAATTTGTATGGAGAGAAGAAAATTCTACACTTGATTGAGGACCCAAACAATGGCTCCTATGAAGTATTATTTTCTGATGTAGATGCTAATAATTTTGTTGGATATGCATACTTTGAAGACCACATCATAAATGAGGTTCCATGCATGGAAAAATTAGTGCTCCTTGGACTATGACCTTTGATGGAGCATGCTCCAATATGGGTAATGGGGCTGGTGTGGTGCTTATATCCCCAAACAAAGAAACATTCAGTTTCTCCTTCAAGCTAAAATTTAAATGCACCAATAATATTGTAGAATATGAAGCATTTCTTTTAGGCTTGAGAATTACATGGAGGTATGGAATAAAGGACATAATTGTTAAAGGGGATTCTGAGTTAGTGGTAAAACAAGTTAGAAAATTGTATACAACAAAAGAACCAAAGAATGAAGCAGTATAAGCATGCAGTGTGGGACTTCATTGAAATTTTTGAATCTTTAATATCCTTTACCATGATAGGGCTTAGAATGTTACAGCTGATAAAATTGCAAGCTTGCATCTCGGTTTGACAATTGCATTGTTTCTCCTTATTGTAATTATGATGTAGAAGTGTTTTCAAGGCCATCAGTTCTTGATAATGTAAAGCATTGGCAAGTGTTTGATGATGATGCCCAAGTGTAGAGGTTCTTGAAAAATGAAGGAGAATTTACAAATCAGTGCATGGATTGGGAGCCAATGGTTTCAACATGTGATGGAAAAGAAACCTTATTTGGAAAATACATAATTCAGTTGAAAACCAACACAATTCCTAGGGGTTGGTTGCTTTGGAATCTAATTTTGATAATGCAGATAGGGTGGTCCATAGGCATATCTCTGCTTCAAGGGATGTTGAGGAGTAAAATTTGGGAACCAAGGAGAATCCCAGGAAGGTATGGATAGGATGTAATTTAAGAAAATAAGAGAAGCAATCTTATGTAAAATTGTTGACAAAGTATCAAGATTTCTTAGCATGGTCCTATTCAGAATTGAAGGCTTATAGAGAGGATTTGTTCCAGCATGAAATACCCTTGGAACCTAACACTAATCCATTCAGAAAAAATCATAGGCCTATTAATCCTCTTCTCTCACTTAAGATGAAAGAAGAATTGACAAAGTTGAGGGATGGAGGAATAATATAGCCCATAAGATACTCTTCATGGGTGGCCAATCTTGTACCAGTAAGAAAAAGAAAAATGGAGATATAAGGCTTTGTGTGGATTTCATAAATCTTAATAAGGCCTCAATAAAATATAATTATCCATTTCCTAATATGGATAACATGTTGCAGCTGGTCACATGATCTAAATTACTCTCAACTCTAGATGGTTTCTCAAGATATAATCTAGTGGTGAAACAATCAGAGAGGATTAAATTTAATTTCATCACCCCATGGGGAATATATGTATATGTGAGAATTCCATTTGGTTTGATGAATGTTGGGGCTAATTTCCAAAGAGCCATGGATGTTGCTTTTTCAAGTTACATTAATGATTTTATTGTTGTGTATCAAGATGATGTAACTGTGTTTTCCAGGAAGAGAAGTGACCACCTGAGCCATGTGGAGAAAATGTTGGTAAGATGCAGAGAGTATGGGATCTCATTAAATCCCAAGAAATGTAACTTTAGTGTTCAAAATTCAAAACTACTTTGGGGCATATAGTATCTAAAGAAGGGGTCATGATAGATCCTAAAAGAGTAGAAGCCATTGGAAAATTTCCCATACCCATGTCAAAAATGGTATCCAATATTTCTTTAGGCTAGATCAATTTCATTAGGAGGTTTATTTCAAATAATGTTGAAATAACCATCCCTATCACTAGCATGTTAAAGAAATACCATGTTATCAAATGGGAAGATGAGGTTGTCCAAGATTTTGATGGGATCAAGGAAGCATTGAAGAATGCCCCTATTTTAGTTAACCCAGCATTATAAGAAGTTTTCTAAAAAAATTCCTTTGCCTCTGAGAACATAATTTCTATATTAATCTAGAAGGATGATGAAGGGAATGAGATACCTATTTCCTTTTTTAGAAAATATTTGCAAGGAGCTGAATTAAAATACACCATCATGGAAAAGCAATCTTTTGCACTTGTTTGAGAAACTAAAGTTTTTAGGCCATATATATTGAGTTCAAATATTATAGCTTATGTCCCTCATACAATGGTAAAGGACATCTTGTCTAAGATGGAAATATCCAGAAAAAGGTTTTTATGGGTGAAAAATTGTAAGCGTATGACATGGACATACGTAACACTAATTTGGTTAGGGTTTTGGCCTAGAAAATTTAATGGCAAAAAGTAACTTGCAAGTGATGGAGATCAATGAAGTTGAAGAAAGAAATGTGGATATCCAAGACAAGATGATTAATTCCACATGGTATAAAGATGTAATATTTTACCTCAAGAATTTGGAATGTCCAGGGCATCTGGATAAGAATCAGAGAAGGAAACTTAAATTGGCTTCCCAAAAATATGTTATAACTGACTATGGGTTGGCTTGGAAGAACCCAAAGGGAATCCTATTGAGGTGCATCATAGAAGAATAAGCTCCCAATCTTATTACATAATTTCATGGGGGAGTATATGGAGGACTCTTTTTGGGAGAGTGAATTCTCATAAGATTTTGAGAGTAGGTTACTTGGTGGCCCACATTATTTAAAGATGTTTCTTTGTTAGTCAAAAAGTGTGAGAGTTGTCAAAGATTTTATGGGAGGATGAAGGCCTCAGGTGCTTTACCTTTGCAACCAATATCAATGGAAGCCCCTTTCAAGTAGTGGGGAATGGACTTCATTATGGAAAATTTCTATTCTTCAAGTGCAAGGCACAAATGGATACTAGTGGTTGCTAATTACTTTACCAAATGGGTTGAAGCTATCCCTACTAAGAAAGTAACCCACCAAGTAGTCATGGATTTCATTCTAATAATATAATTTATAGGTTTAGGGTACCTACAAAAATAGTTGTTGATAATGCTATGAGATTTAGGGCTAAACCATTAGTGACTATGTGCCAAGAATATGGAATCAGCCTGACATATGCATCTAATTAAAATCCTCATGGGAATGGTCAAGTTTAGTAAAGTAATAAAAAATTTCTCAAAATAATCAGAGGACATCGAGAAGTTAATAAAAGAAAATGGGGTGAGAAACTTAAATTTTCCTTATGGGAAGATTGAATTACTACTAAAAGAGATACAAGAAAGAGTCCTTTTGAGTTAGTCTATGGAATCCAGGATCTCTTACCATTGCATATGTAATTGTCTTCCTATCAGCTTTATGCAATACTTTGAGGATGAGGGAGAAGTAAACCTCTATGAAATTAGAATCAACTAGATATTAGAATTGGATAGCAGGCATGAGGAAAAAGGAAAACATGGAAAGTTTAATGCCTTGTGGATGGGTCCCTACTCCATTGATATAAGGATTGGTGAGCACACCTTATTCTTGAAGGACTTAGATAGAGACTTGTTGGAGTTTCCTATCAATGGCAGGCACCTCAAAAACTTTCTGGATTAGAAACATACGAATAGGTATGAAATTTTTTATAGTGTATAGTCTTGTTTCTGTCTATTTTTGTTTCCTTTTCCCTCTCCCGAGTCTACAAGTGACCAGATTGCTTTGGTATCTTAGTATATTTTGTGAAGTACGTTTGTTCTATTAGACCTTGTGTTTATTTTTGAATGACTCTCTTGCCCAATGGATTAAGGCACTTGGTTTGTGTGGCATTTTGGATCATTTGGTTCTTATGGAACTCATAGGGGGTGCCCATCCTTGAGTCAAAGCTGGTGTTAGTGCTCATTTTTATCTTTCCCTTATATCCCATGGGATGGATATAGCCTAATGTACTTGTGTGGCATTTTGGATCATTTGGTTCTTATGGTGTTGCTATCATAACTTAATATCATGATGTATCTCTTTTATATATGATCTATTATCATTGGATTGGTCATAACTTAATATCATGATTTATCTCTTTTATATATGATCTATTGGCCATAGCAATGTCCATAGAAGGAATAGTATAAATAGGGTTATAGGTAGTGGATGATCATTATGTTGAGTATTTGAGTCTTATTATATGTTTTGGAGGTTGCCCCCTCGAAGTGGCCAAGCTATTATACTTTCATATTGAGATAATTTATCTACAATATTGTGTTATTTGGTGTTCTATTACTGGTGATAATCATAATTAATCAAGTAATTTCATTACAAGTGGTATCAGAGCTTGATCTCGGCCAGGATGGTGTCAAACCCTAATTCTGAAGGTTCAGCTATATCTCAAGATTGGTAGCAAATTTTTCTACAATTTTTTTGTGGTGAGGTGAAATAAGTCAAGTAAGCTTCTCTCCAAATTTCAATAATTTTTGACTTGTTTTGCAAAAGTTATTATGGTTCTATATTTATTCATAATTTGGCTCCCTAGGGCGTAATTTTTGGAAAATTTTCAAATTTCTTATATTTTCAAAACCCCTCCAAAAAATAGATAGGGTTTTGTTTTATAAATTCCTATATTTGGCCAAAAAAATTACGAAACCCTAAACCCTAAAATTCTGCCCTATTAAGTCTACCCCTAGGCCCACATCCTTCGTCATGGCTGGTAGATCTACCCGAGGCCAAGGAAAAGGAAAAGCAAACTCCAGGAATGACCCCAAATAAGGAAGATATGGCTTTAGATTCTACTAGTTTGGGAGTATCTGAGGTGGTCATCCAACTTTAGGAAAGGGTAAACAATATGGTGAGTAAGGATGACCTTAATGTTGAGCTTCATCAACTAAAAGGTAGCCTTAGGAGTGAGATTCAGAAGGATTTTCATGTAATGCAATAGGATTTGTTGAATGTTATTTCTAATACAACTTCCAATGCTAGTCATATGGGTTCTACTAGAAATGGTCACATAGATCCAAATCACTCAAATCAGGGAGGATCCTTTAATCATTCAAGTGGATCTTCTCACCAATGGAGGGGCATGATTCCAAAATTTGAAATGCATAAATTTGATGGAAAGGATCCACTCAATTGGATTACCCAAATGGAAAATTTCTTTGATCTCCATCAGATCCCAGGAGGACAAAAGGTAACTGTGGCATCCTTATACCTAGAACCTAATCAATTTGTTTGGTATCGTTGGTTATGTGCTCAAAGGTAGAAGAATGGCCTAAATGTCACCTAGATAGTGTTCACTGAAGAGCTTTAATTACACTATAGTTCTAGTGTTTCTGAGAATTACTTCATCCAATTAGCAAAGTTACGCCAAACTGGTTCAATTAAGGAGTATGTCCATCAATTCCAAACTTTTTCCTTTGCATGTGGAGGATATTACAAAAGAGTATTTGAATGACCTATTTCTTGGGGTCTTAAGGACCACATTGAGCATGAGGTATGCATGTTTAACCCACTCAAGGTTGCTGATTCTATTATCATGGCACGTCGAGTAGAGGAAAAATTTATTTCCAGTAGAAGGTAGACCTTTTCTAGCATAAAAGATCATAACACCTTGTCTCCTTCTTACCCTCGGCCAATTCGGTTGACACCTCAACAAATTGAAGAAAAAAGAGCCAAAGGGTTATGCTTTAACTGTGATAGAAAATATGGACCAAATCATAAATGTTATGAGAAAAAAATTGTTCTACATTGAAGGATCTAGTGATGAGGAAGAATATGAGGCAACATCAATAGAGGAAGTGGAAAAATTAGAGGAAGAATCTGGAGATCCTCAGCCCACTATTTCATGTCATGCTCTATCAGGTATTAGTACTCCACAAACCCTTCAAGTTGTGGGTTATCTTAAGAAGCAGAAGGTAACAATCTTGATTGATTCAGGGAGCACACATAATTTCATCAATCATAAGTTGGCAACAAGACTAAATTGTTTCATCTACCCAACACTTAAATTTCAAGTAATGATTGTAGATGGTGGCACAGTCCAATGTTCAAGTAAATTCCATAAAGTCAAAATCATGATGGGTGATTACACATTGGAATCTATGATGTTTGTTATTCCCATGGGTGGAGCTGATATTGTCTTAGGTGTTCAGTGGCTCACTACCTTGGGCACCATAGAGATAAATTTCTAGGAATTGTTCATGCGCTTTCATTCTGAGGGTAAAAATTTGAACTTTGAGGTCTACAAGCTAAAGATCCTCTAGTGGTGAGTTCTCACCAAATGCAAAAGATTCTTAAAAAGGGGTCTGAAGGTTTTGTAGCACGATTATTCTCTATAGAAGTCCAACCGCAAATGAAGGTATTGCATCCTGATCTTCAAAAGGTTATTAATCAACATGTAGTTGTCTTCAAGGAACCAAGAGGATTGCCACCTAAAAGAGAGCATGATCATGTTATTCAGTTGATTCTAGGAAGCCAACCCCCAACATCAGGCCTTATAGATATCCATATGTGTAAAAGAGTGAGATCGAGAAGATGGTGGAGGAAATGTTGGAAATGGGTATTATTCGTCACAGTCAAAGTGCCTATTCTGCTCCCATGGTGATGGTGTGTCACAAGGATGGAAGATGGCACATGTGTCCAGATTACAGAGAGCTTAACAAGTTCACTATCAAAGATAAGTTTCCTATTCCCATCATTGATGATTTATTAGATGAGTTACATGGTGCCATTTATTTTACAAAACTAGATCTATGTTTTGGGTATCACCAAATTAGAGTCAAGCAAGAAGATATTCATAAGATAGCTTTCAGAACTCATCAAGGCCATTATGAATTCCTAGTGATGCCATTTGGCCTTACCAATGCTCCCTCCACATTCCAAATCTTGATGAATTCAGTATTTAGACCATTCCTAAGAAATTTTGTCTTAGTATTTTTTGATGATATACTCATCTACAACAAATCATGGGAGAAACACTTACATCACGTCAATATTGTCTTAGAAGTCTTAGAGAAACATCAAATTTATGCCAAGCCTTAAAGTGTTCTTTTGGGGTACAGGAAGTGGAATACTTGGGCCATATTGTTTCTCATGAAGGTGTTAAGGTGGACCCTCACAAGATCCAGGCCATGGTGGAATGGGAAACCCCAAGAACCCTCAAACAATTACGAGGTTTCTTAGGTCTCACAGGGTATTATAGATTTTCAAAAACTATGGCAGTATAGCAGCACCACTCACAAAATTATTGAATAAGGACTCCTTTTAGTGGAATGAGGAAGCATCTAGGGCATTTGAAAAATTAAAGGTAGCTATGTGCACCACTCCAGTATTGGCAACCCCAGATTTCTCCAAAACTTTTGTAGTTGAGTGCGATGCTTCAGGAAATGGAATCGGAGTAGTACTAATGCAAGAAGGACACCCCATTGCTTTTGAGAGCTGACAACTAAAAGGAAAGAATTTGTTAAAACCCACATATGAAAAGGAAATGATGGCAATACTACATGCAATCAAACAATGGAGACCATACTTGATGGGTAGACATTTTAAGGTAAAAATTGATCATGATAGTTTGAAATATTTCTTAGAACAACATCTATCTTCAAAAGAACAACAAAAATGGGTCACTAAGATGTTGGGATATGACTTTGAGATTGTTTATAAGAAAGGAAAGGAAAATTTGGTCGCTGATGCTCTATCTAAGAGGGATGAGTCCGTCGAAGCATTTTTATGTGCCATCTCTATACTACATGCAAATTGGGTAGATCAAGCATGAGAAGAATGGAAGAAAGATGCAACCACACATACTCTCATTCAAAATCTCTAGGTAGATCCGTCCATATCAGATCAATTTATATGGAAGGGGGATACATTGTGGTATAAATATCGGTTATATCTATGTAAGAACTCTACACTTAAACACCATGTTCTTTCAGAGCTACATTCTTCTCCAATAGGTGGCCATGTTGGGGTCTTGAAAACATATCATAGAGTTAAGAAGGATTTATTTTGGGAGGGGTTGAAAGGAGATGTTCAAAAATTTGTGGCAGAATGTTTGTTTTCCAAAAAAATAAGGGCGAGACCATTAAGACACCTGGTCTTCTCCAACCTCTGTCTATTCCTAGTGAGAGATGGGAAGAGGTATCAATGGATTTCATCACAGGATTACCTAAATTAGAAGGGAAAAGTGTCATCATGGTCGTGGTAGATAGACTTACCAAATATGCTCATTTTTGTGCCATGGCTCATCCTTTCACAGCTAGTACCGTTGCCATCTCTTTTATGGATACAGTTCAAAAGCTCCATGGCACGCCAAAAATTATAGTAAGTGATCGTGATCCAATATTTACAAGTAACTTTTGGACTGATTTGTTCTCTTTTCTAGGTACCCAACTAGCCCAAAGTTCCTCTTATCATCCCCAATCAGATGGGAAAACTGAGGTGGTAAATAAATGTTTAGAGGGATATCTTTGATGTTTTACTTCAGATAAACAAGAACGTTGGGTGCAATGGTTGCCACTTGCAGAATGGTGGTACAATACTTCATTTCATACCTCCTCCAAAATGTCTCCATTTCTGGCACTTTATGGGTACCATCCTCCATCACTCATATCTAGCTTGAAGGTCAAACCAAAGGTGAGCACAAGTCAAAGATCACATTCAGCATCAACATGAGGTACTCTCTAGTCTTAGAGAAAATTTTGCACGGGCACAAAAATGTATGAAGCAACAGGTTGATCAACATAGGAGTGAGTGAAACTTTGAAGAGGGAGACTTTGTTTTTGTAAGGTTATAGCCATATAATCAATTATCCTTGAAATAACAGCAAAAGGATAATAATATTGCTCCTAAATACTATGGTCCTTACTGAGTTTTGCAGAAAATTGGTAGTGTGGCATATAAGCTAGAGCTCCCTCCAGGAAGTAGAATACATCCAGTCTTCCATGTTTCTTGCTTAAAGAAAGTTATTGGGCAGCACATTTCCACCCAATCAATGCTTCCAGAACTAGACAAGGAAGGAAGGATCATATTGGAACCTGAAGGCATTCTTTAAACACACACCAAAAGACTAAGGACCAGAGTCATTACCGAGTACCTGATCAAGTGGAAGAATATGAATATTGAGGATGCATCATGGGAAGATGAAGCATTCATGCAACAACATCTAGGGCTTCCCAACATTGGGGATAATGTTTCTTTGAAGGGGAGGGGCATGTTATGCCCTTAATTATATATCTTACATAGGATGGATATAATCAACTTGTTGCTATCATAACTTAATATCATGATGTATCTCTTTTATATATGATCTATTATCATTGGTTGGTCAGCCTTGTTGATGGCCATAACATAGGAATAGTATAAATAGGGGTTATAGGTAGTGGATGATCATTATGTTGAGTATTTGAGTCTTATTATATGTTCTGGAGGTTTCCCCCTCGAAGTGGCCAAGCTATTATACTTTCATATTGAGAGAATTTATCTACAATATTGTGTTATTTGGTGTTCTATTACTGGTGATAATCATAATTAATCAAGTAATTTCATTACATTACCAAATGATCATGATTATCCTCGTAAAAATCATCTTGTGTATAGTATTTGTGATATCTACTGTAAATTGCACTTCAGAACACTCTTTTTCCTCGACAGAAAAAACTCTTAAACCCGATAGAATATTCTAAGGAATATTTGAGTTACAAATGAAAAGTACAAAGAAATCTCTACTTGGTGAAAGGAACACATGTTTGGATATGATTGGAGTGGGGAAATGGGTTATCGATGCACTCTTACACCAAAGGACCAATATAATGCAAAGTGTTAATGTGCCTTTGAATATTGACAAAGGACATGTGTTAGTGTTTCATGCAAATTCAATAGGTGGATGCTTAGGTCAAATTTGTAGTTTTACACCCAGCCAAAAAATAGACAAAACTACAAATAAGTCTTGTGACTCCATCACTCTTAATATTGAGACACGTGTTAGCCTCTTAGAAAAAGTCAAGAGGCGGGGTTTTGGGTCAAATTTGTAAACTTGCACTTGTTTGAAATGCAATGCAAATGTGAAAAAATATTCCATGAGCCCGTAAAGCACTAGATAAAACCATATGGATGGTCCACATTCAAACAAAGGAAACAAGTTGTACGGTTAAGATATAATGCATTTATGGTACTGCCATTAATGCATTTTTACATGAATTAAGGAAGATTTTTTAGAAGTTTTCAACATTTTGAATCATCATCATTACATACAAACATCCGGGTGCCCTAGTGCAAGAATTTGTGCAAATAAAGGAGAAAATTCAACCGAGAAGAGGTTAAATTTAACTAAAGAACTCGGAAGTACGGGATCGAGAGAAGAACTTCACAGAGCTCATAGAGAAATGGGTAAGTACTTGTTTTTCCCTATTAATTCTCGGTATTCAAATTGGAATCATAAGGAAAGATAAAATTCACAAGATGAAATATATAACACTGGGTTTCCACATAAGTTCCAACATTTCTAGTGACTTAGATAAGGTCATAGAACAAAAATTATTAAATGTTGATTTAGATGATTTCCAAAGAAGGATAAATGCTCCTAATAAAAGCAAATGGATGACAACCATTGATGCCAGTCGCATTTCCCTAGAAGCCACATTCCCACCATCCATACACTCTCCTCAAAGTTATATGGTTGTGTGCTTAAAATTATGACCCAGAGAAGAAAGAAGTATTATATGGAAGTGGAGACAGGGTGATAGATTTAACACTAAAGGATTTTAGGGCAATATTAGGGTTACCAAAATTGGTTAAACAAAAATGGCTACTTTGTTAAATCAAGTGCATACTAATTATGAGGTGAGACATGATGAATATGTTGTAATGTTAAATGCCCAATGGTTGAAAGATAAAAGGCCGTCTATCAAAATAATCCCCAAGATATTGACCAGTTCGTGTTTTTGAGGAAGTTAAGGACCTCATTGTGTTATTAAGCAGAATGGTAGGGTTAGAAGGAGCTAATGATTTTCAAGAGTTGATGTTCCCTTTTATAATGGTTATCCTGGAGGAACAAGGAAAATTTTTTTGGGTGAGCTTCATATCAACATCCATTCATGCTTAGCTTATGAAAATAGTTGTAAATATTAGGATAGGTAATCCAGTTGACATTAAATTTTATATGATGTCTTATCTCATCTATAACATTGTTTGCTTCAAATCATTTCTAGGTCTCCCATTACAAGCAAGTTTTGAATATCATAGGGTGTATGATGTGTATCCACAATTGAGGTTGGACAGATGGAAAGGGAATTTTAGGTTAGTAAATGATGCTTTCATTTCCCCTGTAACATGTCTTTTCAAACCAGAGTGGGAACAATATAGATTATCTTGCTAGTGTTAGGGAAGTAATTCTAGAGTATGGTTGCATTTTTATACAATACAAATTCTTCACATATTTTAGGGTAAGTGGATTTGAGGGACAACCTTGTAAGTTACCTAGATATGTGAATGACAAGTGGTATTTAATGGAACTGTCAAGACAATTGACTCTTGTACACAAAAATATTACAAAAAGGCACAAAACAAATATCAAATTCCCTCTCTAAATTGGCAAATATTCATGTCAAACCATAGTGAAATCCAGATTGATGGAAGAATAAATGGAGATATTTTCAATGGGTAAGTTCACACCAAGACTTAATTATGAAATTTGATTGGTTATTAGTAGAGAGAACATGAGACTCATTTTGATTATTACTTGGATGAATTATATAGGTGAATAAAAAGTCAAGCTAAGATACTATTTCATAATGACCTTAAGTATCATTATTGATTTCAATATTTTTGTAGTTCCCAAGGAATTTTAGATGATAAAGATGTGGTGGGGAAATATTACCATGACCAAAATATTGAGTCAAAATCAATTAGTTCTATAGATTGGAAAGAGATAGAATTAGATAACCCTCATATGAGAATTTCCAATGTATTAAGGAGAACATTGACTTGGTTGACTGGAAAGGGCTTGGAATTATCTCTGCAAAATAAAAAGGTATTAAAGGAGTTCCAAGACTTGAAATTTTTGGAGGAAGATCTCCCTCCACTGAAGGAAGGAGAAGATAAGATAGATCCTTTGAATGGTCAAGATCCTTAGTTACCTAGTAAGAAGCCTACCACTGAAATTATTGATGAGTGGACATCAACAACAAGTAATACATGAACTTAAAAAATTGTCTTGATCCCAAATTCTGATGGAATACTCTTGAAGGATATGTGAGATGCCCCCATCACTGAAGTAGTACCAATCCAAGTAAAGGGAAAAGGCTTGACTACATAAAAGGTTCCCTCAATTGTATTACTAGGATCATCTAGTGTTGGAAGGATGATGAGGGAGACTTAGCATGTGTTGATCTCTAATCCAAATCATAGAATTCCAAAGAAAGAGAAGCACTAGACCTTAAGCACTTTGAGAGAGCTAAGAATAAAATTAATATAATTCAACCTTTAGTAAGGGACACCGGTATTTACATAAAGGGAAGTGGAAATGTATATAAAAAGCATAGCCATAGACATCCTGAAGTTATTGATCCAACCCCAATCACCAAGGATCAAGAGGAATTTGTTGCCTCATTTGTAAAATAGGTAATTCCATTTCAAACTCATGAAAGTATTCACTCTACTCTAGTTATACCACCATCAATTATAATATCATCTGTATCCCCCACTGAAAATGTTCCAAAAATAGTTGGCATTGCTCATATGTCTATTCAATCGATGATTTCATGAAGGAACTAATGCAAATTAATCCAATGGTTGAACAATCTAAGAAACAATCAAAACTGATTTTGAAGGAATTGATTTGGAATTACTCAAGGAGACTCCTGAACTTGAAATGGATGATGTGACAATTGAAACTTATACAACTAAGGGTGTAAGTGTCCCTGAACAAGAAGTACATATTCAATATCTTGATCAAACATCAAGTGCAAGATTGGGGTCTCAACATTAAAATATTAAAATCAAAGGCTCAACCTCTGTTATGGATGTTGAAATAATAACTCAAATAAGTTTTAATGAAACACCTATAATAAGTGTTATCCATATTGAATACCAACCACCTAAGGATGCGAATGAATTTAAGGAGGGTGATTTTTCCCGAGGGGAAAGTTTCATAAAAGAAATAGTGACTGAGATTTCAAAAGAAGAAAGAATACTTATTGAGGTCAATCTTGAAGAAGGTATAGGTAAGAATCAAGAATAACACCTCGAGGCTTAGCCTATAAAGTATAAGTTGGTTGAATAACAGCTCCAAGAAGATCCATCCACCAAACAACCACTTATATGGGTGAAGACATTCTAAAATACAAGGAACCATCTAAAGCCCCAAGTTTGGACAAAGATATTCCAAAAGAAATTACAAATATGACAACTACTTCAAGATAGAATGTACATACAAGTACGATGGCCACTCCCGATGAAGGTCTAAAGGAAGAATTAAATAAACCTGAAGTTTCTACAAATAATAAAGGTCAATATGAAAAATCATTGACGGAAACAGTCGAGTCGAAGATATCACTCACCTCATATTCAAAACAAGGACCAAAAGTAGCCGGGGTTGTAACATTGGACAGTGAAAACCAAATGGTAAAGGTGGGAGAAACATCAAAAGAATTGGTATTGTATTCTAATACTCCACACCTCATACCATAAGAAGGAAAGAAGGGAAATGCCCCTATGAATAGATGGTTAGGAGGACTTCTTCAAGAAGGAGAGAAGGAAGTTACTCAAAAGGAAGTTTTATATATCACTAACATCTCATTCCTGAAGCCCAAAAAAGTTATAAAGAAATTAAAGATACTTACTAAGACACGTATAGACCAACATGGATTCAGGACCTTGGAAATTGTAACTCCCCACCAAGGAAAATTAAAGGATGATATTAGAGTAAGTGATTATGATATCTAACACATCTATTTGGGAAGGCCTACCAGGAATCATAGAAGAAAGAGGTCACAAAGGCGGTTGAAGGTCTACTAAAAACGTTGATAAGAATAAAATATCTAAAAAGTAGTTGAAAGAACAAATAAAAACATTGTCTCTATGTTTGCCAAAATTATTAGGGCTTATGTTGGGCCCCTAGAATATTGACCAAGTATAACGTATGGGCACGGTGCATGTGATCCCGGAAGCAATAAGCATAGAAGATCATCATGAGATGGAATGGAGAGCTCAGGCCTGAAGGAACATGCTCACATGGAGGACCACATTCGACACTTGGTGATGGATCTGAGGGCACGGAAAGGTGAGTTGGCAGCCTGGGAAAGTGATAAATACAAGTTCCTACCATGGGAAAAGATATAGAGATATACACATATATACACAGAAGAGATATATATCATCTGGATATACATAGGGAATAATGGGTTAGAGAGTGAGCAAAGCTCTACAAATTGCTGCGAGTGGATATTCTAGTTCAGGAAAGGATGTACTAAGCATGGAGTTGTTATTTTTCTTTTCTGTTAGCTTAGCTACATACATGTCCAGTGATGCGCATGACTACGGTCTACTCTCTGTGACACTCTGTAATGAATCAATGAATATATTGAGGTTACCTATTATAAATAGATATGAATATCAATGGGTTTAATGTATATTTCATTCATATGAGTTCTCTTTCCTTTCATGATATGAATGAATGGTTGTATCTTTCTTTCTGTTATAGTATATGTTCTGGAATCTATTAAAGCACTCGATCTGAAGTGACTGCAAGGATCTGGAGGCCATTCTGAGCCCTATGGTTCTTGTATGTCTCAACTTCTTTCCTAAATACTCTTACACTAATCATAGATAATGCTTCCCACTAAACTCACATAAAAGAGACTCTGGCACCCACGCATGCCTCGGGTGAGTGCTCACTTCTTTTTTGGGTGATAGGCCGGCACACATGGGGTTTCTTCCTTTTGTGATAGGAGTAAAAATGACTACATCTTGGTTCCATTTCCGGGACCTCTTTTCAAAGTTGTAGTGGGATATAACATGCATCATGATCTATGTAAAGAGTAATGATGGATCGGTTAACATTGGAAAATGTTGAATCATGGTTCAAGAGCACGGAGGATGAATTTTCTCAGAGATTCAACACTGGACCTAAGTTTAATACACGTAGATGGGTAGAAGAGAACCTCTACCATGATCTATATGAGACTTTTTTCTGCTTGCTTCCCAGTAGAGTTATATGGATGGCTTTTAACCTATGCATCTAGATCAAGTTGGCATTATGGATCATGGATATGGACCGAAGAAGACTACCAGAGGTTGCAGGATGCAGATCTGACATGGACCCATGTGTTGTAGATCATTGGTGGAGAGGAGTACTAGCTAGCTACACTCTGGAATATGCCATTTCTACGTATTCTTTCCCAGAGGTTGCTTGAGTTTGAATTTCTGTGAGAACCTAGAGGAACATTTCTACATGTGTTATTCCTCTAGCTATGAAGATATTGATGGTTACCATGAGTTTAGAGGTGCTCCCAATGGCCAAAAACCATTCTGAGTGTTTGGGTAAGGAAGCTCGGGTGGAGGAAGATGGCAGATGATATGACAGAGAAGGAGAGGGAAGAAAGATGGCTCAAGTATAGTGAAGCACATGAAAGGGAGATTGCTAGATGATGTGAGGCTACTAGTGTGATGGATTTATGGAGATAGACATTGTGGGAAGGAGTTGAGGTTCACGTGGAGGACATGGAACCTGAGCAGTCTATGTGTACCCCATCTTGGCAAGCACGTAAGGGAGACCCCTTTGGCTTCTAGTGAGAGCTCATCACATGGAGAAAGGAGAGTCATTGGCACATATCTAAACCCACCCAGTGACCAGCCCTGCTTGGTTTTCCCAAACCAGGAAGAAGTATTGATCTAGTTGAAACTAGTGGAAGAGATAGATCCATGCCTAGGAGATACAATTTTTCATTTCCTTCTTCTATGGCTGCACATATTCCAGTATTCGAGAGGAGTTTTTTGGACAAGGGGCAAGTGTACAAGCTTTTGGTCTCACATCAGGGAGTGGCGGGACAAAGTAGTGGTAGTGGGGTGCTATCACAGACCATCGGTGCACATAGTTCAGTGGGACCATGGGAGCACTTGGCACAAGCTCCTACAGGCCCTATTGGACCCAGTGGTTCTAGTGGATCTGGTGGCTCTAGGAGGTATAGACCCGGTGGACTTGGTGGATCAGGTGGTGGAGAAACACCGGAGGGAACCAAGGCTCTGGTTTAGGACAAGGACCCCAACCACCACCTCAAGTATTCTTTGAAATGTCTCTACATTTTCCAGATTACAGGGGCATTGAGGATGTTGTGGAACATGTTCACAAGTGTGAACTACTATGGCACGTGAAAGGGTATCACAACCCCAGAATGAAAGGCTAGTCAATTTGTAACCACATTGCAAGGGGCATGCGCATAGCTGGTATAGAAAGTATGACCCTCATCAAATGGTGGTGGACTACACTACTTTAAAGAATGCATTCTTGGTAGAGTTCCACATTCTTGAGTTCAGTAGAAAAGCATTAGTGCTTTGAAGGAGATTCAACAAGGAATGGCAGAGAGTGTGTGGGAGTATGATGCACATTTTAAAACTCTCTTGTCTAAATTATCATATGATATTCACCCTTCACAACATGCACAATGGTTTGTTGGAGGATTGATCACCCCTTTTAGAAGGGCCTTGTCTCATAAAACTTTTACAGATCCATGTGAAGCATTGGAAGCTTGCCTTGCATGCCGAGGCTATTGGTAGTATTGATACTGGTGTTAGCCCATTCTTGGAGGCTCAGATTGCTTGCTATGGCCAAACAGTTGGAAAAATTGTCTGTGAACTCAGTCCATGAGACTCGTAGTGGTTTATGGTGCATGATTGTGAAATAGAGGGGCACGTTAAGGATAATTTCCCCCAGAGGATGGTACATGTTGTGATAGTAGATTGTGAGATTTGTCATGGGGACCATGATGCAAGTAGATGTCCCTTGCTGCAGTGTGTGATCAGGAAGAATGTATCTTGTTATTGCAAAATTTTCACCTCCACAACCCATGATATGAAAGGACTAGGCTCTCATTGATCAGATCCATGAGGCCATTGATCATGGGGTATGCCAAACCAACATTTCCAGTGGTTCTAAAAATGATGATCACCATTATGAGGAGCACGCAGATGGAGGTGCACATGGAAGAGGTTTTTGAGGAGGATTCCATGGATGAGGTAACCATGGAGGAGGAAGGAGTGAGTTCCCATGTGGAACATGTTTTAACTATGGATCTACAGAACATTACAAGCATGAGTGCCTAGACTTGTTGTAGTGCTCATGGTGTGGAAAGAAGCATAAGTATGAGGAGTGCCCAGAATTATTTGAGCATATGAATCAACAAGCACCCCGAAAGGACAAAGGGCATTGTGATGGTCAACATCAAGAAGGTAGACATATAGTGGATGCCTCGGGTAACACGGGATGAAGGTTTGGAGCTTGTCTTGGTAACAACAAGGGTAGAAGCCACGTGCGCAAGAGAGGTACCAAGATAGAAGACCCTAGTTTGAGGAGGAGGTCATTCATGGAAAGTATCCAGACCCCACACATCAAAAGGAGATATATCAGGACACCATGGATGTTATTCAAAGCTTACAAGGGGAGATCCAATGTGTCTAAAGGAGCAATCCAAAAGGAGGAACAAGGAAGGAGAATCGAGGCATAAAAGGATGACTGGATGAGGTCAAGGAGGTGTGTAAAATGCTAAGGTAGGAGAACATCATTCCTTTGCTAGGATCCTGGTTGAGAGAGAAGGTACCACACACCGGAGAGAAAGAGCATGAGAGAGATAGGTCTTGCATGTGAACCTTCCCCCTCACATCCTCGACTATGACAAGGAGATTACATTGAATGTAGTTGTAGATGGATGGCTCCTCAACAATATACTCATTGACACTGGCGTGGAGGTTAATGTTCTGACTTTGGATGCATGGCATCAGATGGGAAGACCTGCATTACAGCCATCTTTGAATGTGTTGTATATGGAAAAAAAGACTAAGGCAATGCCCATCGGTGTCTTGAAGGATGCAGCTATTACTATTCAGGGAGCCAAGTTTACTGGGGACTTCAAGTCTTGGCGCTCACCGAGGGACAATTTCCCAACACTACTTGGGCACCCTTGGTGTTACAAGAATAATGCGGACCTTCGGTTCAACAAAGGGTACATCAGCTTTGAGAACAAAGAGGAATGGGTCATTATACCCCTGGTTGATGGGAAGTCGACACCCTATATTGAACCATTGGGAGAAGAAGTTCTGGACAAAATTTATGTGCACTCAATCAGAGACCCTGAGATGGTACACCCTACTAATGAGTTATCCAGTTTGAAGATGCTCAGTCAGTAAGTGATACCACCAGTCTAGCTTGTGACAATTGGGTGCATGGAACTTATGAATTAATGGGATGGTAGTTGAGAGGGTTGAGTGACCAAGGTAACAAAGGCATGCACTTTGTTAGGCACCTTGGAGGAAAAGAACTACCCAAGTATTCAGGAGGAGCCTTCCCTGAGATCTTTCTACAGGAGGTAGAAGCTCAGTGGAAGAATGAGAAGGAATGGAGGGAGATGTTAAGTTATGTCTTGCTTGGCACAACAACTCATTGGTTGGTGGGCCACACATCAGAGAGCCTTTTAGAGTGGCACGAGGTAAGAATTGCTCTCTCTGTCAGATTTTCTAGGAGTAATGTACCCACCATCATCAAGGACTACCATGGGAAGGAGCCCACCTCTTTCCATATCCAGGAGTGTGAATGGGTCTAGAGAGAAGGCACAAAAGCTTTTCCACCATCCCTCTAGGTGCACAAGTTGTATTCTACACTACAGGGTTGTGCGCGTGCATGGTACATTCATTCAGAGACATGCGCCACTAGACAAGGAATTGGCAAGAGCTCACGGCTGACCTTATTCAAACCTTTGAGTATCGGAGTACCAAACCATCGATTGATAAGGCCTTGCAGGGTATCAAGTGCCTTACCATGGGGGATAGTGCCAGAATGGAAGATAGGCTATTAGAATTACTAGGTGAACCAGGATTGGAGGCACACTTTGAAGAAATTGAGGAAGCAAAAGAGTTACAGCTTGAGCACATGTGTTTGGAAAAAGAGAAGGGAAAGTTAGTATATGTGATTGATGGAGAGGAATCGAAAGCTTAGATGTTAGCCATTCTAGGAACACGCAAGGTAGTGGATAGTGTAGATGCTCACGCATGCCTACCATGAGCCTTTAAAGATGAAGAAAGTTAACATCGGTTCGAAAAGAAGAACCTAAGGAAGCTATTATTGGGGATTACTGGAGATAGAGAAGGAAGTATCAAAGATCATTGATCTATTGCATGAATTTGAGGATTTATTCCCATGTGGGTACCATGAGCTCAAAGGCATTCACCATTCCTTGGGGAGATGAAGATAAAACTAAGGAGGGTGTGTGCCAGTTAGAAAAAAGGCCCTACCGGATGAATCCCAATTTGTGCATGAAGGTTAAGGAGGAGATAGACAAATGATAGCTTAGGATCATTGAGGTAGTGGAAGAATCGAATGGATAAGTCTGATGGTAATCAACATCAAGAAGGATGGGTGGATTAGGATTTGTGTGGACTATAGGGAATTGAATGTAGTTTGTGTCATTGATCCATTTCCAACCCCCTTCACTGAAGAAATTTTGGAAGGAGTCACTGGGTGCAAATCTATTCCTTTACTGGATGGATTTTCAGGATACCACCAAGTCCGGATTGCAAAGGAGGACCAGAAGAAGACAACTTTCACCACCAAGTGGGGAAGTTTTGCATATACGGTCATGCCCTTTGGGTTGAAGAATGCACTACTATTTTTTTCACGCATAGTGGTGCAAGCATTCCAGGACTTCATCCATAAATTTCTTCAGGTCTATTTGGATGATTGGATGATATATATGGTCTAGTTAAGGACCATTGTGACAACTTGAGATTAATGTTTGAAAGGTGTAGGTAGTTGAGGATATCCCTCAACATTAAGAAATGTGTGTTTTCTACTCCCTTTGGGACTCTATTGGGGCATATCATATGTAAGGAGGGCTTGTTGGTAGATCCCGCTAAGGTTGCAGTTATTGTGGGGTTAAGGGAACCTACTAGCCAGCGCAGTGCACAGGATTCCTTGGGCATATGGGGTATTACATAAAAATTCATTAAGGGATATGCCAAGATCACCATGCCTTTAGAGGAGCTTCTTAGACACAAAAGTGCCTTCCATTGGGGAGAGCAGGCAGAGAGGGGGCATTTGATACATTAAAAGATAGGCTTATTACCACACCTATTTTACATTTTCCCTCTTGGGACAAGCCCTTCCATGTCCATGTAGATGCCTCAGGAACCACCATTGGAGTAGTGCTTGCACAACCAGGTGAGGGGATTGTTGATCATCCTCTCTATTTTGTGAGTAGGAAGTTAACACCACAGAGAGAAAAATTATACCACTACCGAGCGTGAGGCATTGTCGATGATCTATGTGCTCTTCAAGTTTAGATAGTATCTACTGCAACACCCTTTGTATTCTACACCAACCACATGGCATTAAAGTATTTGTAAACAAGCCCATTCTTCAAGGGTGCATATGTCGATGGGTGTTGTTGTTTCAAGAGTTTGAATTCACCATTGTAGTGAAGCCCGGAAAAAAGCAATTGTGGACCTAATCATCTATCAAGGATTGATTCAGGAGAGGATGCGTAAAAGTATTGAGGAAGCAATGCCAGATGCCCAACTATTTAGGTTGCGGCGCGCCCTCGGATTTGGAGGAGATTGCAGTATTTTTAAAAGAAGGTGTGGCACCGATGGAATGAAGGCATTGGAAAAGAAGCAGTTGGCCATACACACCGCATGCCCTACATGTTGATTAGTGGAGACTTATACAAATTGGGACGTGATGAAGTTTTGTGTAGGTGTGTGTTAGAGCATGAGCACTGGCCATCATGGAAGAAGCACACGGAGGAAGTGTGGGTGGGCATTACGTAGGTGATGCCACCACGTACAAGATATTAATGGTAGGATTATGGTGGGAAACCTTGTACAGGATTGTAGAGATTATTGTAAAGCATGTGACCACTTGTCGCACATTGGAAAACCAGGAAGGAGAGATGAAATGCCTTTGCATCCTATCCCTAGCATGTGGAGCCTTTTGAAAAATGGGTGATAGATTTTGTGGGACCTATTGCACCAAAGCACGTAGGAGGACTAGGTCACGTTATGTCATCACTTGCATGGATTATCTCACAAGGTGGGTAGAGGCAGCCCCAACTAAAGATTACATGGCAAACAATGGAAAGGTTCTTATGGGAGAACATTATCACAAGGTATGGATGTCCATTGAGTTTGACCAGTGATAGGGGTACACATTTTCTGAATGAGACCATGAGGATCCTATTATCAGAGTTCATGGTGGCTCATCACAAGACTACGCCCTATCACCCACAAGCAAATGGAACCATGGAAGCATTCAACAAAATACTGAGTCATACCTTGACCAAAATCTATGATGTTGGAAGACAAGATTGGGATGACAAAGTATCGGCAGTGTTATGGGCTTACAGGACTACGTATAAAAGACTAAATAAAGCCACACCTTTTCAATTGGTGTTTGGCATGGAAGCCATTTTTCTAGGTTGAATTTATGTTACCTTCTCTGTGAATAGCATGCATGGGAGGATTAGCCAATGAACAAGCATTGGAAGAAAGAATTGATGAACTAATGAAACTATGAGAGATGATCACTTGCCCGATGGAGCCAAACAATGGAAAAGGAAAAGCAAAAAGGCTTGGCATGATCACCATATTAGAAACAAGAAGTTTGAGGTTGGGCAGATGGTGTTACTGATATGATTCCAAGTTTTACGCCATCCTGGAAAGTTGAAAGTCCATTGGTTGGGTCCCTACACAATTTCATACATCCTTGATTCGGGCATGTGCTAGTTACAAGCGCTTGGATGGGATGAAGTTTCTTGGACACTTCAATGGTAGTAGGTTGAAGCCCTACTATAAATAAGTCTTCTTGGTGTTTGTAAATAAGGTAGTTTTTCCAGTTAGTTTAGAAGTTTCCTTTATGCATTTTCCCTTTCTTGTGTTTCCCTTTCACGTTGTTGTTTTGGTTTTGCCTTGGGCACTTGGTAACCTTATTGCTATTTTTGGAGAATTTGTGAGTGCATGAGAGGACCACGCATCATTTAAGTGTGGGGTGGAGAAAAGTGAAGAAGCACATGATTAAAGTACCAAGGAAGTTGTGTTGAAGAGCCTTGTTGTGTAGCCCGGTTGAAAGAGGTAGATGAAGAGAAAAGATAGAATGGTTGGTGCCAGGATAAAGCTACTTGTAGATCCCATGTACAAAGGAAAAGGAAGCATAGTTAAAGCAACATGAGGTAGGTGAAAGCAAGAATCTGGATAGAAGAAGTGCCTTCGGCATGCGAGTTAAGCATGCATGCAGTCTCTGTCAGGTTGGTTTGGTTACGTGCCAGAAGGTTGGAGAAGTTTTCACGCAGGAAGGGCACGTGAGTGAAGGCACTGAAGATGGACTTTGTTTGAAAAATCACATTAAATGAACAAAGTATGGGGGTAGGTAAAGTAGCATTTAATGATCAGAAAAAGGAAAAACTATAAATAAAGGGTCGGGCACTCTCATTTTTACTTTGTGAAAATGAAGAGTTGGAGATATAAGCAAGTGTTATAAACTAGGGTTTTCAGATTCGATCGAGTGGAAGATCTATGTGATTAAAACATGAAGAGCTAGTTTGAGATTGTGAACCAGAAGGAATTACATGGGCATGGAAGGAGTTGAAAAGGTGTTGTCTTGTGAAGAGTTTATCCAAGTTAGGGTTCGAAAAACTAGGGCACGGGTTTAGAAGAGTTATATCATGGATCTGAGATCGAAGGTTGGGAGAAGAAAGACAAGTAAAAAAAGAGAGGGTAGGAGTGATAAAAATACCTCGACCATGGCACCCAAGAAAGGAAAGGGCAAAGCTAAGGCTAAACAACTAGAACCCAAGTAGACACAAATGAAGAATGGTATGCAGAGATGCAATACCCAGATGGGGTGATGATGGGAAAGGAATGGGAATCCCACTTGAGAAGCATACCTGTTAGTGACTATAATCACCACACAAAACACCATAGAGAAAGAAATGGCATTGGAATTGGTACGCCCCACCAACAAGCAAACACCTGAAGGTTTTCCCATATATGATGATGATGTTAAGGTTAAATTGGTGAAGGCAGGGCTGTTGTAACTCTATGAGTTGCCTTATTTTGGGAAGCCAGATCACTTGTACCAGTGGTTGATGTCTCGGTGCATGAAGACTATTTCCACTTTTTTGGGCACAAGATGCACATGACTCCCTAGTTGATTTCACAATTTACAGGCCTCATATGTGAGGGAGATAGCCTAGAAGATGACCTTGGTGACAAGGAGGCTATTCAAGAGACCATCACTGAGTATGCATGCAAGAAAGGGTCACGGTACTATGATATTTCAAACATCAAGGACCCCATTATGAAGATGGCCATGCATCTAGTGACTAAGTTGAATGGCCAAGAAAGATGGACGTAGGTCAACAAACCTTGGCTACATGTCTGCAGGAAGATTGCAGAGGGGATATATACAACTTATCCACATACATTGCAGAGGAGATTGTTAAGTGCATGAAGGAAGGGGACAGATCCTCTTTGGAAATGTCTTGCTCACCATAGTGTTTGCAGAAATTGGAGTGTCGGATGCCTCAGACAAGTTCATGTGGGAGTACCCACCAAAGACCCTTCACCCGCGAAGAGGTTTGAGAAGTATGCTTGTGATACAATGATGGCTCCCCACAAAGCATGTGCTGGAAAAGTGGTATACGCACTTGAGGAATGCATTCGGGGTAGAGTGGAGGATCCCTGAACAACTCCCAGTAGCCACTGAGGGAGAAGCTGAGTTCACGGTGTACCAACACTACTGCTTGGTAGATTCAAGCTTATTGATGAATCATGGAGCCCTTGGTGCAAGCTTCCTTTCACGTTCACTACCCAATACTTCCAAGTGGGAGTAAACAAATTTAAAGAATCAAAGAAGCTAAGGCTGGAACTAGGAAGGTTAGACCGGGAACACAGGGAGATGAGGAAGAAGTTGAATTACCCCGGTGGTAAGCACACATACATAGAGAAGTACGTGTCACATGAGATCCAAATGACTAGGCCGATGATGCTTCCCATCACTGGAGGATCCATGACGTGTGTGTGTACATGCGCATAAGGCCAAAGTTTGAAAAGGGCACATATTTGGAGGATGAAATCTCCATACCTAAAGACCCCTTGGGAAGAAGAAGCCAACATCTAAGAAGAGAGGTAGAGGAGAGGAAGGAGCACCAAGTGTGTTGACTACTCAGATAGTGAGCATGCCATCTACAAGTGCCAAGCCAAGCACCTACATATGGAGAAAGAAGTCTCCAGTGAAGGAGAAGATGCCAGAAGTAGAGGCACCCGAGCAACCCACCACCATGGAAGAATCACCAAAGGAAGAAGAGAAGGCCAAATCTCCTGATCAGAAGCCACCTCTCAGGAAGAAGCAGAGGGTGGATGAAGAAGTTGACTCGAGGTGACCGACAGCTTGGAGAAGTACTTGGGAGAAGGAGAAGATGAGAGTGAAGGAGGTGGTGATGAGGAAGAAGAGCCTGAGAAGGACAAAAGAGCCACATGTGTTTAGTGTCTATGACTCGAGAGGAAGAAAGTGGAGAGGAGAAGCAAGAGTTTGTATTTGCATGTGCACAAGGGCACACAAGATGAGGAAGGCACCAAAGACATGAAGGTAGATGAGAAGGATGCCAAGGAGCAGGGAGCCATAAGCCTTACAAAAGAGTAGATTACTGAGGTAGTAGAGTGAGAAGTGAAAAATATGCTCAAAGTCCTTGTAGACCAAGAGTTAGAGCACATGGACATAGTGCTTAAGGAAGGGAAGGAGGAGAGTGCATTGAAAAGGAACATGACAGCCTAGGAGGCCCTCACTCTGATAGTTAGCTTCCCCAAAGGCACACTTGGGTAGAGAACTCTGGATACATAAACAGAGATAGATAATGGGCTATGTGGATGACACAAAGAAGGTGTTACGCACATGGTTCCAAAGCACCATACCCACGGAAAGGCTCCTAGCCATGGGGTCTTTTGAAAAGGATGGCACATACCCCAGACCAAGAAGATGCTCTCTTGGGCATTCGAGTCACACATTGATGAGCCAAACTTTGAAGTCTACCAGAAAGCACTCATCTCATTGCTAGAATCTAAGGGAGACAACCCCTTAGTAAATGCTCAGAGCTTTCAGACGAGCAAGTATGCAATGCTCTGAAAAAAAGTCACGGTCGAGACCGAGGCTAGGTTGTTCACATGAAAATGATAGAATCAGAGCATTGGAGGTGAAGTTGGGGAAGAAGGAGGAAGAACTGGTGAGAGAAGGCCAAGAGTTTAAAATAGGAGGAATTAATCAACATGCGTAGTTAAGGCATGAGTTAAAGGAAGAAAAAGGTAAAGGTGCAGGAGGTCTACAAGAAGGTGGAGTCGATCAAGAGTGCCATCATCATATTAAAGCACCTAGACCTAACACCAATCCCTCAGAGGTACACATCAACTTTGGAATGCTTAGAAGACCTAACACATGTCCCTCACTATGGAGAGGTGACCCTTGGCACTGGAATCTATAAGAAGTGGCCACATGCTTGAAAGAGGAAGACCGGTTGAAGGTAGTAGCACTTGTTGCTCGAGTACAACCAAGTACTACTCACTCATGAGATTAAGGTCATTGCCCAGTCTGCATAAAGCCACATATGACACATGCACAGATAGAGATAAGGTGGCGAGCTCCTTGGTCACCACACTTGAAGCAGAGCTGAAAGAGTTCCAAGAAAAGAACAAAGGGAACAGGGCAGAGAGGGACAAGGTTCTGGCCAAGGTAGAGAAGAAATCAGAGGCAATTGAGGCTTTAAGGAGCTCAATTAAGGCCCGGCTGAAGGAACTATACCCCCAAATTACCAGAAGAATGGATAAACTCACAGACCTAGGTAAGGAAATGGAGTAGATTGTGGACACTTTGGGCACCCAGGGAATTGGCCTAAGCTTTGATGAAGTGAGCACCCTGGTGGGGGTGACCTATGCCAGAAGGTGAAGGGTGAGGTCGAAGTGTGGAACAAGTTGGAGGTAGATCTGCGAAAGGACTTTCCCAGCCTATTGAATTGATGTCCCCCCCCATTCTTCATTCTTTCCCCTATTCTTTCATTCCTTATTCATTTTGTAAAGTATAAGTCTACATCTTGGTTCCATAAAATAACTTGCATCTTGGTCAAGTAAAATGTTTCTAGAGGATGGAGAATAGGCATAGTGTGGGGTGATGTTGGGCCCTGGAATATTGACCAAGTATAAAGGTGCTTGGGCATGTGGGATCCCAGTTATAGAATGGTGTGCAAGGAAAAAGCATGCAAGAGAAAGGCTTAAGGAAGAAAATAGCACATGTGACGCGTGAAAGGAGGTTCGGGACTTAGCCAATTTGAGCACCCAAGGTAGAACACGTGAAAAGCATGATCGGTTGCATGGATAAGATGCATCCTGGCAATAGGTTGGCCCAGAAAGAGCATGCCCCGATGGAATCTTCTAGAAGATCATCATGAGATGGAATGGAGAGCTCAGGCTGAAGGAACATGCTCACATGGAGGACCACATTCGACACTTGGTGATGGATCTGAGGGCAGCAAGGTGAGTTGGCAGCCCAGAAAGTGATAAATACAAGTGCCTACTATGGGAAAAAATATATATAGAGATATACACACACAAGAAGGATATATCATCTGGATATACATAGGGAATAGTGGGTTAGAGAGTGAGCGAAGCTCTGCAAATTTCGTGAGTGGATATTCTGGTTCAGGAAAGGATGTACTAAGCATGGAGTTGTTATTTTTCTTTTCTATTAGCTTAGCTACATACGTCCAGTGATGCGCATGACTATGGTCTACTCTCTGTGACACTCTGTAATGAACCAATGAATATATTGAGGTTACTTGTTATAAATAGATATGAATATCAATGGGTTTAATGTATATTTCATTCATATGAGTTCTCTTTCCTTTCATGCTACGAATGAATGGTTGTATCTTTCTTTCTATTATAGTATATGTTCTGGAATCTATTAAAGCACTCGGTCTAAAGTGACTGCAAGGATCTGGAGGCCGTTCTGAGCCCTATGGTTCTTGTATGTCTCAACTTCTTTCCTAAATACTCTTACACTAATCATAGATAATGCTTCGGTTATCAAAAGCTCATCTTTGTGAAAAACAAGATTCTTGAGTTAACTAAAAAATTGAGAGAGCATAAGCCAAGAATGTCCAAATGTCTTTATGTACTAAATATGCATCACCTGATGTTCAAATATAACTTGGGACCTAATGAAGAAGAGATGATACAATTGTTCCAAAGGTATGATGCATACAAAGAAAGACAACCAGATGAAGAAGAAGGTGACAAAGATGAAGATGTAACCATGATTGACCAGTGAGCAAGCTTAGGCTTGTTTTTCCTAACATTTCTCATCTTTTCATTATTGATACTCTTGTTTCATGCTAGTTGAACACTACTTTGAATTGTTAATTTCAAACATGAATGTAACTTGATACAATACAGTAGACTTTTATATTTCTTTGATAGAATTATAAATCTATTATGAAGCATGTTTATTAATGTAATAGTTTGAAATTTTATGTATTGATGACAAAAGAAAAATACAAATAATTTGTAATCCCTCCACATGGCACCACGAAAGAAAATTATTTTCAAAGGGAATAATAAGTAGATCAGATTGTGTGCCAAAAAGAGGAATATTATTTTGAATATTCACATTTGGGGGGGGGGGGGAATAAAAGGCAAGAAAGAGAGATTTGTATATATATGAGAGGAATGTTCTCGTATGAAGGGGGTTAATTTTTCTAAATTCTTAAAGAAAATAGAGAAAAACTGACTGTACTTTTCCTGAGAAACCTTAATCAAACCGAGATACCAGTTAGTTATTTCACTTTGTCCAAACCTTCTCATGCTAAGATGATTGTAAGTGTACAGTCATTGGAAAGCATTGAGACCATAGGCTTTATGGCCCCTTGCTAAGAAATTTGAATTTTCTTGAAATCATTTGTGAAGTATCTCCTGGATAATGTTATCTTTTTTCTTAAGGTAGAATACTTTGAATCAACTAGTTTCTTCCTTGTTGTAATATTATATTGATGGTTCCTTTGAATTGCACTAGATCGTGTCTTAATTAGTGGCATTTTGGCAACTGCAATTGCACTATAAATAGAGATTTCTTTATGTGGTGTGATAAATAGTTTTAAATTCATGTTACCTCTATTTAGTTGAGAATATTTTAGTAAGCTCTTGAGTGTATCTTGAGCATAGTTGAACAGGATCTATTAATGTTTTGTTGAGAGTTTAACATGAGCTTTTGTGTTTAAGTTCTCAAAGGTTGTGTGAAATATTGTACTCTTGGGCTTCCATGAGTGCATACCTTCTAGTTAAAGGGTTGTTGTTAGTTGTGTGATGTGTTTTTTCTTGCCTTGGGGAAATTTCCAAACATTTGTAAGGTTTTCTTGTGAGATTTGTATAATCAACTTTATCCTGCTTTAATCTCCCATTCATACACAAAAATTATGACCTATAACCGTTAAATCCATTTGAATTACCCATGTTTTCCCTTCTTATAAACATCTGTCAAGGGACTTTGCCATTTCTATCCTCCCTTTCCATAAATATGCAGAAGCAAGCTAAGATCCACACTATCTAGAGTAACCTGAGTCCTATTTTGAGATACATCTGCATTATTTAGTGTGACAACTCATGAGAGTTAAATGATGCTTGCATTGACCGTGTTTATAGAGACTGCAATTTCATCCACCTTTATCACAATAACAGGTTAAAAAATGGGTCCTCTCACCTTGGTTAAAGGTAGAACCTAAAGTAGTAGGGAAGTTCATCCCCTTTGTGAGTGCAATCCAATCTCTCGCAAGTCAAGTCCGAGGATTCTGTAAGATATATCCTCGCCTACAAACAACTAAATTGTCGATCTGTCATTCTCTAAGTATCCAACTTAGATTGTAAATGTTGTTTGGCTCACAAGGTGGTGCAGATTTGGGTACCAATAAGGTATGTGCCCTCATAAATTAATTTGATCATGGCCTTAATCTAATCATGCATGCCGGGGTTTCATTTTCTTCAAGTTTTTACATGGGAGAATTTCATCTAGAAATAATGAAGTCTCAGGTTCACTTTGTGTTTCCTCAACAAGTTGTTTGCGAGAGTGCGCTTCCTCTTACCAGCTTTGTGGCTTTTATAGTCACATCTTAATCCATGATTTTGGTCACCCATCATGCTCTCTTCTCACTGATTTCTACTCCCATTATGAAGCCCCTCACACCTATGTGCGAACTAGTACTTTGATATTGTTTTTGGAGAGTGTGCTCTTGAATTTTTTGAGCATGTGCATGATGGCATAGACCTATTTTTCAAAGTGTGACTATAATTTGATTCATAATCCTTCAGCATTTGGCTAAAGAAAGCTACTGTCTGCTCTAATCCTTGTTCATTTTCTTGTGTTAGGACAGCGAAAGAACACTCATATCGACCCATGATCATAAAACACAAAATCCTTTGAGTAAACCGGGTTGATAATTGTTGGCGCGCAAACAATTTCTTGCTTGATTTTTTTGAATCTCTCTCTCCTTATGGTATAAACCTCAAGGTTGTGTCCTTAAGCATGAGGTTGATGGGCTGAACTAGTCCTGCAAAGTTAGGGATGAAATGCCTAACAAAGTTGATTTTACCAAGAAAGGATTGTAAGGATCTTTTATACACTTTGGTAAGGAAAGACCGAGATGGATGAAACACGTTCGGATCAATTGTGATGTCATCCTTTGAAAAACATGGCCCAATAGCTTTCCTTGTACCACAAAGAAAATTACACTTCTTTGGGTTAAAGGATACCCTAAAATTTATGCATCTCTCAAAAAAATTGAGATGTGTCATATGGTTTGTGCTCTCTGATTTGGGAAAACAATTATGTCATCTAAGTAAACGAAGATGAACTCTTTTATGAAACATTTGAAGGTAATGTCCATGGCGAGCTAAAATTTCATGCCTGCATTTGACGGACTATTGGTGGTCAAACTTACACCCATGTCTTGGATCTGGAAGGACCAATTCATTTGAGAAAACAATTGAACCATCTCCAAGTTGTGGGACCTTGCGCGCTTGAGATGGATCTCTAGAGAAGGTCAGTTCCTCTATCTATTTCTACTACTACTGCTACTCCTAATGCTAAAAGGTAAAACTAAGCTAACAATGCCAAGGGACTAAGGATAGAAGGATAACATGAAAGGAAACTACACTAAAAGGTGATAACACCAGAAAAAGAGGGATGAACACCATCCATTTTGAGTGAAAATGAGAAGAAAAGGGGCATAAAAGAAGGCTAGATATGTGTAGCACAACTAAAATGCATTTACCAGATCATTTTCATGAAACACAACTAAATATGGAGCTGCAAGGGATGTAGAATGACACAACAAGCAAAAAAATCAAAAGAAAAGGAAAAAATAAGGAATACAAACATATTAGGATAGAGAATAGTAACAAAATGATGCTTCCATTACTTCCAGAAATGCACAGAGCTGTTATAATGGTGAAAGAGGCCAATATCCACATGCACGAGCCAGATCTAGAGGTATGTGACTCAAAATACATAAAATATGAAGTCCTTAGCAAACTACATAAGGATCCAAAATGTCCAACGTTAACAATGATCCCAACTCTTACATTTATAGATGAATCCATGGAAGAAGAAGATGAGGAAAACCCAATTTTGAAATAAAACCACTAACAAGAAGCATTCAATACCTAAAACTCCGCTTTGTAAATTCATTTCCCCAAGTTTTTGGCATGTTGGAGAAGCAAAGAGGTGGATCGATCAGGTTAGAGCAATCAAATCTGCTCATTAATGCCCAAAAATACATTTTCCCATTTCTCACCTACAAGATTTGTCAAGAATTTTAATTTTAATGTCTATCACTGTAGCCTACATCAACAACTATATATTGAGACTAGGCACATGCCAATCAAAGCTCAAGAGAAAAATATATGGTGTCGAATTTTTTTAGATTCATTTGCACACACAAGACATGTGGTGTGCATAGATTGGCTAAAAGAACAGCCAATGGTGAAAATATTCTTGTCATTTCTACCACGTGTCACTCATTGATTTTTTGCAAGGATTCAGTACCCTGTTGGTGCACTTTGATAGGTTGCTTGTGGCACACTCAAGCATGTCGAATGACATGGCATAGAATGACGTAGAGGAGGGTGCAAAGGTATACGCATAGAAGAATGAGGTGCGGGAATAAGTAAAGAGGAATATGCACGCAATCATAATGCGCGTGGAGGAAATGGGGAAAATTGGTGAGTAGAAAATGTATGGTCAAGGAAAAACTATTACAAGGTAATGTGTGGGGGCGTAAGAGGGCCAGGGACTTAGCTGATTGAAGCAATGCAAGGCATGCATACAGGATGAATAGATCTAGGGAAGAAGGCTAAAGTGTAGAAGATGTGCGTAAGGTAAGAGTGGAATAAAGAGGAAAAGGAAAATGGAAAGGAGAGAATGGGAAGTGTACAAGGACGCGTGAGGAAACAATTACCAAGTGAATGTTCCAAGGATACAACTGAGGTGTGTTTCATTGCAATGAATATCTATAAGCCATAATATGTATGTAATTTGTCCAAATAACTAGGAGAGTTATTTGGATAATAGTTTTAGTGACTTTTGGGTCCATATACCTATTAGATGAAGGATATCAGTAGCCTAGAGAATCCATTGGGCATTGAGTCTAATATGTAATCATGAAATTCTAATTTACAAATTTGAATAACTTCCCATGAAGTCACTTGAAGGATCATTTCTTGAATCTATTTTGAATCCTATAAACCGTTGAACATTAGTGGAAGAATATCGGTACCCTAGAAGCAAAACAAGAGTGTGTGCAAGAAGCATGTGATAATAAATAAATATGTACAAACATACATTTGCTTGCATCACACTTGGAGGAATTAAACTACTCTAATATATACAAAATGATGCATCAAACTTAAAGTAAGGGTTTGAGATAGATCCCATTTACTGATATTTGCATCATGCCTCCATCAAGATGATTTAACTCGAAATAGTTATCCTCCTTGCACGAATTGATGATGTATGGGCCACTTCAATGTGCATCAAACTTTTAATGGCACCCTAGTTTAGCTCTGTAAACATCCCATTTCAAGACCAAGTCCCCAACTTTGAAATCTTGAGGCATATCCTTTCTATACAACCATTTATTTGTTGTTTGTTGATGTTGTTCAAGCTTGATCATGGCAGAGTTCCTTGATTCTTCAATATTAACTAGCTCTTCCATTCTAATTTATCTCTGGTTTGCACCTTTAAG
The DNA here is from genome assembly GCA_018340775.1 of Taxus wallichiana var. yunnanensis. NCBI lineage: Eukaryota > Viridiplantae > Streptophyta > Pinopsida > Cupressales > Taxaceae > Taxus > Taxus wallichiana. The sequence goes on along the minus strand of CM031243.1, from coordinate 160,232,830 downwards.
CTCCACCTTCTGGGAAAGCACCAATGAGTTCAACTCCAACGTCAAAAGAAGGGTAGCCTCTTTGCCATACACAAACTTATAAGGCAAAGTTCTTATTACTTTTTTAACTATGATTCTATCTTCCCAGAGTGGATGCGAGACCTTTGTATGCCACTGATTTTGGCTAATGTTCATTGTGCACTTCATGATCCTGATCAGGATCTTGCTTGTTGACTCTGCCATACCATTTCCTTGAGGTTAATAATTACAAGAATTCTTCAAATAGATGCTCAGATTTAGATCCCAATCATTGATTTTAGTGCCAAGGAAGGATTTTACATTATCAGAGATAATGGTTTGAGGAATGCCAAACCTTATGACTATACCCTCGATAAAGTCAAGGATGACTCCGGCTTGGTTGATTCCTTGAGCACAACAACTTCATCCACTATGAAATTATGCTAACACTTTTCAGTCTTCACGCCATTGATACACCTTAACAAAGACATCATCAAGATTCTTCTTTAAAGATAATTCCATCAATCAAAACATAAGGGATATATTTTAACCTTATATGTCTTCTCTTTTCCTTTTTCAAGCTAGGATGGTATGAATCCTTGGAAAGGAATGTCATCATGTCCTTCATCCAGATAGGCATGTTAGGATTTGTATTCTACTCAATTTTTTCACGTGGGAGAGCTTCATCAAGAAATAATGAAGTCTCAGATTCATTGTGTGTGTCCTCAGCAAGCTACTTATAGAGCACACTACCTCTTACCAGTTTTTTGGATTTGATAGTCACATCATACTCCATGATTTTGGTCACCCATCGTGCTCTCTTTTCACTAATTTATGCTCCCATGATGAAGTATCTAACAAAAGAGTGGGAGACTAACACCTTAATATGATTTTGGTGAGCATACTTTTGAATTTCTTGAGCACACGCATGATAGTGAATACCTACTTCTCCATGTGAATATATTTTAATTCATAACCCTTTATCATCTTAATGAAGAAATCCATTGGTTGTTCCATTCCTTGTTAATTTTCTTGTGTTAGGACAACAACAACACTCACATCAATGCCATAAGCATTAAGGATAAAATCCTTTGAGTAATTTGAGTTGATGAGTGCTGACGCACAAGAAATATCTTGCTTGATTTTTTTGAATATTTCTTTTCCTTTCGTTGTCCATCTGAAAGTTATGTCTTTCTTGAGCATGAGGGTGATGGGCTGAACTATTATTACAAAGTTAGGAATGAAATGCCTAACAAAATTGATCTCACCGAGGAAGGACTGCAAGTCCTTTTTGTGCATCAATATGGAAAGGGATAGGATGGTTGAAACATGCTCAGGATCAATTGTCATGCCATCCTTTGAAACCACATGGCCTAAGAGTTTATCATACATCACTATACAATTACACTTATTGGGGTTAAGAGACACTCCATACCTTCTACATCTCCCAAATACATTCTCTGGGTGTGCCATGTTATCCGTGTTTTTCTTTGAGAAGACTGAAATGTCATTAAGGTAAACCAAGATGAACTCAATGATATAGCCTTTGAATGAAATTTCTATGGTGTGCTGAAATATTACACTGTGTTTGATAGACCAAAGGGAATCTTCGATACACATATGTTCCCTATTTGGTTGTAAACACTATTTTGAATTAATTCTCTTTCTTGACCAGGATCTGATAGAAACCTAAATACCCATTCAACATTGAGAATCTTTTTGCGTCAACCATATTCTAAAGAATCTTCTCCATTGAACGCAAAGGATAATGATCCTTTAAAGATTCCTATTTCAAATCTCTCTCGGAATCAACACAAATTCTGATTTCACCATTCTTCTTGTGCACCGAAACTAGATTCGCTACCTAGGTAGATTATTTGATGGGAAAAATAATCTTCTCCGAATGTGTTTGGATAATTCTTTTCTCATGAGGGGATCTATCTTTGGATTGACTGGTCACTAATTTTGTCTTACGGGCTTGATATCAAGATCAAGGTCAATGGAGTGTTGAGAAACACTTGGATCAAAACCTTTAAGTTCTTCATACTCCCATGAGAATATATCACTATTTTTTTATGGAGAGAGATGAAGGCATGCTTTTCATCATGTGCATAAGCTTTACTAAGTAGCAATTCCTTTCCATGTGCAATAGTTACTAGCAAGCAGTCTTCTTACATGGTGCACATATAATTTTATTCACCCTTGAACTCATCATCAAGGCTAAAATTTTCTCTAAGGTCACCATCCCTTTAGGCAACTTTTTTCCTTAGCTATATTACTTGGTCACCATAGTTGTCATGCCAATCAACTTGCATTCTTGGTGAAAACTTAGCTTCATTTTGGATGAACTAGATGATCTGCAGTCAATGTCAAACACTTGCTAGCTGGTGTTGTTATCTAGGATGGATGGTCTAATCACCATATTAATGTGCTGAGTGTTTCCTTATCCATGGTGTGTGGCACCACCTACAGATTTAGGGCATCAAAGCTCTCAAGGAGGTCTCAAACTTTTTTTCTATTGAGAAGCTTATTCTTCACCGTGCACTTGTTGGTAACCTGGTGGATAACCAATTCTATGTGCCCAAATATCTATAACACCTTAATCTTATTATTTTTAGCAATAAGAAGACCATGTACTAACACCTCATACTCTGCCACATTGTTAGAACATGTAAACTGTAACCTATGCATGAAGAATAATTTCTCATCCTTAAGGGAAATGAGGATGACTCCTTCTCTCGTAATGTTTCTGCTTCTAGATCCATCAAAGTATAACTTCCATAGACCAGGGTTCTCTTCACTTTTCTTAAGTGCATGCGGTAGCACAACTTCTTCTTCAATAATGTAGTAAGTACCAAGCCCAGTTTCATAAGATTCCAACTCTTCAGCATATGGGTCAAATTTATGGTGCCTCTTCACCCACTCATCAAGTACTAGATCAGGAATAGGAGGTGGAAGAGGTTTCTCTTTAGAAACTGAAGCTTGTTCTTCTTGGATTAAATAGTTGGCTTGGAGAGGGGATGGGACATATGACTCTACATGATAGGAAAATATTGGTTCATCTTATATGGTAAACTAGGTACCATACCTTGTCTTGAGTAACATATGGGTCCAATCAAAAGATAAGTAACCACCCACTTTAGCAGTAAAATCTCTTGCAAACATAAGGCAAACAAAGGGGGTAGATCAATGATTGACACATCTTGAGTTATTGTTATACCTGGACATGCATGGAGGGTTAACTCAATATCCTTGATGATTCCCATAGTAGTGATAGTTGAACCATCTAGTTGCGGGATGCCTTTTTCAAGGGGATATACTTAAGACCTAAGACATCAGCAATTTTCTTAGGCATGACAAGTACTCATACCCGAGTCGGTCATGCGATTATGGATAAGATGTTTGCATATGATCAAATACATATAGAATGGTGGGTTTTTAACAAATTTACTTACTTGCTTCTCCTCTTCTTGGCATACATTGAAAAAATCACGTAGTTTGTGAATAGTTAGATCAGTGCGTGGAAGTTAGGCCAGAGCTTCATGCAACAAGTCATGCTGGGATGGAATGGTCGGGCATCCCACATTATAAAATTTATGTTTTTCTTTTTCATCTAGTCCACAATGCTAAATGAAAAACCCATTGACTTGTGCATTTGAGGAATAAAAACATCCTTGCTTGGTTTCTCGGAGTACAGAGAGACAGAACCTTAGGCTGCAAAGAGGCTTGACCTACCAAAGGAAGGGCACACACACTTCTGGAGGATCTTTACATGGAGCCTCGGGTGTAGGAACTTGAGAAATTTTACTACTAGATGTCTTAGTTGCTTCCTTTTTCTTTTGAGGGTTTACTTGTGTTGCTAGAATTATGACCTATGTGTTAGGCTTGAGCATTCTCTTCTTGTATCTTGTGTTGTCCACAACTTGGGCACACAATATTTTTGTATCCTCTACAGCTTGGTTGATTGCACAAAATTCCTCAGCACCGAAGAACATAAAATTTTCCTTTAGAGGAGCTTCTATCATTTCTTGGTTATTTGCTTCTAGTGCACTTGTTGAAGGCTCATAGGCTGGGAGCATTCTGAATCATGTAGGCTTGTGCATGCATAACATTGGCACAATGATATTGACTATGAGGCATATTGCAAGGAAAGCACCATTCATACTCTTGCCATGTTGTTATGGAATGGGACAAGTGCTTGACTTGTATTGGGAACTAGAAGAGAAGGTGCGGGAGGAATAACTTGCAAAGGCAAGTGCACATTAGCATGCCATCTATCATTTTATTGGTTTTTCTATATCTTTGATTCCCATATTGATTCTACCAAGGTTGATTTCTCTTTTATTGCACCTGATTAAAACTACCTTTGTAGGCTTACACTTGTTGTTTATCCAATCATATGACCTTGTTGGAAAATTTTCTAATTAGCGCCTTTAATTCATCATCTTCCTTTTGTTGTGTAGGAGAGTAGGATGTAGATGTAATTGGTTGTGTGCTCTGCACTAGAACTAGAGCAATATAAGGCTAGGGCATTGGAGACATCTCTGGGAACAAGGGTGCGGGAAGACTAAGCGCCAACTTACCAAATTGAATGAGACTATCTTTTGGCCTTTTTGTAATGTTGTATACAATAGGTAAGGTTCTACCTCCCATAGATTGAATCATGACTAAAATGTCACTATTCAAATCCCTTAGATAGTACAAGAAATCATGTTGGGTTGTAGGCCTTACCACTTGAGGAATTTTATCCCAAGTCTTCTGGAATATGATGTTGAAATTAGTCATCTACTCATTGGGTATGTGCTTTGTTGTAGTCAGCTACTCCACCAGTGATAGATGATCTAATTTATCTTCAAAGTAATTACAAAGAGTTGTTCGAGCTCATCCCAAGTAGTAATAGATGCAGGTCTTATGCCATGGTACCATTGGAGTGCTTTACCCTTGAAAGAGGTTGCAAGTAACTTGATAACAACATCATCATGTGCAATCAGATAGACAGAGCATACATTGGCCACATCTTGAATGTGTTCAACAGGTGACTTGATTTTCGCCAATGATGTATGTAATACTTTTGAGTGCGACCATGCACTGGCATATCATGTTGGGCATTTAGACTGGGCGGGCTTCCACCAATGAAGCTGGAAAATTTCCTTGGAGGAGGAGGCATTTTAAGTTCCATGGAGGGTGTGTTTGTCTATTTTGAGGAGTAGAGTGCATACGGCGCACTAGAGATGGGGATGCATGTGTGGAATATCTGTTGCATGTGCTTCTTAGCAAAAAAGCTGGAGGTATTCAAAGGATCCTTCAGCTACAACACTTTGTCTGGTATGCACTCTTCTCATAAAGGTGCTCAGGAATGCAAAAACAGAGATCAAGAATTGTTGGGAGTCGTCAGATGTGTTAAAATAAGTCTCCAAAGGCTAAAAATACTAAGTTCACACACCAGAACTTAGCAATATGAAATTTAAGCTTTCACTTTTGGTCCCACCGGGCATGCCAGAAACTGTTGGTGGTCAAACTTGCACCCGTGTCTTAGATCTAGAAGGACCGAGTCATTTGAGACAACAATGCATTTGTCTCCAAGTTTTGGGACCTTGCGCGCTTGAGATGGATCTCTAGATAAAGTCAGTTCCTCTATCTATTTCTAATACTACTGCTACTACTACTCCTAATGTTGAAAGGTAAAACTAATCTAATAATGCCAAGGGACTAGGGATAGAAGGATAACATGAAAGGAAACTACACTAAAAGGTGATAGCACCAAAAAAGAGGGATGAAAACCATCTATTTTGAGTGAAAATGAGGATAAAAGGGGCATAAAAGAAGGTTAGATACATGTAGCACAACTAAAATGCATTTACCCAATCATTTTAATGAAACACAACTAAATATGGAGTTGCACGGGACGTAGATTGACACAACACACAATGCAAAAGAAAAGGCAAGAAGAAGGAATACAAACACGTTAAGACAGAGAATAGTCACAAAATGATGATTCCATTACTTCCAGAAATGTACAGAATTGTTACAATGGTGAAAGAGGCTAATAGCCACATGCATGAGCCAAATCTAGATGTCTACAACTCAAAATACGAGATAATATGAAGTCCTTAGCAAAATTTGTAAGGATCCAAAATGTCCAATCTTAATAATGATCCCAGTTCTTACATTTATAGATGAATCCATGGAAGAAGTAGAGAAGGAGGGAAAATCCAATTTTGAAATACAACCACCAACAAGAAGCATTCAATTCTTGCAAATCCTCCTGTAAATTCATTTCCCCAAGTTTTTTTGGCATGTTGGAGAAGGAAATAGGGTGGATCATATCAGGTTGGAGCAATCAAATCTGCTCATTAATGCCTAGAAATATAATTTCCAATTTCTCACCTACTAGATTTGCCAAGAATTTGAATTTGAATGTTTATTATTATAGCCTACATTAGCAACTATCGATTGAGACTAGGCGTGTGCCAATCCAAGCTCAGTAGAAAAATATATGGCTATCGAGAAGTTTTTCATATTTTTTGCACACATAAGACATGTGGAGTGTACAAATTGGCTAAAAGGATGGCCAACTGTGAAAATATTCTTGTCATTTCTACCACATGTCACTCATTGATTTGTTGCAAGGATTCAACACCCTCGTTATTGCACTTTGATAGGTTTCTTATGGCACACTCAAGCGTGTTAGAATGACATGGCATGGAATGACATAGAGGAGGGTGAAAAGGTATGTGCATGGAAGAATGGGGCATGAGAAGAATGCATGAGGAAGGTATGCACAATCACAATTGTACGTGAGAGGAAATGGTGTAACCTAGTGAGTGGAGAACATATGGTCAAGGCGCAACTATTACAAGGTATTGTGCGGGGCCACAAAAGGGCTAGGGGATTAGCTTTTTGAGGGAAGTACAAGGCTCACGCATAGGATTAATAGTTTCTAGGAAGAAGGCGTATGTGCGGAAGATACACGTAAGGTAAGAGTGGAACAAAGAGGAAAAGTAAAATGGAAAGGGGAAAATGGGAAGCACACAAGGGTGCATGAGGAAATAGTGACCAAGTGAATGTGCCAAGGAGACAACTGAGGTGTGCGCCACTGCAATGAAGATCTCTGAGCCAGAATATGTATGTAAGTTGTCCAAATAACTAGGAGAGTTATTTGGATAACACGCACCAAAGGGTGTCTTTTGATAAGCATATGTTCCCCACTTGGTTGTAAATGTTGTTTTTTGTTGATCCTCTTTCTTGACAAGGATTTGATTGAAACTAGAATATCCATCCAAAGATTGAGAACCTATGCACACCACCATAGTCCGAAAAATATACTCCATAGAAATAAAAGTAAAATGATCCTTTAATGATGCCTTATTTAAATCTCTCGAAATCAACACGAGGTCTGATTTCACCATTCTACTTGTGCACTAGATCTAGATTCACAACCTAGGTAGAGTATTTGATAGGAAAAATTATCTTCACCTCAATGAGTTTAGACAATTATTTCTTCATGAGTGGCTCTATCTTTGGATTGAATGCCCATTGTTTTTATCTGATGGGCTTGATACTAGGATCAAGTTCAATTGAGTGTTGAGAAACACTTGGATCAAATCCCTTTAGGTCTTCATAGTCCCATGAGATTATGTCATTGTATTTCTAGTAAAGAGATATAAAGGCATGTTTTTATCATGTGTGCAAGCTTTATTGAGTAGTAACTCCTTTCCACTTGCAATAATGACTAGGGAGAAGTATTCTTGTGTCACATACATATTATTTTCTTCACCATTTAAATCATCATCGTGGTCAAATATCTACTCTAAGGTGACCAAACCTATAGGAAACTTGTTTATCTTCGATTGTATTACTTGGTCGCCATAATTGTCATATAAGTCAACTTGCATGTTTGATGAGAAATCAGATTCATTCTGTATGAACTGGATGATATTTTCATCAATGTGAAACACTTTCCAATTGATTTTTTGTCTGGAATGGATGGTTTTATTAACATATTGACATGTTGTGTGTTTTTTTACAAAGTCCTTTACAAGAGAGACTTGTGAGCCAAGTGCAACCATCGATCAGCTTCTTTGTTCATCTTGCACAACATCACCTCTGATTCGGGCGTGAAATCTCTCAAAGAGGTCCCAAACTCTATGTTTATAATCTTTCATGATCTTATTCTTTACAACGCACTTTTTGTGACCTAGTGGATAACCAATTACGTGTGTCCGCAAAAATCTACAACACCATGATATTTTTCTTTTAGCAATAACTTGGACCATGTACTATCATCACCAATCCGGCACTATGATAATTCTTCACCGAGAACTCCTCGTGCTATGATTATTTACTAATGCACAGCCTTTAGTTTGGTGGACGTAATCTGGAAACAAAACAACAACCGAACACAAGAATACGATCGACTATGATAAGACGGAATGATGACAAATCTGGAATATCAAAGTAAATTATAATATTAACATGAAATTGTTACAATCTCACCCATGAGGTACTTCAACAAGACTATGGGAGAAACTTTACAATTACACCTCTCGATGGCTTCTTCAACACACCTTTTCTTGATGGCTTCCTTTGCACACTTCCTACAATATTTCTCACTACTTCTTTCTATGCTAAATGAGGGGGTGGCATCTCTATTTATAGAACTTCCAGGCTTATCCATCCTATCTCTAATATAGGATAAGAAATCCACTCGATGAATCATATTCCATATCTTAAATCTTATCTATACATGTAAGCTTATCTGTTAAGATAAGATAAACCTTATCATTTTACATGGGTTCCACATTTTTAGACTTTTTACAAATAAAATACACAAAATATTTATGACCTCACTCCTTGTCCTTATTACCAATATAATATTTATAATTCCTAATCATGTAGACCCTACTTCTCTAATTACCCAAACTTTGACATTTTAACATTACCGGACCACTTACAACAAATATTTACTTTTTACAACATTCCTATTGTACTTTGACTGTTACCGTACTCCACATTATTGGCAGCACCATACTGATGGCGCCGTTATCTTCTATCGGACACTACTACTAATTACACTTAACAACATCCTATTCCTAATACATACATTAATGAAATAGAAATTATGGAGGAAAATTTTAGTGTCGACATCTTCCCCCTTCCTAGCTTCTACTCCGTCCTCGGAGTAGACTATTCTGGTGCTTGGAAAATCTTCAACTTGTCGTGGTTGACCCATTTTGTAATGGGAGTGCCATCCAATTCCTCCAGTCGGTACGTACCATTTTCATGCACAGCTGCTATTTTGTAGGGCCCCATCCATTTTGGAAGAAATTTTCTGTCTTCTTTTTTTGTATCTGGAATCATATACTAGGACCAAGTCATTCACATGAAATGGAGACCATCGATCTTTTGATCAAAGTATTCCTTCTGCTTCATTTTCTTCTTATGGCTTGTATCCTTTGCTATTTCTCTCATTTCCTCTAGCAAATGAAGATGTACCAACCTTTCTTTTACTGAATCACTTTCATCCATCCTTTCATTTTTCATAACTCTCACAGTGGGAATATCAAACTCAATAGGAAGAACTGGATCAATGCCATAGGCCAACTGAAATGGGGAGTATCATGTTGCTGACTTTGATGTTGCCCTATATGCCCACAATGCTGCATGAATCCTTTTATCCCATTTATGTACCTGCAAGGCTGCATCTTTTGCTAGAATTTGACACAGCACAAAATTTGTTCGTTCCACCTGTCCATTTGTGCTTGGCTTGTATGTTGTTGCCTTCCTGTGCTTGATAGAAAACTTATTGACTAGGGCTTCTACCACCTCATTAATGAAGTGGCTTCCTTGATCTGTTACAATTTCTAATGGACAACCAAATCTGGTGACAATGCGTTCATATATGAACCTTGCCACTTCATCCATGGAAGCTGTTTTCAATGGCCTAGCTTCAACCCACTTGGTTAAATAATCTGTGGCAACTACAATATACTTATTTTGACGTGATGTAGTTGGAAGTGGACCTACAATGTCTATTCCCCATTTTTCAAAGGGACCAAGGGGAAGAATAAGACATAATGGAGCTGATGAAGTCTTACGGTTACCATGTGTTTGACAAATATCACATGTCTTACAATAATTATAACAATCTTTAAAAAGAGTGGGCCAGTGATAACCTGCATCCAAGATCCTTCTTGTTGTAAGTTGTCCAGAGAAGTGCCCTCCACATGTACCATTGTGGAATTCTTCTAGCAGCTCCTTTCCTTGATCACGTCCAACTGCCCTCTTGTACTGTCCATCAGGTCCTATTCGAAATAATGCTCCATGCAGAATAGAATATGGACGACTGGCTTGAGTAATCTTTCTCTTAGTCTTTGCATTGGCACCATCAGGAAACTTGAATTCATTCGATAATTCCAAACATCTATGTATTCACTAGGGATTATGTCAAGGAGAACAATGCTACATCGCGAAAATCATCATCATCACAAGATGATCCTAAACCATCATAGGCTCGAGAGAGTGCATCTGCATTGACATGCTTCTTTCCTGGCCTATCTATAATATCAAATTCAAATTCTTGTAGCAAAATTATCCATCTTGCTATCCTCCCTAATGGGTTAGGCTTATTGACAATATATTTCAGAGCCTGATGATCCGTTACAACTATAAATTTCTGCCCTAGCAAGTAATTTCTAAACTTCTTTACAACAAAAATGATAGCCAGAGCCTCTTTTTCAGTTACAGTATAGTTTACCTCAGCACTGCTCATTTGTCTGCTCCCAAAGTAAATTGGATGTTCATTCCCATTTTCATCCTTTTGGCTCAAAGTACTTCCTAGTGTTGCATCTGAGGCATCAGTGTACACAATGAATGGCTTGCTCCAATCTGGATTCTTCAAAATAGGTGAAGACACCAGGGCTTCCTTCAGTTGTCCAAAAGCTTCATGCGCCTTATTTCCTGGTTCATAAGTAACATCCTTCTTCAAGAACTGGGTTAGTGGCTGTGTAATCTTTGAGAAATTCTTGATGAACCTTCTATAGTAACCCACATGGCCTAAAAATGATCTCAACTTACTTCTATTCATAGGAAATGGTAAATCTTTGATTTTTGAAACTTTATCAGGATCGGTACCAATACCATCTCTGGATACAACATGCCCTAACAAGACGCCTTTAGAACATCCAAAGACACACTTTGTAGGGTTTAGTGAGGCTTGTGCTTCATCTAACCTTTGAAATGTTGTCTCCATTTGGTGCAGGTGGTCCAACTTGCTCCCATAGATGCAAAAATCATCCAGAAATACTCTGATGAAGGTCCCAATGTAGGGTTCGAACACCCTATTCATCAAACACTGGAATGTTGCTGGAGCATTACACAACCCAAAAGGCATAACTCTATAAGCAAACGTTCCCCAAGGAGTGGTGAACGTGGTCTTCAGCTGATCTTTCTCTGCTATACGAACTTGGTTATAGCCGCTATATCCATCAACAAAACTATAGCACTCCTGGCTAGCTACTTCGTCCAAGATCTGATCTGAAAATGGAAGAGGGTAATGATCCTTCTTTGTTGCCTTATTGAGCTTCCTGTAATCAACACAAATGCGTAGCTTCCCATTCTTTTTTATTGAGATCACAATGGGAGAAACCCATTCTGAATTCTCCACAACAAATATAAATCCTGCATCAAGCAACTTATCTATTTCTTCTTTTACAGTCTTGGAAAAATTAGGATTCATTCTATATGGCATTTTCTTTATAGGCTTAGCACCATCTACCAGCTCAATACAATGTTCTACCCAACTTACTTGACGGAGTTCCTTGTAATCAAAAGTGAATAGGTGTATGTACCTTCGAAAGAGCTAGAGGTAGGATTCCTTCTCACTCTCCATCACAGCATCACCAATCTTTATTTGTTGGAGACAATCTTTATTTGTTGGATACAATCATTAACTTCTTCTTCGATAATTTTATGGGGTCATGAGTTGGTGTGACTGGAAGGATATCCATGACTGAAACATCCACCTCACTTTCTTCATCTTCAGTGTCCACTTCACTGGTACTAGAGTAATCAGAGGATGTCCAATCATCAGTTTCATCACTTGAATCCACAGGTTCTACTTTATGATGTCGAGGGATCATGTTTATCTTCACCCTCTCTCTACCACGTCCAAGTGTCATGAAACCTTCATTCCAGTAGTTTCTTGCATGAACTCTCCTTAGCCATGGTCTTCCCAAAGCATTGGGTGGGTACGTAATGTACAGTACCATTTTTCATCACCTGAAAGTCTACCACACATACAACACCCATAACAGATATTGCCACATTTGAAATTACACCTTCTAGTTTAGTTTTTCCCTTATTTAATGACCTTAACATAAGTGTTGAAGGGCGATCAATTTTTAAACCCAACATATTCATTACAGACTCGGTCATTACATTAACTGCAGCACCTCCATCAACTAAGACATCATGAATTGAAATACCATTACATAATACCTCGGCTTGTGGAGCATAGGGATCTGCCTTTGCCTCCCAACAGGGGACCTCAACCTCCTTCCTTCTTCGAGCATTGAGTCCACCTCGCAACTCCCACCTCTTCTCGAAGACATAGCCAAGAGTTGACCATATGTAATATTTGCAGGCCTTTTGGACAGATCTTCCAAGATGGAGTATGGTCCTTGCCCTGTGAAATCAGAAAATCCTGCACACCCAACTTTCTTCTCCTATGTTTCTTACTAGTTTCTTCTTTCATCTTCTTAGGATCATTTCCATCTTGATTATCTTTCTCTTTCTTTCTTTTTATTACAAACACATCTACTTCATTATTTCTACTCTTATCTACTACATCAAAAGAATTCACAGGTGCTTTTCCTTTATCATTATCTCCTTACCCAGATGTAGAAGCTCTATCTGGACAATTATACTTATAATGACCCTTTTTATAACAACCATAACAAACGACTTCAGAAATATTTCTCTTTGGACCTCTATCTTCTCCCTGAGAACTAAATTCCTTTCCTTGAAGAAGATTAATAGTTAACTGACCCATCTTTTTGAGCAGATCTTCATACTCAGTAGATGTATTAGGAGAAATATTTGTGCTCACTGGGAGTGGTTGTGGATTCAGGACCAAAGGTGCTGGTGTAGGCTCTACTTTAGCAACAATTTCTTTGGGCTCCTCTTCCATGCTTTCTTCTTGCCTTCTTGCAATCTCCTTTGCTTGTTCAATGGTAGCTAGGCGGTCATACTTCACTCATTTTCTGATCTCCGGCTTCATCCCAAGAATGAAGTGCTTACAAAGGAGATTATCCATGCCATTCATCAACCCATCCGCTAGTCCTTCCTTCCGGATCTGGGCATCGAGCTTCCTCCTTAGCTCTAGAACACAAGCATGATAATCCCTTATCTTCTCCTTCTCTCCTTGGGATAGCTTTGTGATCTCGATCATGAGATCTGCATATTTCTGTTGTTCACCAAATTCTTCAAGAAAACTTTCGGTTAATAAATCTCATGAATTTTTCACATTATCACCTAGTGTTTCAAACCACCTAAGTGCTGAACCATCCAAAAAGGTAGGAAAAAATTTAGTCCATTGTTCCCTTCTTATGAGGCCATTACAAATACAAGATCGTTTAAACTCTTGAATGAAAGAAGAAGCATCTTCATTAAATTGAGCTGAAAAAACAGGAATCTTTCCCATTTTCAAAAGTAACCACCATGAAATACCAACCCACAAGTACAATTAACAAGACTTATGTGCACAAATAATTGGAATCACTATACTAGAAAGTGACTTTACACCTTTCTACAGTAAAATAGAAATGACCACGGTAAACTATGGTAAAACTTGACTTACTACGGTAAAAACTGACTTTACTGTGGTAAACACTATTCACGGTAAAAAGTGAAGTTACTGCGGTAATTACTATTCCCAGCAAAAAGGACTTTACCAGGGTAACTACTATTCATGGCAAAAATGACTTTAACATGGTAACTACTATTCACGGTAAAAATGACTTTACCATGGTAACTACTATGCACAGTAAAAACAAGGTTACCCTCCAATTAATTTTTGCCTAAGTGGGAATATCTCTCCAGAAAATCCACCAACGAGGAATGGTCCCGGCAACGGAACCAAAATGTCATCACCAATCCGGCACTATGATAATTCTTCACCGAGAACTCCTCGTGCTATGATTATTTACTAATGCATAGCCTTTAGTTTGGTGGACGTAATCTGGAAACAAAACAACAACCGAACACAAGAATACAATAGACTATGATAAGACGGAATGATGACAAATCTGGAATATCAAAGTAAATTATAATATTAACATGAAATTGTTACAATCTCACCCATGAGGTACTTCAACAAGACTATGGGAGAAACTTTACAATTACACCTCTCGATGGCTTCTTCAACACACCTTTACTTGATGGCTTCCTTTGCACACTTCCTACAATATTTCTCACTACTTCTTTCTATGCTAAATGAGGGGGTGGCATCTCTATTTATAGAACTTCCAGCTTATCCATCCTATCTCTAAGATAGGATAAGAAATCCACTCTGATGAATCATATTCCATACCTTAACTCGTATCTATACATGTAAGCTTATCTTGTTAAGATAAGATAAACCTTATCATTTTACATGGGTTCCACATTTTTAGACTTTTTACAAATAAAATACACAAAATATTTATGACCTCACTCCTTTTCCTTATTACCAATATAATATTTCTAATTCCTAATCATGTAGACCCTACTTCTCTAATTACCCAAACTTTGACATTTTAACATTACCGGACCACTTACGACAAATATTTACTTTTTACAACATTCCTATTGTACTTTGAATGTTACCGTACTCCACATTATTGGCGGCACCGTACTGATGGCGCCATTATCTTCTATCAGATGCTACTACTAATTACACTTAACAACATCCTATTCCTAATACATACATTAATGAAATAGAAATTATGGAGGAAAATTTTAGTGTCGACAGGATACCAAGACCTCATATTTTTCCACATTGTTGGAACAAGAAAATTGCAACATGTGCACAAAGAAGAACTTCTCATCCTTGGGAGAAATGAGAACAACACCTGTACCCACACCATTTCTACTTTGAGATCCATCAAAGTATAACTTCTACATACCCATGTTTTATTCATTTTGTTTGAGTGTGTGTGGCAACACAAATTCTTCTTCTTTAATGATATAATATGTCCCAAGCCCATTTTAAAATTATTCAAGTTCCTAAATGTATGGATCAAATTTATGGTTCCTTTCCACCCATTCATCTAGCACTAGATCAAGTACAAGGGTGGAGTAGGATTCTCTTCATAAACTAGCACTTGCTCTTCTTGGATTAAGCGGATGGCTTGGGAGGAGATAGGTCATATGGCTCAACATGATAGGAAAATATTGTCTCTTTTTTATGGTAAATTGGGTGCCATACCTTGTCTTGAGTAACATATGGTATCAATTAGAAGATAAGTAACCCCCACTTTGGCGGAAAATCTCTTCATAGACCCAGTCAAATAATGAAGGTAGGTCAATGATTGACACATCTTGAATTATTATGAGGCTTGGACATGTATGGAGGGTTAACTCAAGGTCTTTGATGACTCCCAAAGTAGTGATAATTGAGCCATCAAACTACAAGACTCCTTTCGTCAAGGGGTTGTACTTAAGACCTAGGACATCAGTAATTTTCTTAGGCATGATGGAAGTACTAGCACCTGAGTCAATCATATAATTATGGACAAGATGTTTTCCTATGATTAAGGACATGTAGAAGGGTGTGGTTTTGACAACATTATTTAATTTCTTCAACTCTTCTTAGCAGATGTTGACAAAGCAGCGCGTAGTTTATGAACAGTTGAATCAAGCACGCGCAAGTTATGCTAGATCTTCATACAACAAGTCGCACTGAGATTGAATGGCCAAGGCATCCCACATTGTGACATTCACATTTTTCTTCTTCATCTTATCCACAATGTTGAATGGGAGGCCCATTTATTTGTGTATTTGGGACACAACAGAATCTCTTCTTGTTTGTTCAAGTGCAAAGGCAAGGGCCTTAGCTAGCACAAAGGCTTATCCTACCAATGGAGGGGAGCACGCTACTTTAGAAGAATCAATGAGTGAAACCTCATGTGTAGGAACTTACGTGCCTTTACTATTGTATGCATCTTTTTCTTCGAGGATCATCTAGTGTTTGCTATGTACCTTGGGATATGATAATATAATATATATGGGTTGATGGAGATGGCGACATGTGGCACATATATATTATCTTATCATATCCCAATGTACATAAAGCAGTTGTTGTGGGAATTGAGACTTGCACACTAGATTCAAGCATTCTCTTTTTATAACTTGTATTGTCAAAAACTTATGTGTGTGGTTTGTTTGTATCATCTGTAGCTTGATTGATTGCATCGAAGTCTTCGGTCTTCAAGAATATCAAGTTGTCTTTTGAAGGAACTTTTGGATTGTCTTGATTTTCGAAGCTTTGTGCTTGTTGAAGGTTCACAATAGAAGTAGCATGAATCATGAAAGATTGAGTTCATGCAGCATTAGCACGAGTGATATCGGATGTGAGGCATCTTTTAATGAAAGCACCATTCTAATTCTTGTGCCATGTTATTCGAATAGGAGAAGTGCTTGACTTGTGTTGGGAACTAGAAGAGACTATGTAGGAGGAATCACTTACAATGGTAAGTGTGTGTTGGCATGTCATCTTTCCTTTTGCTAGTTCTAACCATTCCTCAACTATACGTAGTGATTCCTCCATGTTTTATTGTTCTAGTTATGTTCCCGATTAGATATGACCTTATTAGATAGGTTCCTAATCAAGGATTTCATCTCTTCATCTTCTTTATATTACGTGGGAGAGTAGGATGTAGATACAATTGTTTACACACTCTGCACTATAACGGGTGCAATAGAAGGTTAGGTCACTAGAGACATCTCTGGAAATAAGGGTGATGGAGGTCTAGGAGCCAACTTTCCCACATGGATGAGACTATTCTCTACCCTTATGGCAATGTTATAAGCAGTAGGTAGGGTTCTACCTCCCATGGATTAAATCATGACTAAAATTTTGCTATTCAAAGCCCTTAGATAATACAAGAAATCATGTTAGGATGTAGATCTCACCACTTGAGGAATTTTGTCCCAAATCTTCGGAATCTAATGCTAAAATCAGTCATCTGCTCAGGTGGGTGCCCTCTTTGTTGTAGTTAGTTGCTCCACCAGAGATAGGTGATCTGACTTATCTTCAAAATAGGTTCTTAGAGTTATTACAAGCTCATATTAGGTGTCAATAGATAAACATATTAATCCATGGTAGAATTGGAGTGTTTTTCCTTTAAATGAAGTCGTGAGCAGCCTAATGACTACATCATCATGTGTGATTAGGTAAATACAAAGATAAATTCGCTAAATCCTGGATGTGTTAATTAGAGGGGAATTGATTTTTTCCAAAGAAGTATGGAATTCTCTTGAGTACGGTTTCTAAAATATCATGTTATGTATTGAGATTGAAAGGGCATCCACAAAGAAACCGGTAAATTTCCTTAAAGGAGATGGTGGTTATAACGCGATGGCGGAGCGCGGCAGTCTATTTCTATGAGGAGGAGTGAAACATGTGTCGCATGCTAGAGATGGGGATGTGTAAGTGGGATCTCTATTGCATGTGATTCCTTGTGAAATTTTGAGGTACTCGAAGGATCCTTCACCAGAAAGTGCTGTGATCTATCTCGTATCCACTCTTCTCATAAAATGTACTCTAGCTACTAAAATAGTATATCTGTATTGGGAGTCACTAGATGTGTTGAAATGAGCCTCCAAAGGCTAGAAATCACTAAGTCGCACACCAAACTTAGCTATGCTAAAATTTAAGCTTTCAATATTGGTCCCACCAGGGGTGCCAAAAATTATTGGTTGTTCAAACTTACACCCGTGTCTTGGGTCTAGATGAACCGAGTTATTTGAGTAAATGATGGGATTGTCTCCAAGTATAGGACCTTGTGCACTTGAGACAAGCCTCTGGATAATGTCGGTTCCTCTACTTATTTCTACTTCTACTACTTCTCCTAATTTTGAAAGGAAAATTTAAGCTAACAATGCCAACGGATCATGGATAGAAGGATAAAATGAAAATGGAAAACTAAACTAAGGAAGGCAATAGCACCGAGAAAAGTGGGATGAAATCTATCTATTCTGAGTGAAAATGAAGGATGAAGTATAAGGGGGCTAGGATAAAATGAAAATGGAAAACTAAACTAAGGAAGGCAATAGCACCAGAAAAAGTGGGATGAACACTATCTATTCTGAGTGAAAATGAAGGATGAAGTATAAAGGGAGGCTAGGAAGGCATAACACAAACCAAACATGCATTCATGTGATTGATTTCATGAAACACAACCAAAAATGGAGCTGCAAAGGATTTAAAGTGACATAACAAGCACACAATGCAAAGAAAAGGAAAGAAAGAAGAATATAGACATGTTAAGGTAGAGAATAGCCACAAAACAATGCTTCTATTACTTCCAGGTATGCATAGTCGATTACAATGGCAAATGAGGCTGATATCCACATGTAAGAGCCAGATCTAGAGGTCTACAACTCAAAATACAAAGATGAAGAACCCTTAGCAAATGCTAGAAGTTCCAAAGTGTCCAACCCTTTACAATAAGTCAAACTCTTACATTTACATATGAATCAATGAGAGAGGGAGAAGAGGAGGAAAAACTCAGATTTGATTTACAACCACCAATAGTAAGCAATAAATGCCTACAAATCCACCTATAATCTATTAAAATGTTCATCTCCAGTGTCCTGTATGATGTGTATAAGAAGCAAGGAGGGTGAGATCTACATCAAATTGGGTGGTTAGAGCAATCGATTCTTGTATTAATGGCGTGAGAGACATTTTCTAACTTCTTACCTACCAAATCCCACTAAAATTTTAATTTGAATGGCCTACAGTATAGCCCATGTCAGCAGCTTTCCAACAAGGCTAGGTGCACAGGATCTGAGCATTGGAGTAGAAGTTATGACTATCTCAAGATATGTAGTGTAAACTAGGCATGCAAGAGACTCGAACACACCGATTGACCGATAGATCGCCAATTGTATAACTGCTTTGTCATTTATGGCACGTGTCACCTACTTGGTTTGTTTTCTAAATTTAGCACCCTATTGGCACACTTGGTTGGTTGCATGTAGAACACTCAACATTTGACATATGCCACATGGCACGTAATGACACAAAGAAAATAGATAAAGGAATTATGTAAAAGTGATGCATATGGGAGAAAATAGGAGAAATACCAAAGGGAAAATCTTATGGAGAAGGCACAACTATTACAAAGTAGTGTGTGGTAGTAAGAAAAGGGGTGCAAGGTAGCAGGGACTTAGTTGTATTTGGGAAGTAGGGCTGAAGCATGTGCACAAGATGCATGAACTACTAGGGAGAAGGTGGATGTATAGAGAGTGCGTGTGAGGGGAAAATAGAACAAAGAGGAAAAGGAAAAGAAATATGAAGGAAAGGAGGAGTGCATAAGGGCGCGTATGGAATTTGTAACCAAGGGAATGTTACAACGAGCAATCAAGTGTGTGTGATCTACAACATAGAAACTTAGAGCCGAATGGAAATGTCATTTGTCCAAATAAAAGGGGAGTTATTTGTATAACATGTACTATGTTGGGTAAACCCTAAGTACCCAAAATATAATATTGTAAAAAAAAACATATACCGAATGGGTATTTTATCAAAATAATAATACATTCTTATTTGACAAAGTAAAGTTCATTTGGCCCTAAAATATTCACAAATACCTATTCCATAAGACCATAGGTCTATCATTAAACATAGCAACCATTCATGTGTGATCCCAAACCCTACTCGGGTTTTCTTAGAAGACAATAAAATCAAATGAATTTTTCCTCATAACCTCTCAATACTCGCTCAAGATAAGCAAACTACATAAGGATGAATAATACCCATGAATCCATCTCGAACCCGTAATAGTTTTTACAAAATAACTTAAAACATCAATATCAAAAATCCACAGTTATAAAAATAAACTTGTTATGAGTTAAAAATCAAACTAAATCAAGAAGACAATCAACCATGAATGAATGCAATCAATAATAAACCACCACATGCTCATGAGGTAAATCTATTAAGATGGCCTGGTTGTTTCTCACTCAAACATGCCTAGAAACACATATACAAACACTCACACCGACATAAATTGACCAAACTTTTATCGAGGTAGATCTTAAGTTAACACCCACAAATACCCATCAAATTCTAGGCATAGAAATCACCCAAATAATTATTTAAAGGGTGTATATAACATAAAAATGTCTTAATGTTATAAATATTAGAGATGAGGAAGAAGAAAATTTTCATGAATGTAAAAATTTGTAGAGAATCTCCTCAAGTTCCTTTCCAAGTTGATTATGTGTAGCAAGAATCCTTTCAATAAAACTCTCGCAGGTGTTATTGAAAACTAGACAAAAATAATCACCAAATCAACAAAGGAATCCATTCTTATCATAGCGAAGCCATTAATAGCCCAAAAAATATCAATAACAGTTAAAAATACATACAGAGCTAAAACCAAATTGCATGAAAACAGATCCCCCTATTTTCTATATACAAAGGTTGGGAGGTGAAAGGACAACCATAAAAAATGGAAAATAAAAATAATAATCGTAAGTTTGGCGGTAGCTTCCTCTATAAGCTTCTCGCTTCTCCCCATGCCCGAAGGGTTTAGGATTAATCATCATTAGTGAAACTGGTACTAAACTCTATTTTTACCTCCTTTTCCTATATTTTCTAACCGCCCTCCATCTTTTCCTTGCAAACTAAAGTTGGTAACAAACCTCCACTTCCATATCTCATGAGATGGCCCATCAAACGTCGAAGACCGGTTGAAAAATTTAAACATGTACTTAGTGAAGTGGCCATTGTCCTTTTTAAATTTCATGGCAATCAATTTAGATGTGGACGGGTGGCTAATGTTATGGTTGGCTCATCCAACATGATGGCTCCTCAAGCTCGGCCGAGCTTCCACCATTTATCATTTATTTAATAAAATAAACATTGATCCTTAATATGGTTGATGACCATACAAAACACTTATATATAAATATGTATTTACTTATATATATATATATTATATGTATATATATATATATATATATGTAAATATATATCTCAACTATAACTTCCCGATTCTACTTTAATTTCCCAATCAAGACAACAATAGTTCGAATGGCCATTATAATGGCTTAAATTCAAATAATTTAAGTTCCTGGGTCGATGAACCCATTATTACCAATAACATTATTTTCCAACCATGGTCGATGACCATTGAATTATTAAGATTGAACATGGTAATCGTGACAAATATCATATAATCAATGGCTACACAACGTTGCGGAAGTAATATCAATACTGTAAGAGTGCAATGATGACAAGAGAAGTAAATTGACAACAAAATAACATCAAGCCATTGTTATCAACCTTCTTGTTAATGAAATCAAACATAATTATAACAACAAGCATAAATGTGATTACAATACAAACATCTTACAAAGGTAAGATAACCATACAAAATATCATCTACAAAGATAAATTTATGTACTCATCCAAAATGAAACTAGCGGGGTATGACATACCTCCCCCCTTAAGTATCATCGTCCCGATGATTAATTCCAATCATTCACATAATTTAAACCAAATCAAATAAGAATATGCTTATTAAATATCAAATATTCATAATAGTACCACTAAAATTTGCAACATCAAGTTTTTAGAGCCATAAAAATAGTGTTATACTTGTTGTAATAGCCCAATTTAACCAAGTTTTTTTCCAGAACACAAAAAAATTATTACATTTTTCATTCATTTCAACAATAATGAATGATAAAAGTATAATAATAGATATCAAATCTTTATGTTTATCACTAAAATAGGTGCAAAAAAGTATTTTTGAATTTCATCCAAATTCTCCCAAGTTGCACTTCATAAAATTGGTCCCATTGACCTTGACCGGCTTGTTTCTTTGTTTCGCAAGTGTAGCTTTTGATTTTCCAGCACCCTTATAGGTTTAGCTATGATGACACTCGGATCTTGAACTTGTAAAGAGTTCTAGTTAAGTACATGTGATAAATATGATACATACTTTTAAGCAAAGATATATGAAAAATATCATGCATCTTGGAAAATGCAGGAGGAAATGCTAGTTGGTATGCCATAGGGCTGATTACTTCAATTATTTCAAAGGTTCCAACATAGCGAGGTGACAGTTTGGCTACTTTTCCAAATGAAATTGAACTTTTCTTAGGCTTAACTCGTAAGAAAAATTTATCTCCTTGTTCATATTTTTTGTCAACTCTCTTTAAATCAGCATAGCATTTTTACATATCGACAACCTCTTGCAATCGCTCACAAATGAGTTTAACTTGTTGTTTCATCTCAGCCAACATTTCAAGTCCAATAATTTCCTTGTCTTCCACGTTGTTCCAACCGACACAGTGTTCTACACTTCCTTCCATACAAGGCCTTAGAAGGAGTTATTTTCAGTGATTAATGGTACATTCTATTGTAGGAAAACTCAACCAAGGCAAGTATTATTCCCAATTGTACTATTGATTTATGCATTACATCCCGATCATGTATTTCATTACTTGATTTACCCTTTCATTCTCATCCATATGTTTCTAGATGGTATGCAGATATGAAATTCAGCTTTGTCCCTAAAGTGGTATTCAAGGTTTTCCAAAAATGAGAATTCCTCGTAGGATCTCTATCTGGAATTATCAACTCAGGTACACCGTGCAATCTAAAAATCTCATACATGAACCTTTTTTCAAGTATAGGTGAATCGTCTTTCAGATTCCCTGATAAAGTGAGATAATTTTGTTAGTTTTTAACTACAACTAAGATTGCATTGTGTTTATTTTTAGACATTGGTAGCCCTTGCACAAAGTCCATGTTGATTACCTGCCATTTATATTGTAGAATATTGTGAGGGTACAATAATCCTATTGGATGCATATGTTCAACCTTGATACGCTAACATTCTAAGCAATAAGATACATAGTTTACTATTTCCTTTTTCATCCCTTTCCAAAAATATTGTTGTTTTACATCAACAAGCATCTTAGTCACTCTGGGATGTCCATAATAAGGAGCATCATGAAATATTTTATCACTTTCATCCTTAGTTCATTTTCTAAGGGTACATACAATCGATATTAAAATTTTAGGAATCCTTCATTGTCAAATCTAAATCCTTTGTACCTCTTATCATTAGAATTTGTAGAAAGCATTATTTTAACATACTGATAATAAGAATTAGTTAACATTTCTTTATTTACGTCATCTTTGAATTTGGTTCCCAAAGTGACAAGGGAAGAAATGTGTTTCCTAAGACTTAGCGAATATTCCACTCTATTTTCCTTACCTTTAATATAGTTGATATCAAATTCATATTGTGATAAAAAATCTAACCATCTTCATTGTCTCGCATTTAATTTTAGTTGCGTAAAGATGTATTTCATCCCAAGATGATCTGTTTTCAGTTCAAAGGGCTTTCCCAAAAGGTAATGTCTCCAAACTTGCAAAGCATGCACAATGGAAACAAGCTCTAAGTTATGGGGAGCATAATTCATCTCATGCACCTTGAGATTTCTACTCTCATACGTGATTACATGATCAT
This sequence comes from Taxus wallichiana var. yunnanensis, assembly GCA_018340775.1. NCBI lineage: Eukaryota > Viridiplantae > Streptophyta > Pinopsida > Cupressales > Taxaceae > Taxus > Taxus wallichiana. The sequence goes on along the minus strand of CM031243.1, from coordinate 160,209,077 downwards.
TTTGTAGCAAAATACCTCCTAAGCCTTCATCGGAGGCATCTGTTACTATAGTAAAGTTCCCATTAGGATCTGGAACTTTTAACATAGGTGTTGTAGTTAATCTCAATTTTAGCAAATTGAAATTATTTTCACACTTTTTAGACCACACAAATTTCTTGTCCTTTTTCTGCAGCGAGGTAATTGGAGCTGCGACTTTTGAGAAGTCTTTAACAAATTTTTGATAGTATCTAGCCAATCCCATGAAGCTTCTCACTTCATGTATGTTTTTAGGTGTTGACCATTTAGTTATTAATGTAATTTTCGATGTATCTATAGAAATTCCATCCTTGTTTATTATGTGTCCTAAATATTGCACTTTGTTTTGATAGAACAAACACTTTGAAAGATTACCATACAATTTTATCTTCCTTAACACATCTAAAACAATCCTGAGATGTTCATTATGCTCTTTAATGCTTTTAGAATAAATGATAATATCATCCAAGAATACCAACACAAACTTTTCTAGGTATGCTTGAAATATATTATTCATTAAATTCATAAAGGCTACTAGAGCATTAGTTAGTCCAAAGGGTAACACAGTGAACTCAAAATGTCCATACCTTGTCCTAAAGGCAGTCTTGTGTATATATTCTTCTTTTATTCTTAATTGGTGGTATATATACGAATGAAAATCAACACGTGACATTAAGTCACACTCGATCTCCCAAGGACATGTCGAGACAATCGATGTGGAATGATTGGATGGCTATATGTAGTAGAAATACAATGAATATGTGATATACAAATAAAAATATACAAATAAAAATATAGAATTGGGATGAACAAGCTATCAAGGAAAAATAATTTCATCGGCACATAATATCGGGATCTTCTCGTCAAGGGAAAGAAAGGCCCTTCTAACCTGAATGGATCTAATGGATGGGTCAAAAATAATAGCCACCCGAAAAATCCAATCAATGTTGAGTTCCATGGAAATCCTCTAATGGTTGTGGGATGCATGGAAAACCAACAGTGCCTCGTAATGATGTTCAAAAAGGTCAAGGAATAAGCTAGAGAGGTGTGGTTTCATGAGATCTAAGTTCTATTGCCTAGGGTAGTCCAAAACTTGTAAGATTTTTCAGTTTCAATGTTCAAGACTTTCAATTGTGAGATAATAGCATGTGGTAATGTCAATGTTCGGAAAACCAAAGATGTGCAAGCCTATGTCAATGCTTGTCAATAGTTCCGCCCATTTGGTTGGGGGACCCTAGGATTGCTATCATATGCTATTGGTTGTTATGGTCCTTAAATGGTCATGTGTGCATTTTTGCAATTTTAATCTACGAAAATAAATAACAAACTAATCTAAACAAATGAAAGCTAACTATGTTTTTGGATTTTCCAATATATAAGAAATAAAGCAATAAACAATAATTTAATCTACTTTAAACTAATCTTTTTGTATTTTTGGAATAACAATGCATATAAAAGAAATGAAGAAATAAATTACCTCTAATTTAATTAACAAATCCTATTACAAATAAATAGCCAAATGTATCAATTTATCTGATGCAATAGTGTATTTAATCTATCCTAATTAATTCAAAGATTTTTCCAATTAATAATTATGGATTATTAAATCCTCTTCCTATCTCAAAGACACAGGAAGATTTGAAGCTTCTAAGAAGCTTTTATTCCCCTATAACTTCTCGGATAGAATGTGAGAAGATTCAATAGAAACCACAATTTGCAACAGATTTTTATTATCTATGGTGATATAGCAAGCTTCCTCCAAATATTCTTCCCTCACAAATCCACAAGGATAGGAAGGGAAGGATCTATCACCAAAAACTTCTATAGAAGATGTGAAAGATTCTTGGAAATGATCTAACTATTTGTAATAAATAAAATGATTTCTTCTACTCTAGTTGATAAATGTGCGTACGTTCAAAAATAAATGAAGAAATGAAGAAACTCAATAACAACCCCCAACCTAGAATTACAGTGTAGAGGCAATTCTAGTAATTGTATCACTTTTTCCACTCAATTATCTTTACCAATATTTTGTGTCCACGTGAGTCCAAGGAACTAGGAATATAGAGGAAGTAGCAAGAAGAAAGAGCTGGAGAAATGGTAGCTTGATGGCAATCTGATTTCAATGAAGGAAGAAGAGAGACATCGTAAGAGAACAAAGCTTGGCTATGTAGTTTCTAGCAATATTGTGGTATCTCAACTAAGCAAGATACACAAAATAATATCTGGCCATTTACTTCAAAAGAAGCGATGATTTTATAGAAGGTTGGCTGGGCAATGCTCTAGACACTTGGCAGCCATGGGGTGCCACATCACAACATGAAGGGGAATTTAAACACTCAATCAACATTTAGAAGTGGAAGAGGATGTGAACACAAATCAATCAAGCCCAAAATCAGCTAAATTGACTCACAAACGTGTGCTAAAAGTGAACTGGAGTGAAGCAACACATGTCCAATTCACGTTTAAAAGTCTCAGCTAATTCACACAAAATCGCCACTCCGTAGAGTGGCAACTATGCAATCGCCACCCAATTAGGGCAAAGTGGTTTTGCAACCTCCACCTAGGTAGTGTGGTGGTTTTATAACTAAAGGCCAAAACCTAAGGAAAACAATGAAAAAACTACGAAAAAGTAGGAAATGGCTAAGTAAGGTAAACTAGGCTATAAATATGTATTGTAAAGAGGTAAAGGGGCTTGAACACCTTTGGAAAAGACATGAATCATCATTGGGGATTTTTGAACTGTTTCCAATTATGTAGCATGTGAAAACTTGGGTGTGTATATATTACCCTTGTAGAAATTTTTTAGCCATGAATAAGTGTAAAACGTACAATCCGGGTATGGCATTCCCAATATGGGGATTTTATAAGTTATACCTAACACGCATGTGTTCAAGTGACACCATCTAAGCTCCCACTACCTACAAAATGTCAACAAGACTCAAGTGCAAATAGATATGATATCAAAAATAAACACTAAAAATGACATTAGGACTTACCATTTGCACGAGGATAGAACTATATTTGTGCCATGCTCCATCCTTGCAAAGCACACACACTCAACATGAAGTTAAAACAAAACATATATATATATATATATATACCATTTTTTCAAATTCATTTGTATTTTCCCCATAGTGATTTTAGAGTTATGGATTACCTATCACCGTTTTAAACGAGAGTATATTCGAATCGAAGAGTACAATGTCATGATCATGGCCCCATGAGTGAGAGATCTAGCGGCTAAGAAAAAGGTTAGTATTTTTCATTTATTCATTTTAAACCTAAAATGTGAAAATTTGAAAAATCTACACCTAGGGGGTATTTTTGCAAATATTCTAGTCAAAATATTCCCTAGAGGGTCGTCTAGGTGGGTCTAACTTTGTTTTATTCAAAATGGTCAATTTTTATTTTTTTTTCATTTTTGGTCAAAGGGGATGGATTTTCCAATCTCGATGTGATCACACCCTGCACAAGGCAGCGGTTACCAAACCGTCATGGAAATTACGCAACCACCGCTCTGCACAGGGTAGCGGTTTTGTAATTGTCAAGGCAGAACCTTATTTTGAGCAACCTAACTAAAATTTTTTGGATTTCAAGTTATCTTATATTGTTTTTGATGAGCTTATGCATTGAATTATGTTGCTAACTTTCTCTTTTTCTTGTTTTGGTGAACACAAAAGAAAGATGAATACGTCTAATGGATCTGGGAAAGAGATTGTGATTGGCTCCCTACAATTATTGATCAGTTGACTCGTAGAGATATACTTGCTACACAAATTCGACCTATGGAGGATTTGTTAGATAGTATTATCAGCACCTTTTAGTCACTTACTATGCAACTTTCTGAGTTATTGGGATGCTAATCGAAATAATTTCTAGTTTCCTGGGGTCAGAGGAGAGTGGACTATCACTCTCAAGGATGTTCACAGGATCTTGGGAGTTTCTATAGTGGAAGACGGTTAACACTAGAGAAAGGTCATTTACCTATATGTAGGTAATGGGCATTGTATATGGGGGATGATGGGGCATCTAATGTGGGCGCCAAGTAGGGTATGTGTCTACTATAAGTTACCTCCACCTTTATCCCCGCTCTACGCAAGGTCATTATTGGTGTTTTGGCTTCGCGTTTGGTGGGAGACAAGGGTGGGGACAAGATCTTGTATTGTTGGGCTCTATCATCATGGCCATTGAGCAACATGGTAGGATATTTACTTGGGGAGTGGATATCTTGGGGACTACATATCATGACTTGTACCACGTTGTTAGGCTTCAAGGGAAATCCTTGAGCCACCCCACTTTGGTTATGACTTGGGTTTATGAGAGGATCATCCCTATTAGAGAGGAGTTGACATATTAGATCCAGGGGCTATTAGAGCTATGAGATGGATAGTCTTAATAGTTCTCTAGGGGCACAACATCCTGTTGTTACTCTTACCATAGACAATTTTATTTTCAAATCGTATCGAATATAATTGGGTTGTGGGGTAATGACAGAGTTATATTGATTATATGCAGCACCATGACTCAATTAGTGGACAGGATAGGTAGGGTGGAGGTCCACCCTATTGTGAGAATTCCCAAAAGAGTTCGGGCTTTTGTATATTAATGCACTTCCTACCATTCTTGTTGTTTAGTGTGGTATTAGAGAGGCACAAGCTGGCCCTAAGGGCCACCATGGCTGGATAGTTGTTACACGGGGTACCTTTATCGGTGTGGAGAAGATATCATTCCCTAGAGCATCGTATCCCTCCTCTAGATCGAGGCTACACCCACTCACAATGGGGAGGAGGAGGAGGAGGAGGCCCATACGAATTCAGAGATAGAGCCTAAGGGCGGCGAGGAGATGGGAGGAAAGGATCATGATGAGGAGGATAGTGATACAGAGTGGCGAGGCATAAAGGATATCACTATGGATGTGAGAGAAGAGGAAGAGGTAGAGGAGGTGACCCTTGTTTCAAAGGACCCACTTTCTCAAGAGGGAGGTGTTGATGAGCATTATATGATGGGTTAGCACATCACACCATGAGAGGATGAGGCTCAAGGTTCCTGCAGTGGCTCCACCACCACCAGATGTACCAGTGCCCCTTCCTAGATTCTAGGAGATCTGAGTATGTGGATACTCTTCTCTCAACCTTGTTAGATAAAATTTTTAGTAAGGTACACATTGTGTTTCTTTTTGGTTTTTGAATTTTTCTAGCTCGTTATTATTTTTCCTTGTGTTTTGTAGCTACTGGCTGACGATGATGGTGAAACCTTTTTCGAGCATCCTTCTTAACACTTTTGTGCACCCCATGGGAGATGAGTTACTCATAGATTGAGGACATCTCATTATGGCGAGGAGGCATACTGACATATTTTCTCTAGCATGGATCGTAGCAGGAGAGGTGATGAAGATGAGGACTGATCTTGCTGGGTATCAGATGGCTGAGAGGAGGTAGTGGTGAGAGCACTCCCACAATGAGGGCACCACCGTCATATCTCCTAGTTCATCTTCTCATGGTCATTTTCATATATGTAGCCATGGTGGATCTCACTCTAACACAGATCCATAGCGAAGCCACGGCCATAGACCTTTATCTCGGATTCTCGTAGGAGGTATAATCCATAGGCCTTACTACTTTTGATGTCATTTTGCGAGACATTTATATGATTTTTTTTGGATTTTCATGCTCATTGTGAGCATTTTGACCACACCTAGAGTGTGATGGCATTGTATATAGACTTGAATTATTATGGATATATATATATATATAGATACTTATTTTTGTTTTAGTCATTCTTGCATAAGAGTTGACTCATTGATGGTTTATCTCACTTGTGTACTCTTAGATGCTCAAATTTCTGATGTTTTTATATGATTTTTGGATGCATGTTATGGATGATGATATGTAAACAGAATTATTTCTTTTTGTTGTTGTTTTTATATGATGCTAATGCAAATACAATGTAATGTCAAAACTTTGGTTTTTCAAGCAATATTTAACACTTCTTGTTTGGTTAGAAAAATGTGATGAAAATGATTTGATAATAAAATGAACTCACTCTTCTTCTAACCCCATGCAACTAGTAAGATGCGAGGGCTCAACACCGAGAGCTATAAGGGACGTAAGTTGTGATTTTGATAAATGGAAGTGGTGAGAGAAAGACATGATTTTGACAGAAATCCATTTAGAAACCTACAACTAAACTCTACACACAATTCACTATACAGTCTAGAATGTGACTTGCTTGCAATTTTATCTATACTTAGACTCGTAGATGGCCTCTTATTGACAAATTTTGGTTTTAAGGTTTTAACTCTTATGGAACATACGCATGTAATTCACTTTTTGGGATTTAAGATTTCAAAGCACTTTTTATTGAATAAATTTCTTACAACTTACTAACTTCTTTCAATATATCCCTATACCCTACCCCATGCTACCAATAGGAAGCATAGGCTCATCACCAAATACAAGGCATAGGTGAGTAAGGACACTTCCCTCCTTTCCCAATCTCACGTCACCAGTAAGAAACGTGGGCTCATCACCGAAGACTGGTGGGGCAAAGAAGTGTGGTTTTATTTGTAAATGAAATATTTTTGCATTTATTTGATTTGACTTATATCATTTTTTTATTTTAAACTTTGAGTGATTTTGGGAGGGAGAAATTTCCCCTAGCCTCAACCCCATGCAACCGATAAGATGTGAGGGCTCAACACCAAAGGCTGAGATAGGTGAACAAGTGATTTGGGTAAAAATGTTTAGAATGCTTTTTCTACCAAAGAGGTTTTTCTGGGAGAGATATGACACCAAGAAGCTTCTAGAACAGACTATGGGCAAAGACACCTATGTTGGAATAAAACTATGAGTAGAAAAAGTATGCAAGCCTTGGTAGGATTAGTGTCAAAATAATGTCTTAACTTATTTAACCGATGAAAATATTTAGAAATGTTAATCGAAATATTGTGGATACTTGAAGAAATGTGATTGAATGTTTTGCCAATATTTTCAGAAGTTTTTGAAAGTTTCTTGAAAGATAAGTTCCTTGATTACAAATTTATAAAGTGATCTAGCAGATGAAATGTAATGCAGATGCAATAGTACATGTGGAAATGCAGATGGATCATGCGTAGTAACATTTCAAGTGAATTGAATTGACGGACTCACCAAATTCTTCACCCTCTAGAGCACATAGGCGATATGCCCAATTCTTGTAGTCCTTCATGACTTGATACAGGCCCAACCACTTGGGCCTGAATTTCCTTCATTGGTTTTCTTGTCTATTCAACTTGTCAAGTCTCAATACTAGATCTCCAATGAATATTTCACATTCATATACCTTCTTATTGTACTTCCGCACAGGTAAGCTCTATAGTATACCTAAGCTCGATCTAATCTTCATCGATGGTTTTTAGCTCAACGAATCCTACCTCACAATATACTTCTTCTCATAATATTTCATGCAATGATATATAGAGACTGGTATCTTAACTTCAAGTGGTAAAACCGCTTCCGAACCAAATACTAAGGAATATGGGGTTGCCCCATTGGCATTCTTACTAACATTCTATAGGCCCACAAGGCCGGAAATAGCTTTAAAGTCCAATCTCAATTGTTCTCCTTAACATTTTTCAAGAGAATGGACTTTAACATCTTATTAGTTTCCTCAGCTTGTCTATTGGCTTGAGGGTAGTATAGAGAGGTTGTGTGGTGATTTATCTTGAATGTTTCACACTCATGCACCTCTTAATTTTTAAAAGATGTGCCATTATTGGAGATAATGACTTGTGGGACCCCGTACCTATAGATGATCTAGTTCAAGATGAACTTTGCAATTATAGACCCCGAATGGTGGTAAGAGGCATGGCCTCAACCCACTTCATGAAATATTATGTGGTCATAATTATAAAATTGTGGCCATCCATCGATGAGGGAGAGAATTTCCCTATCAAATCTAAGCCCCACATGGAAAAGGGCCAAGGTGTTGCAATCGGTTGTAGAGCTTGGGTAGGTATATGAATCTTGTGAGATAATTCTTGACACTTGTGGCACTTACGTACGTAATCTATTGTGTCATGTTCTAGGGTGGGCTAGAAATATCCCATCTAGTGTATCTTTCTAGTAGTTGCATGTCCTCCAAAATGACCTCCACAAACCCCGTTGTGGGCTCCATAGAGGATCTTTTCATACTCTTCCTCATTGACACACCTTAGCAACATTCTCATCAAAATATTTGTGATAGATCACTTGTTCTATAATTATGTACTTGGTGGCTATGATGCGTAGCCGTCTTCTCTCTCTGCAAAGTTTCTCCCTCAGGGTATGTGTGGTCCATAATAAAATTGACAATATCCGAATACCATGGACATGCAGCAATGGGAGGTCTGATTTCTATGTAGTATATACACTCGTTAGGGAAACTTAGGTCTACTAACTCTCCACCATCTAATGAGTTGTCTTTCAACCAATCAGAAATTATTTGTCCCTTGAAAAACTTTTGGTTGATATAAGTTAACTCAAATTCTCCCATTAAGGTTATGAAGCATCCAACTTTCTTGGATAAAGAACCCTGTGTTAGGAATGTCTGAAGACAATATGTTTTAACAATAACCCACATTTCTTGGTTAAGCATGTAATGCCTTAACCATTTTTTTGTAAATTTTATAGCAAGGCATTCCTTTTCTTCCTACATATACCATGTCTCGTAATCTATTAGCGTTTAATCGATGAAGTAAATTGCACATTCACACTTGTCATCATCTTCTTGTGTTAATATGCAAGCTAGAGAGATGTATGTTTCCCAAGAATATAAAATGAGGGAGAAATCTGATTTGGGAGGCATGAGCGTGGGAGGTGACAGAAGGAATCATTTGACCAATTCAAATTCCTTATAATACTCATCCGTCTAGATGTTACAGCAATCATTTTTTAACTAATTATTTATTGGATGAATAGAAAACATTAAATTAAGTATAAACTTGCGGATTGCACCGAGCTTTCCAAGAAAGGATATAATGCCTAACTCATCGATGGTGGGGTCTTTTCTATAATTTTTGGGATTTTTTCAAATCCACATAAATCCCTCATGAAGAGATGATGTAACCCACCAACTTCCCTCCCGTCACACAAAATACGCAATTTTTATGGATTTAATGTGACACCATATTCAATGAGATGAGAGAGGATGATGCAAAGCACCTTAGGATGATTGCAGTGCTTCTTGGTCTTAGCCAAAAGATCATCAATGTATGACTCCATAATATTGTCAATAAGATCATGGAATATATAGGTCATTTCCCATTAATAGGTACCATCAGTGTTCTTAAGACCAAATGGCATGACCACATAGCAATAGGTACCCCAAGGATTTGTGAAAGTGGTCTTTTTCTTATCCTCCTCAAAGATCCTAATCTAATTATAGCATGAGAAACCATCCATGAGTGACAGAGCTCATAACCGCATGTTATGTCCATGATGACATTGATGGAAGGTAACGGAAATCATCCTTGGGACACACTTTGTTTATGTCCTTAAAATCAATGCATATTCAAATTTTTCTCGTTGTTCTTAAGAATGGGGACTATGTTTGATACCCACATTGAATAGTCTATGGGTTTTATTAATCCCGCCTGTAGGAGTTTCATAACCTCTTCTTTTACCATCAAAGCCACTTTTGGCTTCATAGGTCTTGAATTTTGTTTGATGGGCTTGGCATTAGGTTTGGTTACGAGATTGTGGACTGCGACATGGGGAGAAAATCCCATCATTTATTTGTAGCTAAATGTGAAGGCTTTTGAATTTTCCTTGAGAACCTTCAAATGAATTTTCACCTCTTCTAGAGTTAAAGAAGAACCAAGTTTCAATATCTTAGGGTCTTCCTCCATCCCGATACTTATATCTATGGTTCCTTCAATTAAAAAGGCATTTCCTTCTTCAAACTTGGGTGGGGCTAGAGGTAGTTCTAGTTCTCCTTCCTTAACTACTTCATAGATCTCAAGACCTTCTAATGAGGAAGGACCCATCGCACGATCTCCAAAATAGGAGGAAGAGTGAGCAAACCCCTCTTATGATGCGTGAGATGAATGTCAGTGTACACATTAAGGTAACCTAGTATAGTTTCTTCATTCTCCATGTAATCTAAGGTGGCAGGCTCATTTTTAGTCTCAACATATGCTAGAATTGGATTGGTAGGCATTTTTTTGAACTACGGGTTTAGCCTCTTGATCAAACAAAAAAATTGAAATCTTCCAAATCCCAGCTTGGACAAAAGTGAGAAGCAGAAGTATTCATGGAATCAGCTAAAAGGTTCAATTCACGTGTGATAGCTTCAAGGGATATGAAGTCAAAACCCTTGCTTAGGTTAAGCACGATAGTTTTATAGAGCTACAAATGCTCCGCTCTAGTCCCGTAAATTTTGAAACTTGGTTGGTGAGTAGTTAGGAATCACCCAAAATCTAATATTCCAAACACTCAATCTTTTGGCTACAATGAGACCAAGAAGAAGGACCTCATACTCAGCACCATTTTTTGTGCATTTGAAATTAAGATTAAAGGAAAAAGGGATAACCTTCCCTTTCGAGGAAGTGAGGATCACACATGCCCCAACACCAAAATGACATTTTGTTACATCATAGTTGAGCGTAAAGAGGTTTCTAAGGAAGATTTATGTTTGATTGTTTCTATTACCTTCTTCCTCTACTTCTGAGACCTCAGCCATGCAAATTTCTTCTACTTGGAAGAGATCCAAGTCCTAAAGCATGTCATATGTCCAATGAGTCAAAAGGAAGGAGAATAGGTAAATCGTTCTCCAATAACTCAACAATCTTAGTTGTGGTTTCCATTGATATTGTCTTAACAACAACAGTTTCATCTTTTGTCATGACAACCCCTCAATTAAAATGGAGGTTTCTAGTTCTATTATGGGGACCAACTTATACTCTGGCGTTGTATATTTAGGTTTGTTTACCTAATTGGTGGGCAGTTCAAACTCGATATGGACCTCGGGTTTCTTCTTTAAGTTGGCTAGGTGAATATCGAAAGGTTTTGGGTCACCCTAAGCAACAAATACTTTGTCCAAATACAGGAATCTAACTTCCTAGAATAGTTTGGAATGGATTTCCTTCAACCAATGGATCCAAGTTTGTCCAAGAGTCAAGTTATAGTTGGTTTCCCTATCTATAATATAAAACTCAATTAGAATTTTCTTGGGCCCAAGAGTAACCAGAAGTACTATGGTCCCTATGGACATTTCTTTGAGAATTTTGTAGCCTCTCAGTGTATTTCTAGTTGAGGAACAATTGGTTTCCCATAGCCTAAATTTTAGAGGAATGAAAAGGGGACAATATTAACAGCTTCCCCATCATCAATCATTGCACGCTTAACATAATTATTATAGATCTAGACACGTAAATACAATGTTGGGTCACCTCTACATGTCACTTGGCATCTTTGGGCATATTATCTCGATGTCAAAGATGAATCCAACATATCTTTCAGGATTCTCGGGAGGATAGATGTTTTTGTCATGCAAATGTGCAACAGGGAAATTGATAATTTCTAAGCATGACAACGATACCCTTGTACCAAAATTTTCACAATTTATCATTCTAAGGCACCCCATGTCCACCTAGTCAAATCTGATGACCTCCCATTTGATGTTAACACATCCACCTAGGTGAATTAGGAAATTCCATTCATTCCCCACAAGGTGATTTTAGGAGTTCATTAAAATTTACAAGCTTCATGTAGTTGTGGGAAGGGTTATCACTGACCTTCCCAGGACTGGAGCAACCCCATTGAGCCGAGAAGAAAATCCAAAATGGACGTGGAGGAAATTAAAATTCCTTGGGAAATTTTGTAAGTGATTCAGGAATATTTTGGAAGGACTTTGAGAAGTTGTGGTAGTTTCACCAAAATTAGGGTTCACAGGCCTAGAAAGTGCATAAGCAAAAACAATTGTTGAACTTCCAAAGGTGATTCTAAGAGATTTGTATGGAGTTAGGAGAAAAAAATATCTTCGACAAGGGAATTCCAATCCCTAAATGATGTTGAAATTATTTTTTCACAACACTTTGGTGCATTGGGTCTGCAAGTAGTTTTTCTTATGCATGGGTGGAGTACTAAATCAAAACACCTATTTTTAGGGATAAAATGGAGGAATAAATACCTGATACTCCAACCATTGGATTCAATAGGTAATTTTCAGTAAGGATCATATAAATTTTCATTAAAAAAATCCATCGAGCTCAAGTTATCGTCGTTCCAAGTTGTCCTCTTGGAGCGAGTTCGGGAGTTAGTCAAATTTTGGGAGGACACGTGTCAGCTCCAGGAGCATGGTGAGATTTTTTTCCCTCACATCCCTCAAGGTCAAGGACATCGACCATGGAAAAATTATCCTAGCCCCCAAATGACAACTAGATCCTCATGCGACCTCCAAGATCACTAGTTTAGCCCCAAGTTCTTGCAGGAGCTCAAAGCCTCAACCGTCCTATTGCTGCCACGTGTAATCACTTAGAGAATTGTGGAATTTGATGTCCCTCATGTACCTTTGAGTTCATGGACATAAAACATGGAAAAAATTTCCTAGGCCTTAAGGAGACTTCTGATCACCCATATGACCAACTTGTAGCCCCTCAGTACTTTAAAGCTGATTTTTTAGCCTTCATTCCCTGTCATCGATATATCGCCACATGTTGTCACCTTGTTCACCATGGAATTTGGTGTACCTCACATCGCTATGAGGTGAGGGACATCAAGGACATGAAATTTTTCCCAGCTCAAACTTAAAATTTTGAAAAACTTTCTAGTTGTTTACCGTTTTTTGTTGTTTCTCACTGCCAAAAGAAAAGTTACAGAGAACACCTCACCCAAAGACCAAATCCTCCATAGTAACCAAACCTTCCACTCCATGAATATATACACGTTTCAAATAAAATATTGATTGAAATATCCATAGGAACAAATAATGAAAGAGAAGAGTGAAGGAATTCTTCAAAACCTTCATTGTCGTGAGATGAAGATTTGAACATATCTTGCAAGCCAAAGGCACGAAATGAAGAACCATCTATTACTAAGTTATTCACTCTCAAAGGCCATTAAAAACTCACCTTAAAACCTCCCATTCACAAGGAATGATCACAGCAAATAAATTTCACTTTTGGCTCCATGAAGAACAAAGCTCAATTTCTCGTCAAACCAACAACCAATCAAAGAGAAATTTCACTAGTGAGACAAGAAGCAAAAACCTATCGCAATGGAGTTGATTTCATAAAAATGGAGACAAAAACCAGACCTACAAATTTCAAGCTCCATTAATGGCTTCCATGACACAGTAGTGGAAAAAATCAGCAAGCTACCTCTCCACTTCTCAGGGTTCTAGTTGGCAAAATCGCGCAAAAATTAGAGGGAATGATCATTGAAAAATCTAGTTTCGCATGAACTAGTTTTTGCACCATGAAGTCCCTATTTTTAAGGATATGGAGGACTACTTTTTCATCATAGTTCTGCCATGTCACATGAAGAACATCTATGAAAAAGGCAGTGAGCTACCTCTTCACTTCTCAAGGTTCCAGTGGGCGAAATCACGCGAAAATTAGAGGGAATGATCGTTGAAAAATATAGTTTCACATAAACTAGTTTTCGTGCCATGAAGTCCCTATTTTTAGGGATATGGAGGGCTATGTTTTTTTCAGTATTCTTCCCCTGTCGATGAAAATCTCATTTTTCCACTTGTTCAAACAAAGGAATTACTCAAAATGTGGAGCGTGGAATCCCGGAATAGGACCTAGATTTTCAAAACTTGTTTTTTCGCAATCTAACATCCACTATGCACTTACTTAAAAATAACATGCCTTTTATAGTTTCAAAAACAAAGATGGTATCCTGTGAATTTTATTAATGTGAAATCAACCAGGTACAATAGTGCAAGCTACAATATTTATACATATTGGATAGCCGGGATACAAACAAAAGAGGAGTTGCAACAATGCAACAACCAATTTAAAATACAGTAGCTTCCAAATTACATCCGAGGAAGCACAAATGAATAATAACAATAATATTGTTAAAACAATATAACAACATCCGTATTGTTTGAATACAAACAATAATATGGTTTATAATTAAATATAACCATATAAACAATAAATATATTAATTAATATGAAATGCATAATTAATATATAGGTAAATAATAATTAACCTAACATTCCCCCCCTTAATTGTGCATTGTCTCAAGGGATGAGGAGAGGAACTCTCTGAATAACTCAAACTTGTCACGTGTAAGTGACTTCATGAAGATATATGCTCATTGTTTAGCTGTTGGACAAAATTGAAGTTGGATGTTGTGCTTCAACACATGTTTGCGTATGAAATGAACCTATACCTCAATGTGCTTTGTTCTTTCATGAAACACTGGATTGCGAACAAGTTTGAGAACACCTTCATTGTCAACATACATGGTGGTCAATTTGTCCTGTGGTATTCCAAGTCCTTTGAGTATGTGATGTAGCCAAATCACTTCACAGACATCTTCTCCTACAAAACGATACTCGGCTTCTATGGAACAATGAGAAACAAAGTGTTATTTCTTGCTTCCCATGGTATTAGTCTAGATTCCATAAAGAACACAAATCCTCAAAGTGGATTTTCTATCATCAATGTTCTCTGCATGATCTCGAATCCAAATATCTTGACAAGAATAAGTTGTTTTTCTTCTTGTATTCTAGACCAAGATCCAAAGATTCTTTGAGATATCTCAAGATGCACCTTTTTGTTTCCAATGATAAACTTTGGGTTCCTACATGAACCTAGATAAATAGCTCACTGCAAAGCTGATATTTGGTCTAGTGTGGGTCAAGTAAATGAGACTCCCAATCAAGTGTCAATAGAGAGTGGCACTTACCTCGGAGATGGATCTAAATGAATATAACGGTAATTTTTTTCTCCATAGGTGTAGCAATTGGTGTGAAATCCATCATCCTAAATTTCTTGAGTGTTGTCTTGGTATATTTCATCTGAGAAACAAAATGTGATTCTCTTTTTCCATACTTTCAATCTAAGATAATAATGCATCAGCCCGAGATCATTCATGTCGAACGATTGATTAAGATATTTATTTGTTTCATCAATCATCCTCATTGAACTTTAAGTGATGACTAGATCGTTGACATAGACAACAACAATCACAATATCCCCCTTGCTTTTTGAGGTAAAGATTGGGATCGTATGGATTTCTAACAAATCCATGTTGTATGAGATGCTCATCAATTTTGATGTACCATGCCCGGGGTGCCTATTTAAGGCCATACAGATATTTCCTGAGTATGCATACCTTTTTTTCTTAACTAGGTACAACATATCCCTCAAGTTGAGTCATATAGACTTCTTCTTGTAAATATCCATTTAGGAAGGCACTTTTTACGTCCATTTGATGGACTTTCCATCCAAACTGTGTAGCTAGAGCAAATATCATCCTGATCATTTTGATCTTAGTTGTGGGAGAAAATGTCTCCTCATAGTCAATGCCTTCTTTTTGTGCATACCCCTTTGCTACAAGTCTTTCTTTGTACTTGTCCACTATCCCATCTACTTTGTACTTTGTTTTGAATATCCATCTACATCTAATGGGTTTCTTCCTAGTGGAAGATCGAAAAGCTGCCAAGTGTTATTTTTCATCATTGATTGATATTCAGAATCCATGACATCTTTCCAAGCTTTTGATTGTAGGGCTTCTTGGACTATAGAGGGCTCATCAGATTCAATTACTCTACTCATTAAAGTAAAGTTAACTTCTTCTCTTGCTTTACTACGAGTCCATGGTCCAGGGGATGTATCCAGTGGAGCATCCATTCTTGCATCTCATAATGTGATAGTACACCACTTGGGCATACGCTGAACTGTTCTCGTGGGTCGTGGTTCTATCATATCAACACCATCATCCCCATCCTCACTTTCATCATCTGAGGGAACATCAGCTTCAATTTTTACAATTGGTGAAAAATCTACATCTGGTGAGTCTAGAGGAGGAGTCTCTTCTTCCTTCTTCTAAAAAAACTCAACATCTCTACTTGGTGTAGACTTTTCTAGTCTTTGGATCCATCAATATGTACCCAAGAGTCTCTTCATTATACCCAATGAAGATGAGTTTTTGTGACTTCATATCCAATTTATTTCTATTCTTCTTGGGTATGTGCATGTTTGCTTTACACCCGAATACTCTAAGGTGTGTAATAGATGGTTTCCATTTTGACCATGCTTCTTGTGGCATTACTCCATCAAGAGAAACTGTGGGCACTCTATTCAAAAATACACTTTTGTTGTCTTTGTTGCTTCTTCCCAGAATGTCTTTGCAAGTCCAGAATCATCGATCATGCATCGCACCATTTCCATGATAGTGCGATTTCATCTCTCAACAACACCATTCTGTTGTAATGTGTGTGGAGGAGGTATTTGTCAAAAAATCACGTGAGTTTGTAGGTAGTCTTTGAACTCATTACTGGTGAATTCCCCCTCAATCTAAGTAGAGAGTTCTGATGTGATGACCAATTTCATTCTCAACTGCTACTTTGAACTTCTTGAAAGTTTCAAAATATTCACTTTTCTTGTGAAGACAAAAAATCCACATTTTTCTTGAATAGTCATCAACACATAGCATGAAGTACTGAAATCCAAAATGAATCGGTTGCATTAGACCATAAAGATTAGTATGAACCAGATCAAGCTTACCATGAGCTCGATATGTACTCTTCTAGAATGAAGCTCTATGTTTTTTTTTTTCATGTTAGGCAAGTGAGGACACTTGTTTGTATCCTTCTGAAGAGATGGTATCCCATGTACCATATTGCATCGGCGTAGTGTCTCGAGATACTTGAAACTAACATGACCAAGTCTCGATGCCACAACTTGAGTGAGGTAGAGTTCTTAGCCACAAGTGCTTGATCATCTCTGTGAACAAAATCAAGTTGGAACATGCGTCCCACATTGGAGGATTTTGCAACTATTTTTGAGCCTCTTGATTTGTCTCGAATCAAACATGTTTTCTTGTTGGAATGACTATTAAATTCAATTTTCAAGTTATGATCTAGGAGTTGATTGATTGAAAGTAGATTATTTATCAACCCAGGGATATATAAGACATCTGATAGTCTGTAATTGTGAACTAAGGGGGTAGAGAAATGTTCCCAATCCCCTGAATTGTATATGAAGAATCATCTCCCAACGAAACATGATTTTTCGATGGTGTGTCCCTCATTGAAGTAAACCAGTCTTTGTGGCTGGTCATGTGTCGAGTGGCTCCCGAATCAACATACCAAACATCACTAGATGACGTGGATGGTTCACTTGATCAAGCAAAGGTACAAGAAGTCTTCATTATCTGAATGTTCTTCTTGCTCAACAATATTTCCTTGCTGATGGGGTCTTATTTTCCAGTTCCCCTTTTTCTGACCTTTGATTGTAGTTAGAATTTCCCTTGTGAGATTTTGTGGAGGTCCAGATTTTCTTGATGAACCTTTCTTGTAAGTATTATACCAACAATATTTTAATTCATGTCCTCTTTTACAAATTGGACATTTCTTCTTCTGTTGTTTTTCCCCGTGATACTAATTCTGATGTTGGGAATTTTGATAGGAATTAGGTTTTCCTTTACCTTTTCCTTTCCATTTTTGATGTGAAGAAAGTGTCTTCTCCTCTTCATCATCCTTATTGTGCATTTCTTCCTCTTGTTGCAATAGGTTTACCAATTTGTCAAAACTAACTATCGTATCTGACAAGTTTAGTGTTGTTACAAAAATACGGTATGAAGAAGGGAGTGCTCTTAGAACAATGGGAATGAGAGCATCATCTTTGACCACTTCTCCTAGGGCTAGAAGTGAAGCCCTCAATTCTGTAACTCTTCTTAAGAAAGCTTTGATTTTCTCATTTTTTTTGAACTTTAGTGTGTGTAACTGACTCTGCAAATTCATAATGACATTCTTGTTTTTGGCCTCATACACCATGCTCAACTTATCCCACACTTCTTTGGTTGTTGTGGCATCATGAATGTGGGGTTACACATCATCGATACACTCCAAACAAGATGATGAGTTTGGCTTTCGATCTACTCTATCAAACTATCGATGTTGTGTTGTATCAGTAGCTGATTTGGTCATAGTACCAGTCACAACAAGCTAGATCTCTTTAAACTCAAGTTGTGTCTTGATTTTTTCTTCCATGCAGCATAGTTGTTTCCTCTGAGTAGTTGTGAATTTGGAAGAAAAAATTTGGGGGCATTGGTGCCCATTTTGCAGAAAACACTGACAAGGTTTGGCTCTTATCACTCTAGGTATAAGGTCTCCCAATCTATATACTATCAGCCAATATACCGAACCTTTTTATATACATGTGCCCTTCCGATATACCCGGTGGTATGTGGAAGAATCTTTCCCTTTCTATATATCCAACGGTATATGAAAGAGGCATTAATGTACTTGAAATAATTCAATACGTGGTACCTAGATAGTACTAAAAGAGTTCTGTGTGATTATTGACACCGGCTCAAAGAAATATCCTCATACATGTGCGTAACTTTGCTATATACTTGGATAATTTCTCAGTCTAGATTTATGTTGTGAAATCATTCATAGATAGATGGGATGGCTCTTAGTGTGTGCACTATGAGCTTATTACTCCCCGTCGATTTAAAGAGTCGATTCCCATACGGCATTATTGTAGATAGATTAGGCATTAAGTGTAGTAGTATTCGCGATGGATTTACTCGTAAGTGCTTCCCGAGAGGAACCGTATATACCAAATGCTACGAATGAGATCTAGAATCTCGTGAGTATTACGAACTATTTTTTTTCTATTTTTTATTACAACTTTCTGCTAGTTTCTGAGCAATTACAATTTTTTTAGTTGACCATGGCAACCTGCAAATTAGTACAATATTTTGAAGTATAGAAATTACATTCAAAAATTTAGAAAAATTCAATGGTAGGTAAAAAAATTGTTTTATGGGCCTCCGGTGGCCTCCAGAGCCCAATACGACCCACTACGCCAAAAAATTGCAAAAATATAGCTGAAAATGAAATTTATGGATAGGCCTTCTTACACAAAAAATGCTTGGAATGAAAAAACAGGCCTATTAAGAGAAAAAAATTACCCTAAATTAGGGTTTTCTCGCTAAAATTTGGCAAGCTGTTTAGTTATGACTAAACGGTTTAGTGATGATTTTTCCACCAAATCCACCTCCAAGTTTGGCAGTTTTCCAAATTCACCTCCAAATTTCAAAATGGTTTGTTGGGGGTGGGGTTTGAACCTAGCACCTCCCACTACCAAGTCTTTTCCTCTATCCAACTAGGCTCTTATGAGCGCTTGACATAGAAATTGAGTAAATTATATTTATTAAATAAGGATTTTGACTCACCTTTTAAAATTGGTGACTCGGCTGAAGGTCCATGTGGAGCTATATGCGTGGAATGCAAATTAGGGTTCCTTTGAGCTCAAAAGATGGATCTGAGACATTTTTTATCTCCTTTTTTTGTTTTATCTTCCTCCACCACTTTGTTTACACGCAGGTCAGGCTAGAGGATAATGGCTATTGTTTTTATTAATGCGTCCAAGACTTGGAGCTCGTGGAGTAGGGGTCGATGTTTGTTTGCAGGTTCTTTGATGTATGTGTGTAGGTCACAGGCTGGTGGGCTCACATTCGATCATGGAGGGGAGAGGCTTGGACATGAA
This sequence comes from Taxus wallichiana var. yunnanensis, assembly GCA_018340775.1. Lineage (NCBI taxonomy): Eukaryota > Viridiplantae > Streptophyta > Pinopsida > Cupressales > Taxaceae > Taxus > Taxus wallichiana. Next base: position 160,189,360 of record CM031243.1, on the reverse strand, counting down.
GATTTGCATTTACTATTTAACCGCCATTTGTAATTGCATGTGCAGTTTTGTTAGCTATTCCAAATAGCTTGTCCCAATGTGAGAACACAAAGACGGCAATGGCTTGGTCATTAAGAAATGAGCTCGGTTGTCTATACTCTCGAAGAGTCTCGGCTAATGAAAAGAGGTAGAGAGACTCTATTTTAGGGGTCTCCTTTAGTGCCAAATCATCAATGTCCCACCTCGATGGTGCACGAGGTCATCAGAGAGGGCTCGACCCTTCAACTTGGTTCTTCAACGTCAAACTTGCCAATGCAGGATGGCTCGAATAGCCCAAATAGCTCAACCTCCAAATATAGCAAAAAATCCTCCAATTATAATAGCCTAGGTAGTATTATTAGTGAAGCTAATACTTACACCAGATTTAATGAAAAAACCCCTAATGGGGAAAAATTACTATATATATATTTTTTTAATTTTTAAACTGATTGCTATAAACCAAAAAATGCTCCAGAAGTAAATTTTCCTAGTGCAGAGAGCACCAAGGAAAAAAATACTTTTGTTTACCTGGAGAATGCATAGGTGGTTATGGGTTTGCAGGGGGTTATGGGAAGCTGCAGGAGGCATCACTAGCTCTCTATTGGTGTAGATTTCTTCTCCATGAATTCTCCTTCATTTGCAACCTTCTCCAACCTTTCCAAGAGCTTCAATATGCTCTAGTACCAAATGTAGTTTCACAAAACAGGATGGTAGCCTGTGAATTTTATTAATGTGAAATCAACCAGGTACAATAGTGTAGGCTACAATATTTATACATATTGGATAGCCAGGATACAAACAAAAGAGGAGTTGCAACAATGCAAAAACCAATTTAAAATACAATAGCTTCCAAATTACATACGGGAAGCACAAATGAATAATAATAATAATATTGTTAAAACAATATAACAACATCCGTATTGTTTGAATACAAATAATAATATGGTTTATAATTAAATATAACCATATAAACAATAAATATATTAATTAATATGAAATACATAATTAATATATAGGAAAATAATAATTAACCTAACACCTTCCTACATAAGGGTATGTTACTTTGGGTAAGCCACCATTTGAAGAGGCTACAAAGAAGGCAATGAACACAGATGGAGTATCACAAACAAAGTCATCAAAAGGTCATCTCGGCTCGCAATTGACACTTACTAAAAATAGTAAGTGGTTCCACAATCCCTTGCCATAAATAACCAGTTGGTCCAAAAAGCAAGAGGAACACAGTAAAAATAAATAATTTAAGCTACCATAGTCGTTTAAGGTTGGGAAAAGCTAACTATGACACTTACTAAAAACAGTAAGTTTTCCCATCTATACTAACTAAAAATAGTAGGTCCTTCTCAAAGGGAAAGTTTGGCACAATGGGACATAGAGGGATGATCATTCAGTCAACACCATCATTCTGGATCATCCATGGGAATTTCTCATAGGGAATTTGAGACTCATCTTAGGGAATTCAATAGTGTCTCCCGACACTCACTTCATGGCTCGAGTTGTAGGAGTATCTTGTGCAGGGTGGAATTTATGGTCATCGGAAGAACCATTCAACAGTGTTTTTAAAAACTCATTCCAAAGCATCTGTGAGCCAATTGGAAGGATTTTCACGGAGTTTGAATATTCAAAATTTCATCGCATTGATTTTTCCATCAACAAGGATCAATGGAATTCATCAAGAATGGCATATCCTCTTCTTCTTCTCTCGTGCTTTCTCTCTCATCTTCCCCCAAATTTCTCTTTTTCTCAATTTTCTAATTTTGCACTTTGGGGTTTCACTTTTTCATATGTATTAATGTTCCTAATGTAATAAGTCACCTTTATGTTATAAAAAGGGACTTAAAAGTTTCCTAGGAAGTTGAAAAGTTTTAAGTTTTGTGAGGAAATATGAAAAGGCATTGGGGGTAGATGAAGAGTCATATCTCATTCTAGAAATTGTAAATCCCTTCCCATTTTAAAGGGTTGGCGATTGATTTTGTGAACTCAAGAGTGCATTGAGAGAATAAAGGAGATAGCCAAATTCTTCCATTCCCCTTATTCTCAAAATTCTTCCATTTCCATGTTATGTACAACTTCTGCTTAAACATCAATACATGAAGAAGGATTTTCATGCCTTTTTTATGAGGATATTTTAGAAACTTTGAGTTCTCGATCTTAACTTGTCTTGTTTCCATTTGTAGTATTGTTTCTTCTTAAATTTAATGTGTTGTGAACTTTCTAGTTAATGGGTGTGGTACTCTAATTTTCTACCCATGACATTAATCCCCTCTTCTCTTTTCTCACTCCCTTTCCCGCTCTCTTGACAAATTATTCTCTAGAAATAAATTGCTATCTTTTCCAAAGGGTCAGTGGAGTGCCCTTGTTGAATCCCCTGGCCACAAGGCCACCAGGAAAATCCACCTTTACTTGTGCATGCATATATGGAAACTGCGTCGGTTAAGTAGAGGGACTTAGATTCTCAGAGTCTTGGCAAGAAATCCACAAGTTTTTCCACCCAACAAATTTTATCACCAACAATGTCAAAGTCTATTTGGTTGACTTGTGCCTCCGGTGGAGGGGTAACATTAATCAAGTGACCAAGACCCAATACTTCTAACAAAGTGGCTCGATGAGTGGGAGAGTTATTCAACAAATCTAAGAAGGAGATGTGAGAAAAGGTCTTGGTTAAATCCATAATTAGATCATATGCCCCTACCGGCCTCGGAAGTATTGGAGTGTCATCCAACATAGATGGGTAGATGGGAATAGGCTACATTGAATAATCACAAGTTCTTGTAGTTGCATTAATTTGAGGTTTAGTTTCTAATTCAACAAGACCCACAATCTTAGTTTGTTGTCGACCGTCTAACAGAGGTGCTACTAGTGGGTTTGAAGAAGTGGAAGCTTCATGGTCGTTATTTCCCACCGGTTACCCTTGTTTGTACTGTGGGGTTTTTATTTTTCTTTATCAATTTGCGTAGGAAGAGGATCGCTAAATATCCTAAAATGAGTTTTTGGGGAAAAGCGGCCCCATGTTAGCATTCTAGCATTTGCACCATAGGATTTACCAAAAACATATCAACGAAGAGTTGCATTTGGTCCTCTGGTAGGCATTATATGAACTTGTTATAGTCTCAAGAAGTTCTAGCATCATGCCCTCGGACCCTATGGAAAATGCAATAAAGGTCATGATCATAATCTTGAGGTTTTTGATTCGCATTCTATTGTAGTCCAAATTTCTTGTTGTTATTCAACTGTTGGTTGTTATAATTAAATTTTGGAGGCCTTTTCCCTTGGTTTTGATATTGATTTTGATACCCATTTGGGTATTGATTATGGCCTTGGGCCTAAACTTGTTATGAAGGTGGAGAACGATTAAAATCCATTGCATTGATTAAAGGAGTGAAATCTTTACTCCTCTTATTATTTCCATTCATGTTTTTATTGACTTTATTTGCATTTGAAGTGTTAACAAAATTCATCTTTTTAGCTTGATTAGTGGCGTCATTCATTGTAACACCACGGTTCTTAGTGAGGACCTTAGGTCCTTGGTTGTTTTTGGAATTGTTAGGGTAATTTTAATTACCCTGGGAGAGAGTGATCAATCTCTCATTTAAATTGTATGTCTTTCAATTGCTATATATTGTTGCTTGATCAATGCAGAGAGCACCCTCAAGTACCTCCTCGTAGCTCTTAAGGGGAAACTTTTGAACTTCTTCCTTTGTTTACCTATTAAGTGAATGGAGGAATAAATTGCAAAGCTCTGTATGATCCATATTAGGAGCACTCACTTTGAATATTAGAGGACCTTCCACCGCCTCCGAATGAAGTGGGCAGAAGATTCGTTATGCTCTTGCTTTATGTGGAGGAATTCCTTGATTCCCATTCTTAGCAACTTGTTCATGTCAAATGCCTTAATGAACTCGATATGAGTTTCTTAAAGGAGTGTATTGAGGCTTCAGGTATCCTATAATACTAATTGAGAGTGATTACTTCAAGATTCTTAGGGAAGATATTTTCTACAACTACATCCCATGGGAGCATCTCTTGAATGGAAATTACATATGCTTTGATATGTGCATTTTGATCTCCCTCCCCTTTAAAATTTGGAAAGTCAGAAAGTGTTTGTGGAAGAATTACGCTTCATATAGTAAATTCCAAGGGATCCTTAAGATATTCAGCATATATGCCCAATGTGTAAGACTCTACGATGGATGACCCTATATTGTGAGGTGGAGTAGCCAAAGGACATTGGTAAGGTGCAGCGTAAACATTTGTAGAGGCATAATGCATACTATGTGGCTGAGCATACGAACCAAGAAAATAATACATGTCCCCTTGCAGTGATTTGGAATACATGTGTACATACAGGGAACGTTACTCTAGTACGGAGTGGGAGGCACAAAACCAGGGAACGTTGTATTACCAATTGGGATGGTATTCAAGAATGCACTTTCATTGGTTCCTATTGTGGGTATTTGTACAAGGTGTGAGGGGGCATACCTAAATTCCCGATACGGTGAGAATATTTTTGGGGCTTGGAATGCCCATATAAAATGGAGGAGATGATGGCACGAAGGTGCATAACCCGTATTCTAGGTGTGGTAAGGGATCTTACTTTGCCAAGTAAAAGGTGAAGCTCAAGATGATCGGGAAATTTCCAACTCCCTAACCTTGTCTACCAGTGTAGAAATTACATCGCCCGAAGATAACATTGTATTTTTACTAGTCCATTTTGTGTCTTGTTGGGAGGCAAAGGTACATGATGTCCTACTATAAATTTTTCTCTTAGAGGCCACCCCTCGTTGGGTATATTTTCTTGTTGTAGGAGGAGGGGTAGTAGTATCATTTTGAAGCAGAGAATTAGTATACTCTTCCATCATTTTTAAGGACTGGTCCATGGCATTAAAACACTCTTGGCTTCAGGTGAAGCATGTCATGATTTTTTCATGAGAAGAGAGGTAGGAAGTGAAGGGATTAGACTAGCATGTTGATTTGAGGTCTAGACAAGACCCGTGGACCGAAACCTTGTTCTCTAGTGAAATTCATATTGTTTGAATTGGAGAATTTAGGTTGATTGATCTCCTTAATCCTAATAGATGATCCATTTTTTGTGCCTTGAGGAAGAGGAGTGTATGGTGAAGGTAGATTGGAAGAATAATTGTCAGCCCACCCTGATAATGAGGGTGACTGTGGTATGTTGATTTGGTGGTAATAAGCCTCCAGACCCATAATGGGCATGTCGTAATCATGTCCCGACATATTCGGGGGTATATAAATACCCAGAATAATGGGAGAAGGAGAAAATGAATGAAATAAATGGAAACGAAAAGAGACTAGCTCTTCACGTTAGGTTCACCAATTTGTATGAATGAAAATCAACACGTGACCTTCAATCGCACTCGACCTCCCGAGGTCATGTCGGGATAGCCGATGTGGAATGAGTGGATGGCTATATGTAGCGAAATAGGATGAATATGATATATGCGGACAAAATATATTGAAATGGGATGAATAAGCTATCAAGGCAAAATAATGTCCTCAACGCGCAATATCGGGATCTACTCGTCAAGGGCAAGAAAGGCCCTTCTAACCTGAATGGGTCTAATGGATGGGTTGGAAAGAATAGCCACATGAAGACTCCAATCAATGTCAAGCTCCACGGAAATCCTCTCTAATGGTTGTGGGATACATGGAAAACCAACGAGCGCCTCATAATGATGTCCAGACAAGGTCATGGAATAAACAAGAGAGGCGTGGTTTTGCAAGATCTAAATTTGATTGGCTAGGACAGTCCGTAAATCATAATTTTTGTTGGCTTCGACATTCAAAACTTTCATTGCAAGATAATAGAAGAAATAAAGCAATAACAACAATCTACTCTACTTTAAACTAATCTTTTTGTATTTTCTGGAATAGCAATGCGTATAGAAGAAATGAAGAAATTAATTGCCTCTAATTTAATTAAAAATCCTATTACAAATAAAAAGCCGATGTGGCTATTTATCTGCGGCAAAGAATGTATTTAATCTATCCTAATTAATTCAAAGCTTTCTCAATTAATAATTATAGATTATTTAATCTTCTTCCTATCTTAGAGGCACAGGAATATTTTAAGCTTCTTAGAATATTTTCTTCCCCTACAAATTCCTAAATAGAATATGAGAAGACTCAATATAAACCATAATTTGTAATAGATTTTTATTATCTATGGTGATATAGCAAGATTCCTCTAGATATTCTTCCCTCACAAATCCACAAGGATAGGAAGGGAAGGATCTATCACTGAAACTTCTATAGAATATGTGAAAGCTTCTTGGAAATGATCTAACTATTTGCAATAAATAAAATGATTTCTTCTACTCTAGTTGATAAATGTGCGTACATTCAGAAATAAATGAAGAAATGAAGAAACTCAATAACAACCCCCAACCTGGAATTACAGTGCAGAGGCAATGCCAGTTGTGGTATCACTTTGTCCCCTTAGTTATCTTTACCAATATTTTGTGTCCACGTGAGTCCAGGGAACTGGGAATGCAGAGGAAGCAAAAAGAAGAAAGTGTTGGAGCAATGACAACTTAATGGAAGTCTAGTTGTAATGCAGGCATAAGAGAGACACCAAGAGAACAGATCTTGGTTGTGTAGTTTCTAGCAAGATTGTGGCAGCTCAACTAAACAAGATACACAAAATAATATTTGGCCATTTTCTTCAGAAGAAGAGATGGTTTTATAAAAGGTTGGTTAGGTAATTCGCTAGCACACTTGCAATCATGGGGTGCCACATCACATTATGAAGGGGCATTTAAAAAATCAATCAATATTTAGAAATGGAAGAGGATGTGAACATGAATCAATCAAGCCCGAATAAATTAAATTGACTCAAAAATGTGCACAAAAATTGAACTGGAGTGAAGCAAATTACGTCCAATTCACACCTAAGAAGTCTAGGCCAATTCACATGAAATTGTCATCATGTGCGAGCGCGTGGTTACGCAACCGCCGCCAAGTAGGGAAGCAGCTTATGCAACCATCTATTAGGTAGGGTAGTGGTTTTATAACTAAAGGCCAAAACATAAGGAAAACAATGCGTAAAACTATAAAAAAGTAGGAAATGGCTAAGTAAGGTAAACTAGGCTACAAATATGTATCAGTAAAGATAAAGGGGCTCAAACACATTTGGAAAAGACATAATTCATCATTGGATATTTTTGAACCATTTTTGACAATGTAGCAAGTGAAAAAAATTGTGCATACAATATCCTAATAGAAGATTGATCTTAGAATAAACCGATTCCCCATGCATCGATTAAAGAGATCATCAATTCTTGGAAGAGGATGCTTATTTTTTATTATGACTTTATTAAGCATCGATAATCGATGCATAGACTAAGTGTTCCATATTTATTCTTTACAAATATGATTAGCGCTCCCCAAGAAGAGACACTCAGTCTTGTTAAACATTTTTATAATAACTCATGAAGTTGTGCTTTTAGTTCAACAAGTTCAGTTTTCATTCTATATGAAGCCTTAGAAATTGGTTTGGTTCCTGGTTTGATATCTATTGTGAAATCAAACTCTTTTTTGGTGGAAGACCAGGTAGTTCTTCTGGAAATACATTGTTGTACTCATATAGTAGTGGATGATATTCCACAAAATTATTACCTTATTCACCCAAATCTATAATTTTTATAGCATATAACACGCAATCTTTATTCTTAGCCTTCTTAAGTTGCATAGCTTTGACTTGCCTAACTATAAAACCTCTTTTTACTCCCTAAATTTATGTTTTTTCTACAGGTCATCAAGGAATTTTATTCACTTTTCTAGGAAGTATACAATTGCCTTATGTTGGGCTTACCAGTTTATACTTATGACTATGTCCTATGAGTGTAGAGGGGCTAAGTAAAGGTCTACCTCAATGGTAAATCTTGGTATTTCTAGTATCTGCGTAAAATAGGTATTGTTTAACAAAGTGTGGAAAATGCTTTTTCCAAGTTGAACATACCATGATTATTTCATATAACTAGCTTTTCTTTTAATCTTAGATGCTAATTTAGTATAAATAAAGCATTTAGTTGCACCAATATCAAATAAAATGGTTACAAGTAATCCATACAACTTACCTGCCACTTCGATTGGCATAACCTACTTTTCATCTTGTTTGTCAGTCATTGTAGCATGAATATGGTGTTATTAGTTTTTATCCTTCTTCCTTTGAGGACAATTGTTAGGATAATTATCTAAATCAGATGTAACAACCCCGAAGGGTTCCTTTCCTCCAAGTTTTACTTTCCTTACTAATGCATTGTTTTGTCCATTTTTCTTATTATTTGCAATAGTCTTAACTACTATGTTTTTCTTACCATTTCCATTACCATTTTTGTTTTTACTTCCAAATTTATTCCATGCCACCTTTTTAGGTGCTAAATATGATGGTGCATTAACATATTTCTTTTTCTTCTCCTCTCTATGTGTAGAAATAGCCTGCAGTTTCTGTTCTTGTCTTATTGCTTTCTCAAAAAAAACTTCCATAGTTGATGGTCCATGGACATCAAATTCACCTCCTATCATTGGGTTTAATCCCATGATGAACTTCCTGATGTGAAATTTCTCATCAGTTTGATATTGAGGTACGTATTTCAGAATTTTGGTGAACTTCTCCTAGTATACAGTTACTTTCAAATTTCCTTGAGTTAGTGCACAAATTCGAGACATTTTCTTATCATAATATAGCTAGGGTAACCATTGTTGTCTAAAGTGTTTCTTAAACTGATCCTAGGTTATATTTGCATCATCCATGGCCGAGTTAACCTTCCGGTTGTCCCACCATGAGGATGCCTCATTGAGAGATGATAAGCTCCCCAAACCACCTTGGTTTCCTCTAAGAAGTTTCTAATGGTGAAATACTTCTCCATTTCACTAAGCCAATTCTTAGCTCCATCACCTAAGGTTGTACTATCAAAATTTGGTGGGCTAATCCTCTTGATATCATTTGAAAATTAATTTTCCCAACGTGGCGTCTTGTTCTCAGGTTGGTTTACCTCATTAGCATACAGTTTGCATTAATATTTGTATTTGCGTTAGAATTTGTAGCATCATTATTTGTTGCATTAAGATCTACAACATTGTTGTTTAAAGTGTTAGGTTTTTCCTAATATTATTCACTTCCATCACTATCATCACCATTTTCATTATCCATGACTTGTTATTCAAGAACAGCCATATGGTTTCATGTATCTTGAATGGCAGCGAGAATCTCATCTAAATTTTACATTGTGGCTACTTCACCACCTACAAGTTGGTCATTCGTAACATTTCCTCTTGTTCTAACCATATTCTTTGTTAGATAATAATTTAGATTAGAGTTAGCGAGAGGACTCATCTATTCCAAGAACTACAAACTTCAACTCGATACCAAAATGTAACACCTAATCTTCATTACTTCAAATTACGAGATTTTTTTATCTTCCCAATATAACTTCTACCTTCATTTTTTTAAATGTACAACCTAACATTTAAATATAGAAACATTACAATTACAATTCTTCAGATAACAAATCAATAAAGCATGTGCATAACTATAAGTCAATTACATCTATTGATCCCACCATCGATTACTCTTTTGAGTCTCAGATACGATTATAGATTTAGTACTTTTCTTGACATTGATTTACAAGTGTTGTTCTAATGGTCAACCTGAAATTTAGTCAATTGAATCCCATCTGGCATCTCACACTTTTGTTAGAACTAGGTGAACTTGACAATGTATTAACTTACACTACTTCGAATAAATTTTTAGATTCATGCATTGCATGCTCAGTTTCTAGACGGTGCATACGTTAACAGAAACATGTCCCATCAACACATCACTTGGTTTAGCTATCAGAATTGAATCAGTTACTTAAGTTAAATTAAATTCAAGCTACACACAAGGTGAAGTATGTCTATGCCAACATAGGTTTCATAAGGGAGATAAAGTGCTCATGTAACGACTTATGTTGTTATGCAACCAATTTCTTTCTTGTAGCCAACATAAGTTAGTACCGAGGTGACATGATCGAGTAAGACAAAAAAATTCACTTCTTGGCATAACACACATTTTTTCTATTTACGATAGCCGTAATAAATGGTCCTTGATAAGACAACTTATTATATATTCTATACAACAATATTCACTTAATGACGTACGTCATTAAATGGATATTATGTTACACCAAGCATCCAAATTTATCTGTCATGTTCCCTATATTAGAAACGTCATAAATTTTTAATTTATTTCTTTACAATGAATAAGTTTTACATCAAGTTCTACTTCTTATCACAACGTGATACATTATCGCTTAAGAAAACATTCTTAAGGCCCATAACTTAGTTTCAAAAATAAATCACATTCATTCCCATAAGGTATTTATGTACGTCCTTTAAGCATCCTTAATATTACTAAGGCAATATACAACATTAATAGCATAGACCATAATGTAATTAATTACGACAATGTTGAATCAATTCTCAAGTACATATTACTTGAACTTATCAAGTGAATATAATACAATCATCCATATTAGAATGAGTTTCATGCATATAACTATATAATAATAATCCCCTTTCATTTACCATAATAGTTTATAACTCATTAATTTTCATGTAGTTTTGATTCAACATAACTGCTTAAAGATAATTCTCATAAGTATACTAATTCATAAATGTTCTTCAATCAATATTTCATAACTTCATCAATCAAATTGTTTAAGTCAAACATAATTTATACTATGCTGATTTCTAGAAGTACATTAGTAATTTTATGATCAACCATGATCTATATTACAAACAAATATCCAATATTGAATACAAGATTTATATTTCTTTTTCCAAAATTGTACAATAGCTTTTGAGGCTATAATGCCTTTCAACCAAATTATATAGCGAAGCATAAGCTCGCTTTTACAAACAGGTCATGTAATAAATACAACTTGAAATCATAATCAGTAATTAAATCAACATGGCCATTTTAAATCATCCTCCATAAGAGACTTAATTTCCAACATCTGTAAAAATGTTATACAACAATCGATTCAAAAGAACTAGCATAAAAAATTCATCCACCTAATTTTTACCATTTATAATACTAAAACATCTCTATGATCTTTCTTCACAACAATAAAATATCAAGAGACAATTGGTAGAGATAATAACATTTCCAATTTTTATTTCATTTTAAATTCTCTTTCACAATCATATTGTAAGGTATAATACCTTAACAAATGCATGATCAAATGAATAACCAATACAAAATTCAAAATTGAACCTATACATAATTCATTGGTTCAAAAATGATCACATGATGGGTCTCGTACCATTTCTACTCGAAATGTATTTCCATTACACATCTAGTAAAGCTATTAATGTATAAATTTACTAACTAATCCCCAATCACTTAATATAATGATTATATTCACGCAATCAAAGGAACATTCCACTAACACAAGTTCCACCTACATTATGAAAAGAATCTATACCGTTTATTATCCATCCATTGTATAATATTAAATATTATTATTATCAGTCAAGAAGAGGAATAGGCAAGGACCTCATGGAATAACATTATCCTTTTTCCATTAACATTGAGGAGAATTACCTTAATGTGTATGAACTTTCCTTAAACGAACCAAACCAAAAATCCATCTATATATATTTCAAACCGTCTTGTCAATGATCAGTTGGAAGATCGAGTGATTCGACTTAACAATCAAGTCGAGTATGCAACCTCACAATTCCAACCAAGCGCATTTACACTCATACGGTGGTCGGTTATATGTTTATAAACAAATAGAGTTTGAATGGTAACAACATCACATAGTCTCACTTTGCTACTTATCCCCTTTCTTATCAAGATTAGCCTTGCGTATAGGTAATTGGAAAGGGAGTATAACGATGGGCAATATGTTGGGTAAAACCCAAGCACCCAAAATAGAATATTGTAAACAAAATAAACATATACCCAAATGAGTATTTTATCAAAAGAATAATACATTCTTATTTAACATAATAAAGGTCATTCAGCCCTAAAATATTCATAGAGACCGTCACCATATTCTTTTGATAAAATACCCATGTCGTCATATTCGAGCATGGTGACCATTCATGCGTGAGTCCAAACCCAACTGAATTTGCTTAGAAGATAATAAAATCAAACGACTTATGCCTCATAACCTACCAATACTCATTCAAGATAAGCATACCATACCAAGATGAATAACACCCATGAATCCATCTCGAACCCGTAATGGATTTTACAAAAATAACTTAAAACATTAATATCTAGCATCCACAGCTTATAAAAATAAACTCGTTATGAGTTAAAAATCAATCTAAATCAAGAATACAATCAACTATGAACAAATGCAATCAATAATAAACTGTCACCCACTATAGGGGTAAATTTATTAAAACAACATTGGTTGGTTCTCACACAAACATGCCCGAAAAACATATACAAACATTCACATTGTCATACATTAAGCAAACATTTATCGTGGTAGATCTTAAGTTAACACCCACAAATACCCATCAAATTTCAGCATAGAAATCACCCAAATATTTATTATCAGGGTGTATATAACATAAATATGTTTTAATGCTATAAATATTAAAGATGAGGAAGAAGAACATTTTCATGCCTATAAAAATTTTAAAGAATCTCCTCAAGTTCCTTTCCAAGTTGACTATATGCAGCAAGAATCCTTTCAAGAAAACCGCGCAAGTGTTCTCGAAACCCAAACAAGAACAAGCACCAAAGCGACAAAGGAATCCATTCTTATCATATCGGTGGCCTTAATAGCCCAAAAAATATCAATAATAGTTTTAAAAAATACATGCAGATCCGAAACCGGAGTTGCATGAAAATAGTTCCCCCTATTTTCTCCATGTCAATCTTAAGAGGTGAAAGGACAACCATCAAAAATGGAAAACAAAAAGAATAACTCTAAGTTTGGCAAAGTAGCTTCCTCGAGAAGCTTCTTGCTTATCCCCATGCCCGTAGGGTTCAGGATTAATAGCCATTAATAAAACTCATGCTAAACTCCATTTTTCTCCTCCTTTTTCTATATTTTCCAACTTCCCTTCAAAATTTTCCTTGCCATGTAAATATGGAAACAAACCTCCACCACCAAATCTTGTGAGATGGCCCATCGAACGATCGAAGACCGGTTTAAAAATTCAAACATGTACTTAGCGAAGTGGTTGTTAGAACAATAATATTAAGTGCATCATAATATTTAGTTTATAGTTAAATAATATAGAATAACTTATATTCTTATTATTTAAATACAAACTTTATATTAGGGGTTGGTTAATTTAATTAATCAATTAATTAAATTAGGGATGTGTATCTCGTCACTTAATATGGTTATAACCCTTCGGGTTATTTAAATATGGCTTTAGGTCATATTCAAAATCACGTGAATCATTTAGAATGCAAAATACATGGACTAGAAGTGAGGGAGGAATTATTGGGTGGTTGTAAATGTTTCTCTATAGTGGATTATTCTTCGTGGTTTTTTACCCATTTACGGGTTTTCCACGTTACATACGGTGTCACTATGTAATTTTTTTATGTTGTTATTTAATTTTATTATGGTGTGCACATTTATATTTCCACTTATTAATTGATTAATTGAATCCTAATATAACCTAAGGTTGTAGAACGATTGGGAAGGTAGTTAAACTATTTGAAATATTATTTAACCCCCTTCCCTTTCCACATGGTTGGTTGGATGAATATCACATCGGTGAAAAGGCATTTCAACTTGTTATTATTTACTTTTATTATGGTGTGCACATTTATATTTCCACTTATTAATTGATTAATTGAATCCTAATATAATCTAAGGTTGTAACGATTGGGAAGGTAGTTAAACTATTTGAAATATTATTTAACCCCCTTCCCTTTCCACATGGTTGGTTGGATGAATATTACATGGGTGAAAAGGAATTTCAACTTGTGTGAAAAGAATTAAACTTCATGAATGACCAAGGCCTACAAAATAGAGGTAAGAGTTAAACATTTGTGTAAAATATTTCATTATATTTCTATAGTTTCTAGTATGTGAAAAAAAAGTAAATATGCCAGAAAATCCAAGTTAATCACAAGGTCTCCTAGGATGGAGACAACCCTCTATGGAAATAGGGTTTTATTTTTGGTATTTATTATTTGAAAAAATTGTGACAATGAGAAAAATAATAATTTTTTTGTATAAAATATAAATATGTCTATCATGGACCCCTTTATTATAATGCTTAAATTTAACTTTGTTTACATATGTTTTAAATTTCATGTATGTGTGGGTTAGTGGCCTTGGTATTAAATCTTACAAATCTTGAAACCTATGTTAACTACCTATATACAAACCTTGTTTAACATGTTAACTTAGACATATACTTATTAATTCAAACTATAACACTAAATTACTCCCATTTACCCTATATGTTATATGTTGGTTGGTGTTCCAATTTTATTAGTTATGTGTGGAGATCATTTGGATCACATCCTTAACAAGAGGGCGCTGAATAATTATTTCAATATTAAAAATTGGTTGAGTTATTAATTTAACCCTTTTGAACTTTTTTGGAAAATGTAATGTCCCCTTTTCCAAATCGAAGACCTTTGGCCCATTTTGTCGACCCGACGGCCAAAGGAAAAACATAAGGGTGACTTAAGTCACAATGAGTTATTAAAAAGTCAAAAAAATATTAATAAAGCACTTGTATTAATTTATTTGACTTAATAATAAATTAATATTCTCTAAATGGGTATATTGGGTCTAATATTATGATTGTGTCCTTTCTAGGGAAAGTAGAAAAGAGACCCATCCTAATTTTGTGTCATCCCTAGGTAAAAATGCACCTTGGAAAAAGAGGGGAATAGATTTTAGAAAGGATAAAAGTTATTACTCTTCCCTAGGAAAGTGGGACTTGGCATGAGAGGCCAAGATAAACATTAAGAGTCATCCCTAGAAAAGTGCGACCTGGTTTGGGCCTATTGTTAGGGTATATTGGCACTCTTCTTTCATTGGAAGATGAAAAGGTCATTTTGTAATATTTTTCCTATAAAAAGGAGAGGGGCGGCTAGGTTAGAGCATCATTGTAATCATTTATCAATTATGAATCGATCTTAAGCCGTGTGCTTTTGTATTACAAGATATTCTAAGGTTGAAAACCCTTAGCATATTACTTCCAGAGGATGAAAACCCTCTTGGAGATTAGGAGGAATTTCTATATTGGATTTTCCATAGAGCTTACAAGGATTTCAGTATTTTCCAACAGCAATGAGGTGTTTTTGCAATCAAGGGTTGAAGAATTTATTGGCAAAGCAGCCTATCATTGTACTTTCCACATATGGAGCGACCCATGTAAGGGCTGATCTATACTATACGGGCTGTGATGTTTTAGATCTAAACAGCGTTGTCATTCATTACTCGAACTCGTGGATTTAAATAATCTATTTCCCATGATTTTGGAATGTTCCAAAGTGTTGTTCACAGTCATCCGAAACTATAGATTTCGTAAGATTCCACTGCTTTATGTCCAAAAAACATTAGATTTTACTTTATAATGAATTGTTCGGTGATGAGCTTGTTATGGCAATAATGGATATTGGTAGTAGTTTTGTGTGGACTTTCATCATCTAGACTAGTCGCTTTACTAGAATATAGCTGAAACCGATGTATTATTTGTTGCACAGTATTTAATCAGTTGGGTTCGATTTTAGGCTAAAGTTTCTAATCAAAACCCTAGTCACACTTCTCTCATAAATTCCTATATGTATTAGTGTGAATGCTATAAAAATTCTTAAACCTACTTTTAGTGTCTTAATTGATCTAAATTGCATTGAGGAACAAGATAGATCCATTTGGGGATCTTTCAGTGGTATTAGAGCATCAATCCTCCCACCTGGAGGGCTTTGTTTTGGTTTTGTTTTATGCAACCTAAAGAAGTTGGGCCACACAGATATTATACAAGGAGTCAAGCTCATATTCAAACAGATCTGAATACTAGAAGTGGTTCCAGGATCATGGACAGAAGGGAGGATTCACACACTCCTCCACGACGAGAGCGACCTGATCCAGATGCTCTTTTCAGCTGTATGATTGATTCCCATCAAGAAATGATGCAGACCATGAGACAGCTGATGGAGAATTTGACTATGGATAGGATGAGAAATCGGCATGATAGAAGGGAAAGATTTGCATCCATAGCTAGCAGCCCACAAAAGGCATAGCGGGGTTCCTACGAGAGGCATGTAGCGTGAGAGGTTCCTTTCCACATGATAGGAGATATATAGAGGAAAGGATACCCATGAGGACTATGGATTGGACTATGCAACCTATATTCCTACAAAGGAGGAGCCACCATTAGTTGAGGATCCATTTGAAGACATGGCCTTTCAAGATACCGTGATGGCAAGACATGATGAGTGGAGAGCCCTACCATAAGAGGTTCGACTGCCTTTCCCCTTCATCGCATTGTGCTCAAAGAAGGGAAAGCTTGAGAGATAGACAGTCAGAGGCCTAGAGAATAACAAAATAGGGAGTTGAAGTAGGCCGCCAACAAGGTGACCCTTTCCACATTTGATGGTAGTGGAAAGATTAGTGCCATAGCATGGATTCACAAGCTCAACACATATCTCACTCTCAAGCCTATGTAGGAGCAAGAGGCTATCCAATTTGTCACGTTGCACCTTGAGGGAGTAGCGTATGATTGGTGGCACCATGGGCTTATCACACAGAGACACGATCTTCTCGCAATCATATAGGGAGTTTAGTGAGAAGATGATTGTGAGATTTGATCACGGGATGTAGAGATTTACTATAGGGACTTGCACAACTTTGACAGAGTGGACACATTGATGCATACATCAACGAATTTCAGCGTATAGCAATGATGGTACCAGAGATGCCCGAGAGGTGAGTGGTGATGTTTTTCATCAAGGACTTCATGACAGCCGAGAGAGGATTGATCAAGGATCTTAAGCCTACAACTTTGCATGAGGCTATTTGGATAGCCTTTGACTTGGACACTACTCCAATGCAGCCCCAAAGGAAGAATGTCAAGGAGGAAAAATCAGAACAACAAGAGCAGCCACTTCTTCGAAGGTTGAGTTTACACCCAAGAGGTAGACTGTTTCAAAGAGTGAGCTTCACCGAAAAAAAATTATGTTGTCATTGCAATGATCCATGGGAGCCGTGGTATAGGTGTCTTGGGAAAGGAAAAATCCATCTCATAAAGGTTGAGGATGAAGAGTCCGAGGATGAACAAGAGTAGCCAACACCAGATATTGCAAATGAGGGTAGACTCACCTATCTTTCGGGAGCACCCAAGTATAATCCATTCATGTTTGAAGGCACAATGTTCGGGTGTAGGATCATGGCACTACTGGATAGTGGATCTACACACAACTTCCTAGATGCAGGTTTGGTAGACCAAAAAGGTTTACAATGTGATAACTTTGAAGGCTTTGATGTGACTATAGCAGGAGGTCTCACTCTTCCATGCAAGAAGAAGGTCAACCAAGTTATCATTTTCTTTGGTGAGTATACACTTTGTGATGATTTCTATCTCATGGATTTAAAAGATATCAATGTTGTTCTTAGCATGCAATGGCTTCATTCATTGGGAAGATTCACTCAAGATGTGGAAACTATGGAGATGAGTTTCCAACACAACGGGAAACAAGTCACCTTAAGAGCACTCAAGTACACACCGCCCCATCAAATGGTAGCTAAGTCTATGATAGTTTGGGACCGGGAACCATCTTGTGAGGACATCTATGAATATTTTTCACTGCGCATATCAACATGGACCAGCAAGGATGTGATGAAGAGTGTAGAAAATTTGAAGCATACATGAGGAGGCTGGTTTCACTAATAACAAGTAAGTCGCATCAGTTTTTTTTTGTTTGAAAAGCTTCACCTGATCTCGGGATCCCGACACTTTGGTAAGAATGCGCTTTATGATTGCTTGGGAAAGCAATCTCGGAAGGGAGGACCGTAATGTCCCCTTTTCCAAATCGAAGACCTTTGGCCCATTTTGTCGGCCCGACGGCCAAAGGAAAAACATAAGGGTGACTTAAGTCACAATGAGTTATTACAAAGTGCAAAAAAATATTAATAAAGCACTTGTATTAATTTATTTAACTTAATAATAAATTAATATTCTCTAAATAGGTATATTAGGTCTAATATTATGATTGTGTCCTTTCTAGGCAAAGTAGAAAAGAGACCCATCCTAATTTTGTGTCATCCCTAGGTAAAAATGTGCCTTGGACAAAAGAGGGAAATAGAGTTTAGAAAGGATAAAAGTTATTACTCTTGCCTAGGAAAGTGTGACTTGGCATGAGAGGCCAAGATAAACATTAAGAGTCATCCCTAGAAAAGTGTGACCTGGATTGGGCCTATTGTTAGGGTATTTTGGCACTCTTCTTTCATTGGAAGATGAAAAGGTCATTTTGTAATATTTTTCCTATAAAAAGGAGAGGAGAGGCTGGGTTCGATTATGATTGTAATCATTTATCATTTCTGAATCTGATCTTAAGCCGTGTGCTTTTGTATTACAAAAAGATTCTAAGGACGAAAACCCTTAGCATATTGCTTCTCGAGGACGAAAACCCTTTTGGAGATTAGGAGGAATTTCTATACTAGATTTTCCATAGAGCTTACAAGGATTTCAGTATTTTCCAAAGCAGCTTGAGGAGTTTTTACAATCAAGGGTTGAAGAATTTATTGACAAAGCAATTGTCATTGTACTTTCCACATATGGAGCAACCCATCTATGGGCTGATTTGTCTTGTACAGTGATGTTTTAGATCTAAACAATGCTATCATTCATTACTCTCCGAACTCCAAAGATTTAAATAATCTATTTCCTATGATTTTGGAATGTTTTAAAGTGTTGTTCACAGTCATTCAAAACTACATATTTCTGTAAGATTCCACTTGTTTTATGTCCAAAAAACATTAGATTTTGCTTTATAATAAATTGTTCGTGTTCTGAGCTTGTTATGGCAACAATGGATAATGTTGGTAGTAGTTTGTGTGGACTTTCATCATCTAGACTAGTCACTTTTACTAGAATACACCTGAAACTCGCTTTATTATTCGTTGCACAATCTTTAAACAAATGGGTTCGGTTTTAGGCTAAAGTTTCTAATCAAGACCCTAGTCGCACTTCTCTCATAAATTCATATCTGTATTAGTGTGAATGCTATAAAAAGTCTTAAATCTTCTTTTAGTGTCTTAATTGATCTAAATTGCATTAAGGAACAAGATAGATCCATTTGGGGATCTTTCAATGGTATTAGAGCATCAATCCTTCCACTGGAGCGTTTTGTTTTGGTTTTGTTTTCTCGTAGCCTAAAGAAGTTGGGCCACACAGATATTATACAAGGAGTCAAGCTCATATTCAAACATATTTGAATACCGGAAGTGGTTCCAGGATCATGGAAATAAGGGAGGATTCACACACTTCTCCACGACGAGAGCGACTTCGATCCGGATGCTCTTTTCAGCGGTATGATCAATTCCCATCAGAAATGATGCGAGACCATGAGACAACTGATGGAGAATTTGATATTGGATAGGACGAGAAATCGGCATGATAGAAGGGAAAGATTTACATCCATAGCTAGCAACCACAGAAGGCACGACAGGGTTCCTATAGAGGTGGGTAGCGTGAGAGGTTCCTCTCCACGTGATAGGAGATATGCAGAGGAAAGGAGACCCATGAGGACTGCGAATCGACCTATGCAGCCTAGATTCCTACAAAGGGAGGAGCCACCATTAGTTGAGGAGCCATTTGAAGACATAGCCTTTCAAGATACTGTGATGGTAGTGCATGATGAGTGGAGAGCCCTACCACAGGAGGTTCAGACTGCCTTTCCCCTTCATCAGTATTGTGCTCAAAGGAGGGAAAGCTTGAGAGCTAGATAGGTACAGAGGCCTAGAGAATAGCAAAACAGGGAGTTGAAGTAGGCCACCAACAAGGTGACCCTTTCCACATTTGATGGTAGTGGAAAGATTAGTTCCAGAGCATGGATTCACAAGCTCGACACATATCTCACTCTCAAGCCTATGTAGGAGCAAGAGGTTATCCAATTTTTCACGTTGCACCTTGAGGGAGTAGCGAATGATTGGTGGCACCATGGGCTTATCACACGAGACACAATCTTCTGCAATCATACATGGAGTTTAGTGAGAAGTTGATTGCGAGATTTGATCACGTGGATGTAGAGCTTTACTTTGTAGGGACTTGGCATAACTTCGACAGAGTGGACACATTGATGCATACATCAATGAATTTCAGCGTATAGCAGTGATGGTGTCGAGAGATGCCTCGAGAGGTGAGTGGTGATGTTGTTCATCAAGGACTTCATGACAAGCCGAGAGGATTAGTTAAGGCTCTTAAGCCTACAACTTTGCATGAGGCTATTCAAATAGCCTTGGACTTGGACACTACTCCAATGCAGCCCCAAAGGAAAAATGTCAAGGAGAAAAAATCAGAACAACAAGAGCAGCCCACTTCTTTGAAGGTTGAGTTTACACCCAAGAGGGAGACTGTTTCAAAGAGTGAGCGTCATCAAAAAAATTTATGCTTTCATCGCAATGATCCCCGGGAGTCGGGGCATAGGTTTCTTGGGAAAGGCAAAATCCATGTCATAAAGGTTGAGGATGAAGAGTCTCGAGGATGAACAGGAGCAGCCAACACCAAATATTGCAAATGAGGGTAGACTCACCTATCTTTCGGGAGCACCCAAGTATAATCCATTCATGTTTGAAGGCACAATGTTCGGGTGTAGGATCATGGCACTACTGGATAGTGGATCTACACACAACTTCCTAGATGCAGGTTTGGTAGACCAAAAAGGTTTACAATGTGATAACTTTGAAGGCTTTGATGTGACTATAGCAGGAGGTCTCACTCTTCCATGCAAGAAGAAGGTCAACCAAGTTAGCATTTTCTTTGGTGAGTATACACTTTGTGATGATTTCTATGTCATGGATTTAAAAGATAACAATGTTGTTCTTGGCATGCAATGGCTTCATTCGTTGGGAAGAGTCACTCAAGATGTGGAAACTATGGAGCTCGGGTTCCAACACAACAGAAAATAGTCACCTTAAGAGCACTCAAGTACACGTTGCCCCATCAAATGGCAGCGAATTCTATGATAGTTTGGGATTAGGAACCATCTTGTGAGGACATCTATGAATATTTTTCACGCATATCGAATGGACCAGCAAGCATGTGATGATGAGTGTGGAAAATTTGAAGCATACATGAGGAGGCTGGTTTCACTAATAACAAGTAAGTTGCATAAACTTTTTTTTACAAAGTTTGAAAAGCTTCGGCTGATCTCGGGATCCTGGCACTAGTAAGAATGCAATTTATGATTGCTTGGGGGCAAGCAATCTCAAGAAGGAGGACTGTAATTTCCCCTTTTCCAAATCGAAGACCTTTGGCCCATTTTGTCGGCCCGATGGCCAAAGGAAAAACATAAGGGTGACTTAAGTCACAATGAGTTATTACAAAGTGCAAAAAAATATTAATAAAGCACTTGTATTAATTTATTTGACTTAATAATAAATTAATATTCTCTAAATGGGTATATTGGGTCTAATATTATGATTGTGTCCTTTCTAGGGAAAGTAGAAAAGAGACCCATCCTAATTTTGTGTCATCCCTAGGTAAAAATGCGCCTTGGACAAAAGAGGGAAATAGAGTTTAGAAAGGATAAAAGTTATTACTCTTCCCTAGGAAAGTGCGACTTGGCATGAGAGGCCAAGATAAACATTAAGAGTCATCCCTAGAAAAGTGCGACCTGGTTTGGGCCTATTGTTAGGGTATTTTGGCACTCTTCTTTCATTGGAAGATGAAAAGGTCATTTTGTAATATTTTTCCTATAAAAAGGAGAGGGGCGGCTGGGTTAGAGCATCATTGTAATCATTTATCATTTATGAATCTGATCTTAAGCCAAGTGCTTTTGTATTACAAAATTCTAAGGATGAAAACCCTTAGCAAATTGCTTCTAGAGGACGAAAACCCTCTTGAGATTAGGAGGAATTTCTATACTAGATTTTCCATAGAGTTTACAAGGATTTCAAGTATTTTCCAGCAAGAGTGAGGAGTTTTTGCAATCAAGGGTTGAAGAATTTATTGATAAGCAGCTTGTCATTGTACTTTCCGCATATGGAGCGACCCATGTAAGGGCTGATATGTATCTGTATATGTGATGTTTTAGATCTCGAACAATGGTCATTCATTACTCAACTCCGTGGATTTAAATGATCTATTTCCAATGATTTTGGAATGTTTTAAAGTGTTGTTCATAGTCATTCAAAATCGTAGATTTACGTGTAAGATTCCAGCCTATTTTATGTCCAAAAAAACATCAAATTTTGCTTTATAATGAATTGTTTAGTGCTAAGCTTGTTATGGCAATAATGGATAATGCCGGTAGTAGTTTTTGTGGACTTTCATCATCTAGACTAGTCGCTTTTACTAGAATATATCTGAAACTCTGTATTATTTGCTGCACGCTTCAATTAGTTGGGTTCGGTTTTAGGCTAAAGTTTCTAAATCAAAACCCTAATCGCACTTCTCTCATAAATTCATATATGTATTAGTGTGAATGCTATAAAAAGTCTTAAATCTTCTTTTAGTGTCTTAATTGATCTAAATTGCATTGAGGAACAAGATAGATCCATTTGGGGAACTTTCAATGGTATCAGAGCATCAATCCTCCCACTTGAGGGTTTTGTTTTGGTTTTGTTTTCTCGTAGCCTAAAGAAGTTGGGCCACACGTATATTATACAAGGAGTCAAGCTCGTATTCAAACAGATTTGAATACCGGAAGTGGTTCCAAGATCATGGAAAGAAGGGAGGATTCACACACTTCTCCACGATGAGAGTGACCCGATCCGATGCTCTTTTCAATGCAGGTATGATCAATTCCCATCAGGAAATGATGCAGACTATGAGACAGCTGATGGAGAATTTGATTATGGATAGGACGAGAAATCGTCATGATAGAAGGAAAGATTTGCATCCATAGCTAAAGAAACCATGAAGGCACGACAAGGTTCCTACAGAGGTGGGTAGCGTGAGAGGTTCCTCTCCACGTGATAGGAGATATGCAGAGGAAAGGAGACCCACGAGGACTAAAAATCGACCTATACAGCCTAGATTCCTACAAAGGGAGGAGCCACCATTAGTTGAGGAGCCATTTAAAGACATAGCCTTTCAAGATACTGTGATGGTAGTGCATGATTAGTGGAGAGCCCTACCACAGGAGGTTTAGACTGCCTTTCCCCTTCATCAGTATTGTGCTCAAAGAAGGGAAAGCTTGAGAGCTAGACACAGTACAGAGGCCTAGAGAACAACAAATAGGGAGTTGAAGTAGGCCGCCAACAAGGTGACCCTTTCCACATTTGATGGTAGTGGAAAGATTAGTGCCATAGCATGGATTCACAAGCTTGACACATATCTCACTCTCAAGCCTATGTAGGAGCAAGAGGCTATCCAATTTTCCATGTTGCACCTTGAGGGAGTAGCGTATGATTGGTGGCACCATGGGCTTATCACACAGAGACACGATCTTCTGCAATCATATAGGGAGTTTAGTGAGAAGCTGATTGCGAGATTTGATCACATGGATGTAGAGATTTACTATAGGGACTTGGCATAACTTTGACAGAGTGGACACATTGATGAATACATCAATGAATTTCAGCGTATAGCAGTGATGGTGCCAGAGATGCCTGAGAGGTGAGTGGTGATGTTGTTCATTGAAGGACTTCATGACAAGCTGAGAGGATTGGTCAAGGCTCTTAAGCCTACAACTTTGCATGAGGCTATTTAGACAGCCTTGGACTTGGACACTACTCCAATGCAGCCCCAAAGGAAGAATGTCAAGGAGGAAAAATCAGAACAACAAGAGCAGCCCACTTCTTCGAAGGTTGAGTTTACACCCAAGAGGGAGACTGTTTCAAAGAGTGAGCTTCGTCGGAAAAATTTATGCTTTCATTGCAATGATCCGTGGGAGCCGGGGCATAGGTGTCTTGGGAAAGGCAAAATCCATCTCATAAAGGTTGAGGATGAAGAGTCCGAGGATGAACAGTAGCCAACACCAAATATTGCAAATGAGGGTAGACTCACCTATCTTTCGGGAGCACCCAAGTATAATCCATTCATGTTTGAAGGCACAATGTTCGGGTGTAGGATCATGGCACTATTGGATAGTGGATCTACACACAACTTCCTAGATGCAGGTTTGGTAGACCAAAAAGGTTTACAATGTGATAACTTTGAAGGATTTGATGTGACTATAGCAGGAGGTCTCACTCTTCCATGGAAGAAGAAGGTCAACCAAGTTAGCATTTTCTTTGGTGAGTATACACTTTGTGATGATTTCTATCTCATGGATTTAAAAGATAACAATGTTGTTCTTGGCATGCAATGGCTTCATTCATTGGGAAGAGTCACTCAAGATGTGGAAACTATGGAGCCGAGTTTCCAACACAACAGGAAACAAGTCACCTTAAGAGCACTCAAGTACACACTACCCCATCAAATGGCAGCTAAGTCTATGATAGTTTGGGACCAGAACCATCTCGTGAGGACATCTATGAAGATTTTTCACTACATATCAAAACGGACCAGCAAGGATGTGATGAAGAGTGCGGAAAATTTGAAGCATACATGAGGAGGCCAGTTTCACTAATAACAAGTAAGTTGCATCATTTTTTTTGCAGTGTTTGAAAAGCTTTGGCTGATCTGGGATCCTGACACTGGTAAGAATGTAGTTTATGATTGCTTGGGGGAAAGCAATCTCAGGAAGGGAGGACTGTAATGTCCCCTTTTCCAAATCGAAGACCTTTGGCCCATTTTGTCGACCTGACGGCCAAAGGAAAAACATAAGGGTGACTTAAGTCACAATGAGTTATTACAAAGTGCAAAAAATATTAATAAAGCACTTGTATTAATTTATTTGACTTAATAATAAATTAATATTCTCTAAATGGGTATATTGGGTCTAATATTATGATTGTGTCCTTTTCTAGGAAAGTAGAAAAGAGACCCATCCTAATTTTGTGTCATCCCTAGGTAAAAATGCACCTTGGACAAAAGAGGGAAATAGAGTTTAGAAAGGATAAAAGTTATTACTCTTCCCTAGGAAAGTGGGACTTGGCATGAGAGGCCAAGATAAACATTAAGAGTCATCCCTAGAAAAGTGCGACTTTGGTTTGGGCCTCGTTGTTAGGGTATTTTGGCACTCTTCTTTCATCGAAGATGAAAAGGTCATTTTGTAATATTTTTCCTATAAAAAGGAGAGGGGCGGCAAGTTAGAGCATCATTGTAATCATTTATCATTTATGAATCTGATCTTAAGCCGTGTGTTTTGTATCACAAAGATTCTAAGGACGAAAACCCTTAGCATATTGCTTCTAGATGACGAAAACCCTCTTGAGATTAGGAGGAATTTCTATATTGAATTTTCCATAGAGATTACAAGGATTTCAAGTGTTTTCCAAAGCAGCGCTTGAGGAGTTTTTGCAATCAAGGGTTGAAGAATTTATTAACAAAGAAATTGTCATTGTACTTTCCACATATGGAGCGACCCATGTAAGGGCGATCCAGATCATGCACAGTGATGTTTTATATCCGAACAAAGACTGTCATTCATTACTCAACTCGTGGATTTAAATAATCTATTTCCCGTGATTTTGGAATGTTTTAAAGTGTTGTTCACAAATCATTCAAAATCGCAGATTTTTGTGAAAGATTCCAAGATGTTTTATGTCCAAAAAACATCGATTTTGCTTTATAATGAATTGTTCAAGTTGAGCTTGTTATGGCAATAATGGATAATGCTTGGTAGTAGTTTTGTGTGGACTTTCATCATCTAGACTAGTCGCTTTTACTAGAATACAGCTGAAACTGTTGTATTATTTGTTGGACAGTCTTCAATCAGCTTGGGTTCGGTTTTAGGCTAAAGTTTCTAATCAAAACACTAATTACACTTCTCTCATAAATTCATATCTGTATTAGTGTGAATGCTATAAAAAGTCTTAAATCTGCTTTTAGTGTCTTAATTGATCTAAATTGCATTGAGGAACAAGATAGATCCATTTGGGGATCTTGGAGGTTAAATTCTATAATAATAAAGTATTAGTGTCCTTAAGATTAAGAATATTGTTGTTTAGTACCTGACGTTCGGTAGTATACTATTGTTTTCCCCTATCGCAATTAGTTTGCACGGATACCGGTGCTACTTCTAATGTTTCAAACAAAAATTTCACAAAATATTTCGTTTGTATCTACGGATTCATGCAGATTTTTTTTTAATTTCTTCTGATTCCTTCATTGCCAAAATAGATTCGGGCGGATGAGACCTATTTTGTTAAAGTTTTTGGGCCCGTTAAACAAACACACCTGGATTTGTAGCGGCTTTTACTTCCTTCCATGTTGTTGTTAGATGAAGCTTGTGACGTGGTTGGTGGTGTTGATGACTATGAACATGGTGAGGAGAAATTCATGTGGCCCTGCTCTCGCTGATTCAGCCCGGCCAGCCTTGTTTCCAATCGGATAATCTCCTTTTCGTCACTTCTTATGCTTTTAATATGTATTATCATTTCAATGGAGATTCGCCTATTGCCTGCAACTTTGGTGGGACCGGACTCGTCACTTCTACAAATCCAAGTGAGTTGCTCAGTTTTGCTGCTTTCTTAAATCTCTGGAATTAAATTTTTTTGCTCTGCTGATTAAATGTTTTGGTTTCAGCTTACGGGTCTTTTCAATTTCCATCTTCAGGGTATGCGTCTCTGTATTTTCAATGCATTACTAGTTAATAGTTTAGTCAAATTAAATATTATTATGATTCTAGCGTCTCAAAAATAAAACAATAAGCACTAACCCAAAACCCTTCATTCTTCCAAAAATTATTATATTTACGTAGCGCGTCCTAAAAATTGCACCGGATTGAAAATGTACAATGTTTTTATCATTGTTCCATCAGCAGTAGAGGAGTTTTATGTTTTGGTGAGACATGTATAAGCTTGTGGGAGGATTTTTGCATGATGCTTGTGAGAGTTTTGCAGTTGGAAGATTGACCGAGGTGACACTGTGCTGAGGCAGGGTTTTAAAGCAACACCGTTGTTACAGCTCATACATCTTCTTATTCATTGCAACACCATTATTACAGCTCATACAACTTCTTGATGTACTGTCATTTAGTTTTCTCTGTATGATCTTTCAATTTATTAAGCATTTTGGCCGAGTAACTTGCAATTCCAATGGAATATAGGAAGGTTATTGAACCTATGCATCCATATATTTTCAGGAAGAAAGCAGCTTCCCTTGATTTGTTGGGCTAGGAGGCTTCCGGGTAAATCTCCATTCAATCAATTTCTTTTATATGGGTTAAAGAATGATCAGTTATGATTTTGTGCCAACATTATACTACAGAGTGTTGATGAAGGCATGACAGATCTTGTTATTCTATTTCGCACAAGGGAGTTTCGGTAATGTTCGTAGGTACAATACACAATACCTAAATTCAGAAACGCAACCTATACTTAGAAAATCACATTAGAATAAGGTACTATCAATGCACTCAGTGAAAAATAGAGACTTGTCACTTGGAAAAGAAAGAGTTTGAAGTAGGAGAATTGGACGACTGAAATACATAATAATTTCATCAAGAAATATCTAAGCGAAAACCGAATGATGGTCACTCCCCTCTCACCACTACATTCTGCATTGACGGCAGGTACCTATTAAATTATGAATCTTTCATTTGTGGTTTAGAAAGTTCATGCCATTGCCATCAGTTTATATGAGTTGATTTGACATTCACTGTTTCTGTTGGTAATTGGGCCGCTTTTTTGCAGTTTGGGTGAACGTGGGTAATACAAAGTGGTCTTGTGGATATCTTAGACCTTGGTGTATTCCATGTGGCATTTCTTTCGGTGGACCACTTAAATATTATTTATTATTAATTTTTATTAAAAAGAAAAAAGTAACCCATTTATAAATAGCTTAGATTGTTCTTAGGACAATCGGTTTATAAAGATCATCGGTTAATATGGTCAAGAGTTCAAACCTGTCCATTCCTTGTTTAATGAAACAGAAGTAACTATAACTGAAAATGGCTTATATGTGCTTTAAAATTTTGCTTCAGTTTTTGATAGTTTATTCAAAAATAGAATTGTTATTCATTTTTTGGCATGAAAAAATGATCATATATGACATGTATAGGCTTAAAATTTTTGAAATGTATTGAAAAGTGCTTATATGATCATTGTTTGAAGCAAAATCCGTGGGAAATGTCCACAGTTAGTGGATTATGTTTTCAGTGAATATTGTGATTATTCTTATATGATCTGATTATCTTTTTCAGATATGTTATCCATTATCCAAATAACTCTCCTAGTTATTTGGATAACTTATATTTTGATTCTGACTCTAATGTTTCACATTTCAGGTTGCGCGCACTCAAGCTTGCTCCCTTGGCACATTTTACTAGCTATAGTTCTTTCGTATGCCCCACGCGGCTTGCTTCCTTCATGCCTTCTTGCTCCCTTTCCTTTGCATTATTTTATTTCCCCTTTGCGCCTTCCCTCTCGCACACCCGATTTCTTTCTTATCTTGTCGCGCACTCCTTGCGCGTGCACCTCTGCAGACTTTCCTCCCAAAATTGCTAAGTCCCTGGCATTCCTCTTACACACTTACATACACTAAGCTCATTCGTGCACCCTCTTTTATTTATGCCACTACGTGCCCTTCCTCGATTGGATGCTCACACCTCTTCCCCATACTTGTCCCCTGTAAGTATTCTCCTATTCCTCCACGCGCGCCTTCCTTTCACGCGCCTTCCTTTTGCTTCCGTGCATGCCTTCTTCCGTGCCGCCACTATGCCACGTCATCTATTAGACTTGAGTGTGCTACACGTAACCTATCAAAGCATGCCAACAGGGTGCCAAATTTGGACAACCAACCGATGCATGACACATGGCAAAAAGACAAAACAAATGAACAATTGGCGCAACTACTTCAGCTTAATCGCATGTGCACGTGTCTTATGTGCCCAGATGGCTCTGACATCTTCCGACAACCATATCTTCTACTACGAGCTTTGATCGGGTGCACATGGGCTTGTTAGAGAGCTACTGCGACACAAGCTACACATTAGACTATTCAAATTCAAATGTAGGTGGGATTTGTTAGGTAGAAAATAGGGAAATGTCTCTCAGCTCATCAATACACACATCCAATCAACCTCAACCACCGATTTCATCATATCTTTCCTCCTTCCTTCTTCTACATGCCAAAAAGACATGGGGAAGCACATCTGATAGCCTTGCAGTGGATTTGCAGGCATTTATCGCTGGTTATTGGTGGTTGAAGATTTGAATCTGAAGTTTCCTCTCTTTCTCCTTCTCTTCTCTCCTTCTTCTTCTATAAATAGAAGAGTTCTGCTTTGTAAAAAGGATCCCTCTCTATTGTAATATCATGCCAAAATGGTGGCCGACTTCCCACGGGTCTAAGACCTTGGCATGGTCTCTACAATGTATTCTCACCTTCATCGTCATGAATGTAACTGACTATATGTCCCTTGAGAAATAAAATCATGTTTTGTGGAACTCATGTCTTCCCTTTCTCATTTTCATTGCATCTCACCTCTTTGTTTACATTTTCCGGCATGCTCAGTGTGTTCCCACTTGCAATCCTCATGTTCATGTGTTGCACGCGCTGGAAGGCCAAGCCCGCATGTTGATCTATGGCGTGCGTCGTCCGCCCTCTTCTCCCGCACCCTCTCTATTTCCTTCGCCGCTCATGGAGAGAGATCAACCCTTTCCTTCTAGCGCTATCACCTTCCTTAGCTTAGGATTTCCCCTTTCTGCACATCCTTCTATCCCTGGTCCCTTGGCATGTTTAGTCTAGGATTTTCTTTCAGCATTAGGAGTAGCAGTAGTGTTAGAGGTAGGTAGAGGAACCGGCCTTCTTCGGAGATCTATCCCAAGCACACAAGGTCCCACAACTTGGGGACGGTTCCATTATGGTCTCGGATACTCGACTCTTTCGGATCGTAGACATGGGTGCACGTTTGAACGACCAACAATTTCTTGAATTCCCGGTGGGACTAGAGTGAAGATATTTACATCTTTATCTCAAAGAAGTTTAAAGTGTTTTACTTGAGATCCAACCTTTAGAGGTATATGTCAACACATTTGGTGACTCCACTAATTCAACGCACCCATTATCTCATTCGCAGACCAGCCTATCCTCATTCTTCCATTCATTCTCCTTTTTCATCGTTTCACCTTCCTCTTTTGAAGTCATGCAATCACGACTTCTTTCACTTCCCGGAATTCTCATTTACAGCAGTAGAACTATGTTTCTCCATCCACACAGTTTCAAAATCCTCCTCCAAATCAGTTTTATAAGCCCCATTGTCCTGAAAATCCAAACAACCCACCTTTTTCTAACCATAATGTTTATGAAGAACAAATTTATGCAGATGATGGTGGCAACTCCATGGCCGAAGCTAATTTTGAGAGGCACGTGCAAAAGATGGAGATGGGCACGATGCACTCGATTCTAGTGCTCCATAAAGGTAGCTAAAATTGGCTACAAGGTCCCTTGTCCATGGGTCATCCATGTACCAGGTTGGTTTAGCACCCAGTTAAGCTACACTTTATTACCGAGATGCTACCCCAGATTACAAAGTGGGCAGAGCTAATGGAGGCTCAAAAATCTAGCATGCGTAAACCCCCGCGGTGAGGAAACCCTACACTACCATCTTACATCCCTCCCATTGCTTTGCACACCATCCTACAACATCTCACCCTCCGCACATGTTCCCAAATTCTTGTGCACTACCCCCATTGAGAACTCCCCTCCTCTATCTCACCTTCACTTCTTTTCCATCCCTTCTTCTACGCACGCCTCCATTCCTTCATAGCGGCGCCTCCGTCCCTTCTCGCGCCCATACTCCCATTTCCTTATGAGCCCCCTCTGTCTAGTTATACCATAAATCAACAGCCCCCTACGAGCGTGGCTTTCCCAACCAACGTCATCATGTTCGACGACTACATAATAGTTGAAGAATGGCATGACTCATGTGACTCCAACTGGGAAGAGGGAATCATACAGAACTTATTCCAGAAGAAAATTAGTTAGTCTCGAGAGGGTGTGCTCAAGGAGATTGAGTTACTTGTCGTTAAAGAACCATGCGCGCCCCACTTTACGCGACATAGCCTACAAATGCTCCCCTTCAAAAGGATATTCTATAAGAAAATACCATCTGTGGGATTGAGCTTCAAAGTAATGGGAAAATCACAAGGATCAGACCGCATGAATTAGATATATGGCTATTCTAGATCTAAAATTAGAGTTGCCACCGGTCATGCTCACTTCAAAGTATGACATAGAGCTTCAAAGCCGCGCAAAGGTCGCAAAGATCACCTCCCAAATCCAAGCACATAATAACTTCATGAGGTGTATATTCTGTTTGTTGATGCTTTGAGGAGGGTGAAACACCATTTGCAAGGTGGTTTTTCACTCTTGTTTCTGACCATGTCTAGTGCCAAATCAATTACATGTTGTAATTTTTGAGGAGGGAAGCTACTTCTCCCTGTATGTTGTAGGCTTTACTTAAGAGACCCTTACCTCTAGTTAGAGTAGGCTAGGTTAGGTTTGCTTTCAGTAACACAAATGCTCGTGCACACTCTACGTGTTCCCTTTGGGACATGTATGATTTTTTAGCTTTTGTACATAGTGGTGTACTTGCTTTTGAAAAGCTCTCTCTGGCACCTTTCCTTTCCTATGTGCACCTGCGCGCGCCCTTTTTTACTTCCTAGGATGACAGCTTCAATTTTAGTAAAGGCAGTTCCAAAATCATTGGATGGCTTTCACCCTCATTAATCCAAGTCAAAATATCTTCATATGAGAGCAAAAGTTCCGTTCGAGTTTAGACAACTTCAAGTGACTCCGTGGTATTCTTCAAGTTGTAGATCAAATCTTCATGTTTAGGGATTGAATCTATGCCCAATGGACTTCTAAGGCTACTGGTCTCTTCATCTAGCAGGCAGATGGCCCCTGAAAGTTGCCAAAATTATTATCCAAATAAATCTCTTAGTTATTTGGATAACTTATATTTTGATTCGACTCGATGTTTCACATTTCGTGTCACACACTCAAGCTTTCTCCCTTGGAAAATTTTCTTGGTCAGTAGTTCTTCAACGCACCCTACATGCCTTACTTTGTACCTTTATGCTCCCTTTCCTCTACATTCTTCTATCTTATTCTATTTCCCCTTTACACCTTCCCTCTGCACACCCATTGTCTTTCTTATCTCGTCGCGCACTCCTTGCAAGCACCTCTGCTGCAATTTCCTCCCAAAATGGCTAAGTCCCTTACATTCCTCTTGCGCACTTGTATACACTAAGCTCCTTCATGCACCCTCTTTTCTTTCTTCCACCACGCTCCCTTCCTTAGTTGAATGCTCACGCTTCTTCCCCATACTTGTCACATGCAAGTTTTCTCTTATTCCTTCATGCACACCTTCCTTTTGCACGCCTTCCTTTTTCTTTCACACCTTACATCTTCTTCCATGCCAGTCACTATGCCATGTCATCTATCAAGCTTGAGTGTATTACACGCAGCCTATCAAAGCGTGCCAAAATGGTTCCGAATCTGGACAACCAACCGGTGCATGACATGTGGCAGAAAATATAAAACAAATGAACAGTTGGCCGACTCCTTTCACCAATCCACACACACCACATGTCTTACGTTCCCGAGATGGCTCGACAACTATATCTTCTCGCTACAAGCTTTGATCGGTGTGCACCGGGCTTTTCATAGAGTTGCTGACATAAGCTACATGTTAGACTATTCAAATTCAAATGTAGGTGGGATTTGTTAGGAAGAAAAAAAGGAAATGTCTCTCAGCTCCTCAATACACACATCCAATCGACCTCAACCACCAGATTTCATCGATCTTTCCTTTTTGACTCATGATGTGAATGTAATCGATTGTGCGTCCCTTGAGAAATAAAATCATGTTTTTGGAACTCTTGTCTTCCTTTTCTTAGTTTCACTACATCTCACCTCTCTATCTATGTTTTCCAAAGCATGTTGTACATATTCCCGCTTGCAGTCCCCATGTTCATGTGTTACGCACCTTTGGGATGCCAAGCCAGCGTGTTGATATGTGGCACACGTCATCCTCCCTCTTTTCCCGCGCCCTCTATGTTTCATTCACCTCTCTTAGAGAGATATCGGCCCTTTCCTTCTAGCGTTATCATCTTCCTTAGCTTAGGATTTCCCTTTTTTGCACATCCTTCTATCCTTGGTCCCTTGGCATGTTTAGTCTAGGATTTTCTTTCAGCATTAGGAGTAGCAGTAGTGTTAGAGGTAGGTAGAGGAACCGACCTTCTCTAGAGATCCGTCCCAAGTGTGCAAGGTCCCACAACTTGGGGACGGTTCCATTGTGGTCTCGGATGCAGCTCGACTCTCCTAGATCTAAGATGCAGGTGCACGTTTGAACGACCAACATTATCTATCAATCTCATCACATAGATAATGAAGATATATATTTTTTGATAAAACATTTCTAAAATTTCTTAGTATGTGATTACTAAAATATTATTATATGCATATCAAATGACACTTAGGGATGCCCTTGCATTTGTATTGGAGACATCCAATACTGATTGCATTTAATATATATTTTACAAGAGTAATATGTTGAATTTTTTCAACATATTTTAACATGGTTAGTTGTTAAGCATATTGTTATGTTAGTTATTATACAACTAATGTTTAACTTTTACAGATGGTTAAAAGTGAAATCAATAATGATTTATATTTATATGCTTATTATGATGTCTATATGGATATTATAACTCTAACCATGTTGATGTTGTGTTAGATATAAAATATATTGGATATGTGTTCAAGTTTTTGGTGCAAGAACCATTACTTGGAACAACAAAAGCAACCAACAGTCTCCATTTCTTCTACTAAGGCATAGAAGTACAATGGAAGTAGTAAAGAATCCATTTGGTTGAAGCGGTTTTTGGAAAAGATACACATAAAAGTTGAAGGAAGTATTCCTCTTCCATCTAATGGTCGATTAGTATTAATCTTGATAAATAATCCATTCTTCACATTAGAAAATGAAGCATATTGAATTTCATATGCGTGTTATCCGAGAGAAGGTTCTCTACGGTGATAGAGATCTCCAGTTCTTCCAGACTGAAGATTATATTGCAGATATGTTTACGAGCCATTGTGTGTTGTAAAATACTGCAAGTGTGTGCAATGCTTGGCCTTTTAGAGTTTCCATTGAGGGGGAGTGTGCATGCAATGTCACCTCCTAATGGTTGGCCGGTTGATTGACTCCTCTTCCTCTATACTTCTACTCTAGTTTAAAAGCATTGTAAAAGATCTTGTATGATCTAAATTAAACTGATAGAGTTTATGGGAAAAATATAGTCTAGTATGTATCTATTTGTAAAGGAGGACCTTGTGTTATAAAAGTCTCCTAGAGATGCAGTATAAGAATATTTCCATGATAAATGGTGAGATGTAGTATCACAAATCATGCTTAGCCTAAATCATATGTCTGATTTATGGATTCCAAATCCTTTTGTACCAAAAGGTAAGTTGAGCATGATGAAGGTGCTATAATTCCCTCAAAAAGTACATGTGATAGCCTAAACCTTAAGGGTTTATGGATTTGTAAATCATGTTGTACAAACAGTAATGTTGGCATATGGATCCCACTTAATATTAAGGGGGAGTGTTAGAACAATAATATTAAGTGCATCATAATATTTAATTTATAGTTAAATAATATAGAATAACTTATATTCTTATTATTTAAATATAAACTTTATATTAGGGGTTGGTTAATTTAATTAATCAATTAATCAATTAATTAAATCGGGGAGGTGTGCCTCGTTACTTAATATGGTTATAACCCTTCGGGTTATTTAAATATGGCTTTAGGTCATATTCAAAATCACGTGAATCATTTGGATTCCGAGTAAATACATGGAGTAGAAGTGAGGGAGGATTTACTGGACTGGGTTGTAAAATGTTTCTCTATAGTGGATTATTCTTCCGTGGTTTTTTACCCATTTATGGATTTTCCACGTTATATACGGTGTCACTATGTAATTTTTAATGTTATTGTTTACTTTTATTATGGTGTGCACATTTATATTTCCACTTATTAATGTATGTTAACATAACATTTAATTTAGTTGGTAAATATACCTTTTCACCCCTCGTCTAACAAAGTGATCATTGACCTTTTAAAATTTCAAGGAAATCAATTTAAACGTGGATGAGTGGCTAATGCTACAATTGGCTCGCCAACACGATGGCTTCTCAAGCTCGGGTGGTAGCTTGGCAAGCTACCACCATTTATCAAGTATTTAATAAAGTAAAATTGATCCTTAATATGGTCAATGACCATACAAAACACTTATATATAGATATGTATATACATATCTATATAGATATGTATATACATATCTATAGATATGTATATACATATCTATATTTATGTATATATACATATATCTCAACTATAACTTCATGATTATATTCTAATTTCCCGATCGTGACAACAATAGCTTGAATAGCCATTAAATTAAAATAATTCAAGTGCTTGGGTTGATGACCCCATTATTACCAATAACATGATTTTCCAACCATGGTTGATGACCATTGAATAATTAATATTGAACATGGTCATCATACATAAATCATATAATCAATGGTTACACAACGTTGCGAGAAAGTAATATCAATATAGTAGTGCAATGATGACAAGAGAAGTAAATTGACAACAAAATAACATCAAGCCATTATTATCAACCTTTGTTGCTAATGAACTCAAACATAATTATAACAACAAGCATAACTGTGATTACAAGACAAACATCTTGCAAAGTTAAGATAATCATATAGAATATCACCTACAACCAGATAAAATTATGTACTCATCCAAAATGAAACTATTGGGGTATGACATATCATCTTATTTATCATGGCTCCTAAAATTCTTCAATGTTATTTTTCTTATTTACTTCAAAATGCATTCTAATTGCCAAGTTGTTCTTAAAAATCCTTAGACACCATTTATCTTCCCGAGATATGCCTCTGCATTAATTGAGTGCTATTTTTGATCGCTTATTTGATGACCCTAGTCTTCGTGATCCTCTATCTAATTAACCCATGTTGAGTCAATTCAAGCTTTATATTCTTTATTTCACGACAAGTTTTAGGATATGGAATCCATAATTACATCTCTAAAATCTAAAATTCAACTTCTTAAGGATGTTTCTCAGGATAATGTTTGTTCTCCTTCTACATCTCATCTTCATTCTATGTCTACTACATGTGCTCATATCAGTGAGCCTCAAGTCATACCATTACTAGATCCTCTCACCTTTGATTGCAATACTAAGCAACATGACATTCTTACTGAGCTCCTTAGTCATCAATTGATCACTTTACCACCTACTCATTACTATCCTCCTTATCGGCTAGAAAAATATCAAGGTCATCCATATTGCCATTATCATCGAATAAATGGACATAATGACAATGATTGCTACGCTTTACAATGAAGAATCAAACATCTTGAGTGTCAAGGATTTATCTCATTCACTGCACAACATTTTGTTGCATTCCCATCTACAAATGCTACATCTCAATGGGTTCCTAAATTTGATTCATTTATGTCTAGTGAGCATCATGTCATCGTTACTCAGGTTCCTTCTACAATAATTCAATCACCTACTAAGCAACCGCCTCTCAAAATCAATATCACACCTCCTCCTCTCAACGCATATGTGGCACGACGACCAAGTCAAATACACAACCGCCTCTCAAAATTAGTCCACCTTCTCCTATCAAGTCTTCTATAGTGTCATCAATACCACCAAAGCTACCACCATTCAAGGTTCCTCCACATCCTACTCCACTTTCATTTCCAATTCATTTTTTCAAAGCAACTTCTCCTTCTACCAATGGTCAAGACACATTTCTACCACCATTGCATGGTCATGTTATTACTATTGCCACACATACTTCCACCGCTTCATGCAAACTTGGTCTTTGGTAGGTGTGATACCCGATTAAAACAACCCACTTGAGACCCAAGAAACAACCTAGGGTTAGTTAGAAAATTATGGAATAATTTTTTTATTAGAAGTGTCCACAACCAAGTTGTAAGACAACAATTGACCCTATTAGGTTCTGAAACAAATCTAAATTACTAGAATATTTTTCCTTCATTAACAAATATCAAGTTCACATGGTTCAATTTTTAGGGTTAGAAGTTTCAGTTAGGTTTAGGGAGTAATTTACCCCCATGCCCACTCTCTAACAGGCTCAGAGTTTCAACTTGATTTTTCTCATACTTAACATATTCAAAAAAATCTAAATCATTTCCATTGGATAGGAAATTTTCTCACCTTTCTGGTGATATAAAGAAGTTCTCCTAACTCCTTCAGAAACTCAAGATTTGGACTGGAGGAGTTTAAGGGTCAAAATTTCCCCAAGGGGACACATGTCAAGCAGGGGTGAAGAGCAAATTTCAGATTGGCGGGTCACGGGGCGATGTTTGAAACTTTTCCTCGCGGGAGAAAATTCCCATTTGCGCCCGTACCTCTATGGGTCCTCCAGAGACACATGGCACCTCGATTCATCGCCGGAAAAACAAGGGAAGGGTGGAGCGGCAGGAGATTTGGCGAATTTTGCCAAAGGGGAGAAAAAGGAAGAAGATTGACGTGCGGATTTGTGCATCCATGGAAAGATCTTCTCCGAGAGGCAAGGCAGAGTGCGGGGCGCACGGGTTTAAGGGAAATTTTCCCAAACAAATCTCAAAGGTAAAAAGGTCACGCTAGTTCCACCCCCTCTCGCCAACATGCCATGTTGCCACGTGGCAGCCTGTGATAGGTCACGGGCCGGCGGGGCAAAAAGGTAAAAATTTCCAAAATTTTAAAATGGTCCTAAGGACAAAATAATGCCGCGCCTCCACCGCTGTCCCTTGAGGACACGTGGTGCCCTCCAATTGGCTGTGGGCCGGCGGAGGAAAATTCAAAAAAAATCCCAAGCCAAATTTTTTTAAAAAAATTCTTAAGGATTTTAACAGGAATTTTTCGGGCCGCGGGCCAGTGGAAAATTTTCCCAAATTTTCCCGCCAAGGAATGAAAACTTCAGAGGGTCATAACTTGAGCTAGAAAGCTCGGTTTTGGGAAAACAAGGACTTTTTGGAAATATATCGATGCCCTCTTTGCACAAAAAATATAAATTTTATATTTTAATAAAGTTTAAGGGGTCAATTTTACAAAAATGATCTGCAGGATTTTAAAATGCCAACTGGTAATTTCCAACTTTCCAATTTGATTAAATTGGATCTCCTCCTTCACTCAACATGCCAAACAAACATGGAGAATTGATCTAGGAAGGATTTAAAGTGTTTTAGGAAGTAAATTTTCTCAATTTATTCAAGTTTGAATTTTGTCCAACAATTGACAGAAAAACGGTTGAGGAAAGGATTGGCTCAATTTTGCAATGTTCTAAATAGTTTTCTTAAGTTTTCTTTGTCAATTTGAGTTCATTTATGATACAACATACTAAATTTTAACATTTCCAAGTTGATTAATGTGTGCAGGTCTGAACTGTGCATTTTAATTAAATTCATTTGTCGATTTAAGTTTATAACTGAAATTCCATTTCTAGAATTTTTTTATCAAATTCATCATTCAAGTGTGGTTTTTATTTCTAAACTAACCCAATACATTTAGTTGTTTATAAACAAATCATTTCAAAGCTAAATTACAAATTCTGATTTCCAATTTTAATATATTTCCAAGGATACAAAACAATATACTTCCTTCATACGTATTTTCTTTCCTTTGCAATTAAACAGAGATTCCATTCACAATTTGATATTCCAACTCAATCACAACAATGCAAATGAGAGATGAACTTACAATTCTTTATTAATTCAAAAAGAGATACATCTTACATCTTTCCATGTTTTGAATGCAAATAACACATTTCTATTTCTTTCTTTCCAATAACATAACAGAATATAATGTCTTTCACAATTCGAATATCCACTTTCATGATCAATTACATACAACTCTCCTTCACAAAATACATATTACAATTTCATCCACTTCAAGTGGGAAAGGTTACAAATGAATGTGTTTTCACAAGGGACTATCAAACTACATTTTTCCTTTGCTCCAAGACAACAACATGCATATTTTATCTTTCTCCAAGTCAATCACAACAAAAGAGGGGGAAAGGAAACGCTCTCCACCCAACCAAGACATCCAATAAAAGGATAAGTCTTCCTTCATCATTGGCCCCGAGCCCCAACCAAAATACAATAAGAGATGTAATTCAACCCATGGCAACAATTGGCTTCCACAACACACAACATTCTTTCAAACATGCACATTTCAATATAAAACATAGTTCAACACAAAACAACAGTTCACAACTGCAATTGAAAACATTCCAATCAAAACTCAGGCTTGATCATGCAAGCCAAAGGAGCAAGGTCTATGGGGAAGCTACTTATGCCCCCAATTGGGAATTAGGCATCCACCAAAACAAACCACCAATAAATTTCACCATACATATCCTTATGCCCCCCACAAATCCCTCCTTATGCCCCCACAAAGTAAGAAATGCAAGCTATTTCTTTTCCATGGTGGATCCCAAACCCAAACTCCCTCCACAAAACCTGATGCTAGTGGCATTCCCTTATGCGCCCCACATGGATTACCCATAGCCTTCTCCTACACCATTCCTATGGCAAGTCTACCTAACTAGCCAACAAATACAATAAAACATTCTCCATACACACAACACAACAAGAAAATAACAGCAATAAAGAAGGAATAAACGCCTACCTTTCCATGGTAGATTTTATTTCCAATAAGCAAGCTCTCAAATGCCAAAAACACAATCCAAAACAACAATCTCCCAAGCATGCAAAGCTTTCTCCAAACTTCCTCCAAAAACAAGAGCTCCAACACAAGAAAATGTGCCCCAAGGAAGTTACAAAAATGATTCAACAACCCAAAACAAGAAAAGAGTTTGAATTATATAGAAGAGGGAAGAGAAGAGGATGATGTGGATCCATGTAGGATGCCACATCACACATCCTCAAATCAAACACAAAAGACAAATTCCATTCTCCCAAGCACAATAAAGAGGTGGGTGAAAATATGACAAGTTACTTGCACACTCCAAAAAGCCCACACCTCAAGGGATAGTAAAATAAATAAAATGTAAGAAAGTGCAATTAAAAACATGTAACATGCTTAATAAAATTCATTATAAAATTCACAAATCATCTCTCCAACCATAAGTATGATTGGTAAATTAAATTTAGAGGTATGGGACAAGTTTTACTTGTCCTACAAGCCTCCTAAATAGCCCCCAAGGAAAAATTTGAATTTCCATGGAGGTGGAGTGTTTCATACTCCAAAATATGACTTACACAAACTCTTACACAACTTACACATCCCTTACATATTTAATACAAACAGCCAACAACTCTTATGATTACTTTCCCATATCCCAATTTAATTTATTTAAATTTTAACTATATGATTCTTCACATTAATCTACCACATTTAAATTAATTAAAAGAAGGAACACATTACTAATAAAATACATACAACAATAATAAAAGAAACACATTAATAAAATACACAAACCCATGGTCACATATAAAGGTGATTCCCCCATGGGAATCCCTAACAAAAACAACACACACACACACAAGACATGTTGCCATGGTGACCTTGTTGAATTCACCTAGAATTCCATTGTGGTTGGTCTCCGATCCCCCGATGTTTTGTTGTGATATTTTTAACCTGCAAAATACAAATACCTCCTTCAGCCTCATGGCCATATCAGAACATCCAATATGATGCAAATAAAATCACAAAATCATCTAAGTAAGTGAATCACAACAACATCGAAGTAACAACTACATCATTTGCATTTTTAATCAACAACTATATCATCATCAAAATAATATCCATTTTCTAGATCAACTCATAATATCCAAATCACATGTCTAAACAACATCCATAAAACATCCATGTCAAATAATATATCATCATCCACATATAAGGTGTCTCTAATAATCATCATGCATCATAATCAAATCAAGATCAACAATAATCCATGATCAATGTCTAACAACATACTAAATCAAAACATAATAATGTCTATAATGTAATCATAGTATCAAAATAGGTATCCAAAAAGGTGTCAAAGGGAAGTGGGCACTACATTAGGTGACTCATGTCACCTTACTACCATATGATGCACTCTTGTGCTTCGGTTCACACTCGAATGTTGAGGGCATCCTAAACACATGAACCTCACACACTACACACAAGAGACTACACATCGTGCATCTTCACACATCTTACATACATACATTATACATCCTATATATTACATCTTACATCTTATATCTTACATTTACTATGCATATGCACATCCTATCTCATTTACGTATCGACATTACACACTATATATCCTACATTACACATCACATGACGATTTCTCATCACCATATCTACTACACATATTACACATCTTACTCATCTACTTATGTGTGTTTAACTCACTACCCGATGACACACTCTAGTCACACGGTCTATACTGGACTGTTGAGTGTATACATCACAAATGGACCACATCACACTCACACATTCAACCATTCAATATTTTTCATCATGCGACATTCCTAGGTTAGTGATACATGTCATAGGCTACATTATCATTTACTCTAGAATCATCATCACCTATTATGATCATCATTTAGTGATATATGCCATAGGCTACATCATCACTTCCTCTAGCATCCCCTAGTGATATACGTTATAGGTTACATCATCACTTCTCCTACTCATCTTGTAGTGATATATTCTTTAGGCAAAATCATCACTCCTTCGATCATATTTTCGTGATATACGCTTAGGATACATCATCACACATACTTCATCTTTATGTTCCATATCATCACTACACATTCACCACAACACACTACACATAACACATAGTTTGACCATTTCCTGATGATGCACTCTCATTTACAGTTTGATTAACTAAAATTAAACTAAACTATGGGGAAGTATAATAATAGTTAATCTAATATAGGAGGAATAAAATACTGTAAACTATGCTAAAATAGTATGGAATGATTTGAAATAATTGTATCAAATGAAATTAAACCCTAAGTATACAAAGATGTAAAAGGAAAGGACTTAGTTGATTGTTGAAGACTATCACAAGGTGTCACAGGTATGATTGTGGATTCCAGGAGCAGAAATGGTCACTCAAAAGTCACGTAAAGGTTATATCTAGATGATATTAATGGATTGGAGAGCCCGGAGGGTATTGGAGCACCTCGGGGTTCCTTGGTCTACATAATAGGTGCCCTTGGTCTCTGTAAAATCTCATAATCTATTTATTTCAGTGTCGCAAAATACTATAAAATATTCCCTTCCCGATGCACTAGATCTATCAAACTATGTCGATATATGAAATAATGTAGGATGAAGGAATGACTACAAAAGAAAAAGAAGTATCAAAACCTAAAAATAAAAGTTGCAAATTAAATGGGTCAAACTGACCTCAACTGCCACAACAGTGGGGTTACTAATCTGAGCAGTGTACTACATTTCAAAACTAAATGTAGTTATGGTGTGTGTGTGTGTGTGTGCATGCCGTGCCCTAAGTGCTCTTGTTTCAGTCGCACTTTGTGAAGTAGTGAGAAATAATAACTATAGAAAATGTAATAGCATGTGTGCATGAAATAGAATAGAATCATTCCCCCTATGTTGTGTGTTTTGATGCAGATCTCCTGGCCTTGATGCATGGCACTATGTAGATGCAAGTGATGTAATGGATGCAAATCTAGATAGAGTGATAGTAGTATGTGACGCTAGGACCCTCATTATGGTCTCATAACTTTATATTTATAGGGTTCTCTTGCTCTAATTTTGTAATTAACCCCAACATGGCCGACTAGGAAAAAGATAAGTATGAAAATGGCTAGAAAGAGCCAAAAAAGAAGAGGGAAAGTGGAACAAGGATCGAGGTGCCCCATGTGGGACCAGGGCACCCAGGGCACCCCAAGACAAGCCCGGGTGTCTCGGTTTAGGCTAAAATAACGGACAATGACAAAATAGCTGGGCATGCATAGGAAAATATGCAGAATGATGAAATAAAAGGTAAAAATAAGATGACCAAAAGGTGGGATTAATTATTAATTTCTTCACTTGAGAACCTTCTAAATAGTAGTATGAGACTGGGCTAAATAATGCCTAAAGTGCATGATTTTGTGACTACATTTTTCCCCCACTTTATGTTGGTGAGTAGAACGCTCGGTAACATAAAGTAGATAGAGATACATACCTGATATCCATGTAAAGTGTAGTAGAGACATTCCAATGGACTAGACTCAAGTTGTGGAATGAAAAAAGAAAAAGTGGAGGAGCATGGATTCTAAAGATGAAAAATGTGTATAAAAAGTGATGAGAGTGAACCTAGGGTGAAACACGTGTGTACTGTTGTGGTGTGTAGTGTACCTACATGGTTAGTAAAGGAAAGTTTCATCACGGTGTGTTGATGTTGCAATGTCATTTTTTTTGTTTTTATTGCCCCCAATTTGACTGCTTGTTTCTCATATGGCTAGACCTGCAAGGAGAAAATGATCAAGTAGTCAAATATGTATGTATGTAAAAATAATGCTATGTAAAATACGCATGTGTATAGAAATGTGTAAAATATGCAAATGTAAAATACACGAAAAGGAAAGAATAAATGGAACATGTGCACTTGATGCATGTTGAGAGAAAGGGTGTAGAAGAATATCTTGTATTGTTGCGAGTTTTTGGGTGATCTCACGCCACCCCGAAGAAGTATAGGGAGGAAATGCTTTGTATCCTCCAACCTTTAACTACTTCTACTGAAATTTTTGAAGAGATCTATGTAGCATTGTAGTTTTTTGGGTGATTTGGCACCAACTAGCCGAAGTAGTGTAGAGAGGCACACCCACTATAACCCCCAAGCATGTAACTGCTTCCCAGAAATTCCAAATGACACCATGTCCTGTAAAGGCCGATGTGTATGGAGTTCATAAACTATTTGAACTCACTCGTTGTATGTAAACCCACAATGCCAAGGGTAGAAATTACACTATATTAAACCGGTGTAAATACATTGTGTTAGTATGTAAAACCCTCAATGATTCCCCCTCTTTGGGGGCGCATGCAACGTCGCTTGAAAGGAGAATGTGGCCCCAAAAGAGGACTTACCACACTCTTACTTGTATAACTCGCCCGCATGGGGAAAGGGAAAATCTTGGTATAAACCAAGGTGCACATAAAAGGGGATGGTTAGCCAAAACAATTGATAGTATGAAAACACATGTATGTAATAAGAAAATTGTGAAAATACACAATGTAGTAACTACCAAACAAAGTAGTGTAAACATGCAAAAAAAGTAGTAGATCTGCACAAATCGGGTAGTAAACATGGGACATCACTCACAATGTCGCAAGATGCACAAGGACACCATGGTTGTAAGCAACAAAAAGTGTGCACACAAGCAAAAGGCAAATCTCACATACAATGGAAAACAATGGAAGACATGCATAGGAAAAACAAACAAGTAGTCATGGAAACATGTGATCTCGCAAAA
This sequence comes from Taxus wallichiana var. yunnanensis, assembly GCA_018340775.1. Classification (NCBI taxonomy): domain Eukaryota; kingdom Viridiplantae; phylum Streptophyta; class Pinopsida; order Cupressales; family Taxaceae; genus Taxus; species Taxus wallichiana. The sequence goes on along the minus strand of CM031243.1, from coordinate 160,144,527 downwards.
TTAGTGTTGCACATTGAACACCCTTTAGTATGTTAGAGTGGTAACCAATATTTTAAAGCATGTATGAGAAATTAATATAATATGCTAAGTACAAATGAAACAATAACACCTGGATGAGATGAATGTGGATTCCCCATAGACCAAGATAGGAAGGGTAGAAGGCGAGCATTAATGTCGCATGTAAAAAGTCTTATATCCGTGATCATAGTAAACAAGGGCATGAACATGCATGTGTGTATGATATGGATAATGAGATGTAATAAATAATCCTAACATGTGTACTAAGTGATCATGCAAAACACTAGCAAGTAAAATTAAATGCCCCCAAGACAATGCAATATGTTGTGGATGATTGGAATGGTGTGCAAGATGGAATGGTAGGATAAATGTGCCCCCGAGTGTGTGCAAGTGTATGCAATGAGGTTCATTTTGTTTTCCCCCTTAGCAGTCAAGAATGAACCATAAACGAGAGTGTGTCATTGGGAAATGGTTTAGTAGTGTTGTGTTTGTCTAGCGTATGGTGATGAGTGTGCATATGTAAATGATTATGCGACATGTAGAGATATGTGCATGAACCCTATAGCCAAAGCATATATCACGACTCATTGAATGGGTGAGTGATGATTTATCCCTAAGCATATATCACTATATGATGAAAATATGGAGATGGTGATTTAGCCTAAAGCGTATACCACCACTAGAGACAATGATGGAGGTGGGTGACGATTTAGCCTAAGCATATGTCACTATCCTAAGAATATCACATGATGAAATGTCACATGGCGAGTGTAAGGTCCATTTTATTAGTAAACCCCCGATAGTCGAGTATGGACCGATGAACTAAAATGTGTCATAGGGTGGTGAGCACAGTGCGTAGAACAATGTAGTGTGTGTAATAATGTTAAAATGACTATAGGGTAAGTAGGATGTATAAATACGTGGTGTGAATAATGTAATGTAGGATGTGTATGTAATGTGTAAGGTGTAATAATAGGTGTAGATAGAAATGGAATATGTAATGATAAAATGTAAAGCTAGACTCATATGTAATGTAATCTAGCATAGTATGTAGGATGTATGTGGAAATGTGTAGTGTATGACGATTATGTATAGGTTATGCAAGGATAGCCTAATAATGTATGTGGTGTGTAGGGTAAGGACTAAGAAAATGTAGAATGTAGGGATGAAATGTAAAACTAGATTCATATGTTATGACAACTAGTATAATATAGAAAATGTATGATACGAAAATGTGTAGTGTATAATGTGACTAAGTGTGAAAATATCCTCATGGATGTAATGCGTAAATGAGAACTAATACAATGTAGAATAAGTGTAAAGTGAATGGTGTATGACGTGCAATGTATGGTGGAATGAAATGTATAATGCCTCTTTCTTTTTTAAGGTTTTTATGCTTTGTTTGGGGTTTTGTAGGTGATTATTTTATTGTAAGTTTACCACTACTTTGGTGATCATACAATGAAATTCACATGACATGAAGAGAACATAGGTAAACATTCAAAGAACACCTTAGAGGATGTTCTCTAGTCATTTCCACATACTAGGGTTCCTATATCTCAAACCAGAGCACCCTGTGCACCCCTATCCCTTTTCCAAGCACCTCGGTTCAGCCAGATAGCTCTAATCTTCATTTTCTCAAGATCTTGTGTGACATTTTCGTCCTCTTGTTCAGTCGGTTTCCACTATGACATAGTATGATGTAGGAGCATCACTCCAGGGGCTAGTCTATGGTTAGTATAATTAATTTTGGCTTTTAGAGGTCCTTTATGAGTCCTAGGTATCAATTATTTTGGTTTAGTGGTATTTAGAAGTTAAAATTTTAAATTTGTAGATTTCCCTCCATTTGTGTAATTTGAAAATTTGAATTTCTAAGAGCCAATTTTGGCTTCCTAGTTATACATAGAGGTGTGTAGGTATTTATTCAAGCTTATTTTTGTGTCTATAGTCTATTTGTGAGTTGGAGCTTCATCTTAGGTCTAAGATGGTGTAACAAGATTTTAAAGCTTCATGTAAGCTCTTACTTACAAGCTTAGGCTCTACATGTGACCTTTTGCATAAACTAGGAAGGTAGTTACATGAGATAATTTGAATGGAAAGATAAAAATAGCTTTTGTAATCGTATTCTAGATTGATCAATCAAAGAGAACTGTATTGGAGCTCCAAGTATAGGAAGAAGCAAGAGATATTATTTTTACACTAAACTTCGTTATTGAAATTCAAGATATAGTATTATGTTGTGTTTACAGGTATGAGTTTTGAGAAAGATAATATTGAACCAAGTTAGTGAAGAGTAATTTCCATGTCTTCATAAATTGATGCTTCTTTTGTAGTTTGGAAAGGTGGAATTTATAGGAATTGTTGTGTCAATAATGCAATAGGAGAGCATCATCCAGTTTGAGAAGAAATTTGAATTTTTAATGAATTATGACAATTGTTCATATAAGATTGAGTGCCCGGGAAGTTTCTCAAGAGTTTATTTGTGCTTATGAAATTTGAAGATTCAAAAAGGTCAAAATTTGATCAAGAACCATACAATTGTTCACCCTCGGTGCGTTCTGATCATGCATGATCTGAAACTAAGGTTTCCAAAAGAATTTTTTCCAAAATCGAGTATTAACCCATAAAAATTCCTAAAAATTGGAACTAATCTTTGTTTAGGGGTCTCTTATCATTTAAGAAAAGAATCAAATTGTTTCATGGCATGTTGAGGGTGAAGTTCATAGTAGAAATTTTCTCTAGCATTATTCACTCGTAACTCATGATCCTCTAACATAAATCTATCTAGTTCAAAATATAACTATGGATAAGTCTGAGAATTAGTAGTAATCATATTAGGAAGATTATAAAGCTATAAAGAATAAGAACCAAGTTGATTCATCAATGTTGGAAATAGAAATTTGTGATAATTTAGTGTCACCATCAATATGACAGAGAAGATGGAATTTTAGCAAGAAAATATCAATTTGAAGTTTGGAGAAACCTTCAAATCTACTACGTGGTTTCAAAAGGTCAAGATGAGAGTAAAGATCCCCTGATATATTGTTGATGGTAAATACAAAACAATGAATCTTGACAAGTGTTCATACAGAGAGATCATAATAGATCGTGACAGTTGATGGTGGTGGTAGTTAGCCTTCCTTAGGTGAGTACTTTATCTAAACCCATGATAGGGTATCAAACATCAATAGAATATTAGAGGGCATATCAAACATTTTGGTAATGTATGGAAAACCATAAAATATTGTATTTCATCAATCCAATCCTAGACTAAGTAAGTTAAAGACTTTGAGTCTTCAATATAGCTTTGTGTGATAATTCTTGCATTAGATCTCATAACCTAGATAGAAATAGAATTTAACAAGGTTGTAGAGGTATCTCTAAAGACCATAGATAACTCTTAATGGTGGAAAAACTTATTGATCACTTCAAGTTATGATTGATGGTCAAAGACTTAAAAATCAAAGTGTGAAAAGGCATACCAACAGAGTAGTGGGAACTATAAAGAGGAGAATGAAGACTTGAAGGATTAATGTCTTCAGGGAGAAACATAAAGGTGAGTAGCTAGATACTTGTCTAGAATTCAAGTTGTGCATTTTTCAATTGTCTTAAATCCTAAACTAAAACCTAGAGAAAGTTCTTGGATAAAAAAATATAGTTAAAAACCTTGAATCATAGTGAGTAGGTGTTCCTAATCCATTTGATTACTTAAAGAAAATTTTCAAGCTCTAGAGACATTTGAAATTCACAAAAGTAAGCCAATTCCTAGTTCATGGTGAATGCATTTTGCAGATTGAAGCAATCAATTGGTTGTATGAGTTCAAGGTCTTAGTGTAGTGTCATATTTTTTTACTAAAAGTAAGCACAACTAAATATTTCAAATTTCAAGTGTATTGCATAACTATATTTTGCATATTTCTAAACAACAAATTCTTCCAAATGAAGACATTGAAATAAAGAAAAAATCATGGTTTCATTATGATTTCAATACGATAATCTTACAAGATTCTTGCAACCATAAAGTAAGAACTTCCTTAGTAATGACTAAAGTTTACAAAAAGCAATAAGTACAATAATGGGTCTTTACAAGAGTATAAATTTCACAAAGCCACATTTATTTACAAAATGAAGGTAACTCCCACAAAAGATGAGGATGACCAAGATGGCAAGAGGCTCCAACTATCTCCAATCTTGAGTGTTCTTCCAAGGATGCTGAAATAAGAGACAAGGCTTGTTTACCACCCAACTAATAGGCATCATCACATGCCCTTCCATGGTTGGAAGCCATGCTAGCCTCTCCCAAGCCCATGGGAGAGAGGAACAAACTTCCAAAAAGTGCACAAGTATGAAGGGGATAAAACACACAAGAGATACATAAGACCATTAACACTTTAGGCATACTACACATGATAAAACAACAACATGAGGATAACAAGGTCAACCTCACAAGGGGGAAGAGAAGAAGTAGGATGCCCAAATCAAAGGTGTCCAACCATAGGAGCACCAACAAAACATGTTTACAAAACTCCTTATACCTCCTAATCATTTATCCTCCTTATTCCTCCTTTATGTCAAGAAATCCTTCTTGGGAGGATTTTCAAACCCAAAAGGGTTTCCTCACCAAGAATGGGGAAAGGTTCAAGCCATATGGACCTTTCTTCCACCTCAAACCATATGAGGGGATGAGAAGGGACCTTCATGGCTTGACCAACAACCATGAGGTTTGAGAGGGAAATCCCTCTCTCTTCCCCTACATTCTCCAAAAACCATCAATCCAAATGATGGTGGAGAGAAAACAAAGAAAACAACAAGAACAAGCAAACAACTACATTCACCATACAACTTCACAACACATCATTTCACACACACCATTTCATTGATCAAGCATAGTTAACAAGATAAACACAACTAAGAAGAAAAAGGTTAAGAATCCTATAATGCTTTCCAAGACTCTAAGATTTTCCCTTTGTCCAAGCTCACCTCCAAGCTCCCAAAATTCTCCAAGTGCTCCCAAAAAAATGAACCAAGAAGACCCCTTCCTTCCACATGAGGAAGAATAAAAAGAGGAACCCAAAAGTTTCCTCACCAATGGGAAGGTGACAAGTGTCACCCCCTCTCCTCTCAAGAGTCAAAGATTCCAACAACCAAATAAGTAAGAGTAAACTCACCTTTTATCCCTTATCACCCAAAATACTAAAAACTAAAATAAAACAAAGTGGAGCAACTTTTAACAATTACACACAAACCAACCATCTTACATGGATGGTGACTAAAGAGGGAAAAATGGGAGGGAAACTCCCTCCAAACCTTGGAAATAAGCCCCCCTACCTATTAGGTAGGGTCCAAGGGCCCATTTTCATGCTAAGGGAACTCCCAAACTCAAAAGGGGTCCCTAAAAATGCCCAAAATAACCCAATTTCGGGTTTGGCATGCTTGGGCACAAGGGTAGAGGATGTGGGGTCCACCCAAGGTTCACATGTGGTCCCCAATCCCTTCTACCAACACACACACACTTTCCCAAAACCAACACTTAACTTAAGATGAGATCATTAAACCCCTAAGCTAGTTTACTTAATAAAACACACCCTAAACCTAATTAATTTTACAAAACATAATTACATTACAATTGAGGGTTCACCCATGGTGCCCAATTAAATACATCTAATCTAAGGCCTCAAACATTTAGCATGGTTAGGACTCAGCCCGTGGGCCACTCGTGCATAATTGCATAGCTGCCCTGAAACCCATGCTCTCTTATACCTGTCACTTGCAAACTCATTGTACACATTAACCGCATCTATCCAATATAATAAACATCATCTACACATCACAAATTCAATCAAACTTATAATGTCCTAACATTATTAAACAAATTGATAGTGCAATGCATATAATTATACACATAGTTTGCCACGAATCATCCACAGATACAATTGCAATGACATACACTTAGGCTAGCATGAGATTACCATTATTAAATCCAGAAAACTATATCATTAATCAAATCGACCACAAGAAACAACATCTAACCAATAGATCTATCATATAACCCAGTTAGTGTCATCAACATCAAAATAATATATCAGTATATGAATCTAGTCCAATTGGCGCTACGCGCCCAAAATACCATAATGTTCATGAGGATAAAATATCATAGTGAAATGTCTAAAATATATCAGAGTCTCAATCAAAACATGTCTATGCATAAAGGAATCAACAGATAACTGGAGCTATAAAATGTGGGCACTACACTTAGAGGTGTTACATCATAGTCCTGCGACATCTTCAAATCAACTAAGGCTTTTCCTAACCCTCCTTGTACTTGGGGTTTCATATTTTCATAGCTTAGTTTGCTTAGGTGTATTTTATTTATTTCATTACTTATTTATTTACTGCAAACTTGCATTAGATTATGCTAGGATATTACATTTTAGCATAATCAAGTTCCTCTTACATAATCTAATATGATGGCACATTTTAGTCCATATCTTGAGCTTTTTTCATGCTTTTTCAGCATCCACCATGGTGTTAAGATCATATTTTCCATGTCTACTACATTTTACATTCACTTATACCCCTATCTATGCTTTATTACACATTTTTATTACGAATCTCTCATAACTCTATCCTATTTTACACATCTTTTCTTCATATCCTACCCATCTTCCTATTTTTTCAGCTCATAGTTTGATGATTCTCCTCTCACCCTTTTCACCAAAGAGTGGTAAAAATTTGGGGTCATCCTATCTTTCCTTCTAGTACAAACCAAGAAAAACTTCACTTCGACATGCACAATCACGCTGTATCCCTCTACTTTATCATGGAAAAAAATTCAAATCTTACAATGTTATGACTTAAAACTGAAACTCTCAATCTATTCCAAGAATGATACTATATTTGATTATCAATTACTACACAATCCACCCTAAAATGACATGTTGAGAAGACAAAGTATGAAGAAGGTGCATAGAATATTCGTGCGTGGTAGCAAGACAGATTTGAAGGCGCAGAAGGATAGGGAAGGAAGTGCGCGAGAAGACAAAATGAATCTAGACTTAGCCATTTTCATGGTTATGGGCTATTTTTGGAGATAGTGTGTAGGGCACACAACTAGATGGAAACTTGCGTGGTACACAAATGCTATTTTTGGAAGAACGTCTACTAAGTGCTTTGCATGAGTTCGAGTTAATAATAGGATTACCACTTCCAGTTAACTAGAAGAGATCTATTATTAGTGCACTTGCATGTGTGTCTATTATTGTAAAGGTGCATGGATATTTTCAGCATGTGACCTATTTTGGGAATTATGTAAGTGGTGAAGGGCAAGTCCCCACCCTTATAAATATGTAGTAATCTGCATAGGTTAAGAGAGGATTGTGTATGAGCTATTGTGGAGTTATGTTGCCAAATCTGATGCGTGCATGAACTTATGGTACTACTTATTATAAGAAGCTTCTGTGTTCATTGTGTTTTAATATAATGGAGTCTATTAGATGAATAATGGTGTCAAATGTGACTATAACTAGTTATTGCATGGATAATTTCATTATGTTTATCGTTTGATCCATGATTCTTTAAGATCTAGATCTAGAATATGCTTTATGGAAAGTGTATATTGTTTATGGATCTGAATGCATTAACCCTTCATCATGTTCGCATCCTACACAAGCAACTCTAAGGAGGGGCCTGGTACCTTTGTGTGCTTTGGGTGAGCGCTCAATCTAGGCTGAGTGATGTGCCAGTGTGCCTGGGTTATTCTTGGTAAATTCTAGGTTGCATCATTGGTTCCATTTCTGGGACTTCTTTTTCAGTTGTTTTCAGGATGGTTCGTGATGAAGACATGCCGGTTGACCCTATCAAGTGTTGAGGAGTGGATAAAATATCTAGAAGAAGAGTACGCATAGAGGTTTAGCACTAGATCTGAGTTTAATGCACGCGCATGGGTGGAACAGAATCTGTATGACAGTTTGTATGAGATCTTCTTTACTATTTTTTCAAAGCATAACTATACGAGTGGTTGGTTGCTTATGCATCTAAAAGGAATTGGAGGTATCATACACTTATCTAGACACAGGAAGAATTTCAGGCCCTTTATGATGTTGATCTGATTTGGACACGTATTGTGGATACTTGGTTCTGCGGTGTTCTGAACAACTATATTCTGGAGTACTCAATTTCCACTTATTCTTTCCCAGAGGTAAATGCGGAATTCCATTTTTACGGTATCCCAGGAGCTTACTTGCAAGGAATTCCACTGGCGATTAAGATCTTGATGGTAACCCTAAACTTTAAAAGTGAATTGATGGTTAACTAAACCCCACCACACGTGAGGGCGGAGCAAGTTTGGTGAAAGATGGAGGACCTAGCGATAGAGAGTAGAGAGAAGAAAGGCAGCTTGAGTATAATGAGGTGCACGGGAGGGAGATAGAGAAGTAGTGTGACATTACAGAGTGGATGACATTGAGGATAGAGATGGCTTATGAAGGATTTAGAGCTCATGCGAAGGCATGGAACCAGAGCATCGGAACTTTCCCATTTGTAAAACCATGAAAGGGAACCCTCTTTGGCCTCGCACGGAGCACACCAAGAGAGATGACTTGGGCCACATGCACACATCCCCGAATCTACTTGGCAACCTAGCCCTTGTACTTGGTTTTCCAATACTTAGTACATCTTATAGTTAGCAAGTTAAGTTGGGTAGTAGGGAAGTAGGAGTAAGTCACATATAAAGTACATCAATGGCAGGGGGAAAAATATTCATTGTTGTTTGGATGTACCTTTTCAAGTGCATCATCTGCACAAATGTGAGCCCCAAAATTTGGGGCTCACTGGAGGTAGTACAACCACGTAGACTGTAGGAGTTTAGCACAGTACTATTGTTGGGACATAGGGAAGTACATCTTCTGGTATTTTTCTAGTTACATGTGTAGGATTAGGAGGTATAGGTGGTTCTAGTTCCAGGGGATCTGGTGGTTCGGAGGTAGAGACAACACAGGGGGTTTTTAGGTCGGGTTGGCAAGGTCCGCACCAACCCTAGAATATTTACATGGAGATGTCTCTTCGTCTTCTAGATTATAGAGGCATAGAAGATGTTGTTGAACACATGCACATGTGTGAAATACTTTGTGGAGCACAAAAGGGATCACGACTTCTGCGTGAAAGGAAAGTCAATTTATAACTACATTGCAAGAATGTGCACACATTTGGTACTTTAAGTTTGACCCTAATCAAACTTGCGTGGATTATGCAGCATTCAAATATGCATTCCTTAAAGAGTTCTATATCCCTGAATTTGAGCAAAAGAGTATAGAAATACTCAAGGATATTAAACAAGGCACTACTGAGAGTGTCTGGGAGTATGACGCCCATTTCAAAATGCTTTTATCTAAGCTTTCTTATGATATTCACGCAAGCCAGACATGCAATGGTTTTTTGGAGGTCTGATCACACCTTTTAGAAGGGATTTATCACATAAGATATACACTAATCCACGTGAAGCACTTGAAGCATATTTTCATGCTGAGACAGTCAGGAGTATAGAGACTAGAGTCAGTCCATTCTTGGAGGCACAGATTACAGCTATGGCGAAGCAGTTGGATAAACTATCAGTAAATTTAGCACATGAGACGTGCACGGGGATTTGGTGTATAGATTGTGAAGTGGAAGGTCACACCAAGGATAGTTGCCCCCATGCAGATCAATACGTTCATTATTTCTAGACTATAAGATATGTCATTTAAACCATGATGCTAACCACTAACCATTAATACAACACATGATAAGGAATAACGTATCATGTTATTGTAAGATTTATCGGTCCATGACTCATGATACAAAGGACTATAGATTGATTGGTCGATCCATTATGCTATAGATATTGGTGTGTGATAGATAGGAGTATCAGATAACTCTAAAAGTAAGAATGAGCACCAGGATTGAGATCACAATCAAGCGCACTATGATCAGAATGAGGGATGCTATGATGGAGGATGTGGTAGAGGTCAAAGATACCTTGGTGGATTTGGAGGATGAGGTCATGGTGGTGGACGAGGTGAATTCCCTCGTGGAACATGCTTTACATGTGGATCACCTGACCACTACAGGCATGAATGTCCTTAGAATATTACATGTTCTTTCTGTGGAAAGAATCATAGCTATGAGGAATGCCCAGACTTATATGATCATCTTAGTAAGAAACATAAACAAGAAAACAAAGGTGCAAGGATGGTTAGGATATAACGCACTATGGAAAATCAGTGGATGCCCAAATTGGAACTAGAATTTGAGGTATTGCCTGTAAATATCATTACCCACGCCAAAGCGGCATGTGCTAAATAAGCATTATAACATAAGTCTACCATCACTAAATATTAGGTTTTACATGCCCTGTACCCGAGATGTTTCCCATCGAAGAAGGTTTATCAAGAGACCATAGAGGTCCTTAGAAATCTTCGGGTGAAATACAATGTTTAAAGGAGCAATCACGGAAGATGGAACTAAAGAAGGAGGCAAAGACGGTCCAGTCAGATATTGATGACTTGAAGGAGGTATGTAGAATGTTGCACTAGGAGAATATTATTCCATTACTAGGGAGTTAGCCAAAGGGAAACACTATGTGCACTAATACTGAGAATGGGCAATAGATCCTACATAAAAAAAATCCCCCATAGCTTATACTATGACAAGGAAATCACTTTGAATGTTGTTGTGGATGGATGGCTTTTGAGAAATATATTGATTGATATAGGCGTGAAAGTCAATGTTCTTACTTTAGATGCATGGGTACATATGGGGAGACCTACATTGTAGCCATCTTCTAATGTATTATTTATGGCTAATCAAACTAAGGCCACTCCTATCATAATTTTTAAAAATGCATCCATTACTATACAAGGGGCGAAGTTCACTTGGGATTTTGAGGTTTTATCACTTGCAAAATAGACGCTTTCCTTCCACTTTGCTTGGATGCCCTTGGTGTTATGAAAATAATGTTGATCTTCGGTTCAATAAGGGATATATCAATTTTGAAAACAAGGAGGAAAGAGTTATTATCCATTTAACAGATGGAAAATATGTGCCCTATGTTGAGCCTTTGAGTGAGGAAGATCTGAATAGGATTTATGTACACGTCATTCGGGACCCAAAAGTGCTCGAGCCATCTAAAGAAGGAATCCTTTAGTGGGAAGATACATAGTCTATTAGTGATACTACAAGTATTTCTTGTGATAATTGGGCTCATGGTACTTATGAGTTGGTAGGGTGCAAAGTAAGGAGCACATTTTCATGGAACAATAAACCTTGTTGCGTCAGGAGAATAGGTAACAACTTTGAACCTTGGTACATTGGGGAAGGGGACCCTACGGTATTCCTACGTGCCATGGAGGAACAATGGATAGAACAATTAGAGAGAAGAAGTATGCTAGAATATACCCTATGTGGGACATTAGCGCGCGGTGGGTGGTTCACAGGGATAATCTTGTAGGATGGAATGAAGTCAGGATTGCTCTTACAACTCAATTTTCTAGGAGCAATGCACCAACTCAAATCTACACATATCATGGTAATCAACATGTTCAGTACCACATCCAGGAGTTTGTGAGGCTCTGGACAAAGGGGAAGGAAGTTTCTATGCTTTTATATGGGTACACAAACTTTATTCCACTTTACAAGGTTGTGCACGTGTTTAGTATGTATATGCAGAGCTACATAGAGAAACTTGAAATTGGTAGGATTTGATTATAGGTATGGTCCAGACTTTTGACTACTTATCTACTAAACCTCCAGTAGAAAAGGCATTAAGGGTTATAAAGCAGTTAACTATGGGAGACAGTGCAAAGGTGGAAGAACTCATTCAGGAGTTATTTGATGGAAACAACTCAAGAGTGTGTTTTGCTAAAGGAACAGAGATAGATGTCACACTACTTAAGTGTGCTTGCTTTGAGAAAGAAAAAGGGAAGATGGTCTACATAGTGGATGATGAAGAAGTATAAGAACTAGATATAGATCATTCAATATGTGTGTGAGGTCTTGGACAGTGCATATAACAACACATGTGCCTATCATGAACCTATGAGGACCAAGAAAGTAAATATGGGTACGGACGTTGAACCTAAAGAGGCAATAGTTGGAGATTATTGGTCTAAATCTGAAATATCAAAAATAGTGGAGTTGCTCCGTGATTTTTTAGGATTTATTTCTTAGGGGCTACCATGAATTGAAAGGATTACATGCATCATTAGGAGAAATGAAGATAAATCTTAAGGAAGGTGTGTGCCCGGTCAGGAAGAGACCCTTTGGGATGAACCCTAACTTGCTCAAAAATGTCAAGGAGGAAATTGATAGAATGTTGAAGTCTAGAATCATCAATCCCACGGATGAGTCATAATGGGTTAGCCCAATGGTGATCAATATAAATAAATATGGTTAGATTAGGATCTGTGTGGACTACATAGAGCTGAATTCTGCATGTGTGACTGGTCCTTTCCCTACACCATTCACAAAGGAAATATTAGAAGGTGTTGCATGGCATGAGATCTATTCCTTTACATATGTATTCTCTGGGTATCATCAGGTTAGGATTGCACAGGAGGATCAGGAAAAGACTACTTTCACCAATGAATGGGGAATATTTTACATATACTTTGTGATACTTGTTTGGATTGAAAATGTGCTCGTTGTATTTTCGCAAATAGTTGTTCAAGCATTCCAAGATTTTATTCATATTTTCTTACAAGTTTACTTGGATGATTGGATGATGTATGGGATTTTTAAGGATCATTATGACAATTTACGCTTAATGTTTTAAAGATGTAGATAGTTAAGCATCTCTTTGAACATCAAAAATTGTGTGTTTTCTACACCTTTTGGCACTTTGTTAGGGCATATTATCTGTAAGGAAGGTTTGTTGGTAGATCTAACTAAAATTGTAGTTATTGTCAGCCTAAAAGAACCTACTAGTCAGAGTGAGGTGCGCGGATTTTTGGATCACACTAGGTATTATAGAAAATTTATCAAAGGATATACTAAGGTTTCCACACCCTTGGAGGAGTTACTAAAAGCAAAAGGGATATTCTATTGGGGAAAACCACAGCAAAGCGCATTCGATACATTTAAGGAGAAATTTACTACATCGTATATTATGTGCTTTCCCTCATGGGACCAACCATTTCATGTACATGTGGATGCTTCTAACACAGGAATTGGTGCGGTGTTGGCTTAGCCTGAGAAGGTATTATAGATCATCCTATCTATTTTTCTAGTAGAAATTTGACTCATGTAGAGCCAAATTATACAACTACATAAGCGCAAAGCTTTTCAATGATCTATGCACTACATAAATTCAGACAATACCTACTAGCAACACCATTTGTATTCTATACCGATCACATGGCATTAAAATACTTGGTAAATAAGCTACTGTTATAGGGGTGCATATGTCGATGGGTGCTCTTATTCCAATAATTTTATTTTACAGTTGTGGTAAAACCAGGGAAAAGTAATTCTGGCCCAAACCATTTATCAAGGATACAATTAGGAGAATACGTGCAAACAATTGAAGATACAATGTCAAATGCACAGTTATATAGGTTACATCATGTGCCTTCAGACTTGGAGGATTTTTCTATTTTTCTATTCACATGTGTGGCGCCAAAAGGAATAAAATCCTTAGAGAAGAAACAACTTGTAATTCATGTAGCACATTTTATGTTGATCAGTGGTGACCTATACAAGTTAGGTTGAGATGAAGTATTGCGCCGATGTGTATTGGAGCATGAACACATAGATATCATGGAAGAGGCTCATGGTGGTATTGCAAGTGGGCACTATGTAGGTGATGCCACTGTGCACAAGATTCTACTCACTGGATTATGGTGGGAGACCCTCTATAAGGATTTTAAAGCCTATTGTAAGGTGTGTGATCATTATCAACACATTGGTAAACCTGGGCTAAGAGATGAAATGCCTCTAAGACATATTCCTAGCACAAATCCATTTGAAAAATGGTCTATAGACTTTGTAGGTCCTATTTCTCTAGCCGTGCATAGGACTAGATCACGCTACATCATCACTTGCACAAATTATCTTACAAGGTGGGCAGAAGCAGCACCTACCAAGGATTGTATAGAAGCTACATCATCTAGGTTCTTATGGGAAAATGTTCTTACAAGATATGGATGACCGTTGAGTTTGACCAGTGATAGGGGCACACACTTTTTGAATGAGACAATTAGAATTATATTAGATGAATTCATGATTGCACACCATAATACTACGCCATATCATCCTTAGGAAAATGGGACTGTTGAAGATTTTAATAAGATTTTGAGCCAGACATTGACAAAAATTTGTGATGTTAGAAGGAAAGATTGGGATGATAAAAAAATTGTGCTTTGGACATATAGAACAATATACAAGCAGTTGAACAAGGCCACACCCTTTCAATTGGTGTTTGGCGCAGAAGTAGTTCTTCCTATGGAATTCATGTTACCATATTTTTGTATTACGTGTGTTGGAGTTCTAGCTGATGAGCAAGAATTAGATGAATGACTTGAAAAAAATTTCAAGGTGGATGAGAAACAAGCAATAGCATGATGGAGCCAGAAGCAAGAAAAGCCCAGGTAGAAAGCATGGCATGATAGGCACATCAGGGACAAAAATTTTGAAATTAGACAGATGGTGCTTCTTTATGACTCTAAGTTTATGAACCATCTAGTAAAACTTAAATTACATTGGTTGGGACCATATGTTATCATTCACATACTTGAAACATGTGCTTGTCAATTAGAGACACTTGATGGAATACGGTTACTGATTACTTTAACGGGAGTAGGTTGAAGCCCTACTATAAATAAGTCTTCTTGTTATTTGTAATAAGTCAGTTTTTCCATTTACATTAGGTTTTGATTTATGTATTTCCTTCTTCATCGCTATGTTTTTTCATTTTAGTTGGTGTTTTGTGTAATAAGCGCATTTGTGCACTGGAAGCTAATTACCATTTATAGAATTTTTATGTGCAAAGGACTACACATACCATTTGTGTGGGGTGGCTATTGAAAAATGGGTACACATAAAGGAACAAATTGCTACATGTGCTATTCAAGTTTGGAGAGTTGTTAGAAAGGATATTGCTTCTAAACAAGGACCATAGATGGAGATAAATGAAGGAACAAGTATAACGCGAGGTAAGCAGAGGCCATGGAGACTACCAAGGGAAGGCACACGGACAAGGTACTTAGCTACATAGAAATGGGTTGAAGAGAAGTCTATGGCTAGACGGTAGGAAGGTGCGCTAGAAGGTTTTAGGTTGGGGCGCAGATGTATCGTGAGGAAAGTGTGAAAATGGTCAATTAGTGAGAGGATTGTTGGTAGGTGAAGGAGTAATAAATGCACTAAATTTTTGAAAATCTATATAAGAACATGATGCAAGTTTATTTTTACCATTATGATTGCAATAATTTGAATGAGCTAAGTACGAACGAGCTAAGCAAAGAGTATTGAGGTGCAAAGAGTGTGAAACCAAACGTGGAGAGTGGATTTGTGTGTAGAAGAAGCTTGTGTCCCCATTGGTGAATGGTTTGAGTGAAGGCACCCGTTGAGAGAAAGCTACGCACGCGGTTTCAAACTAGGACATACAAATTCAATCTATGGTTTTGACTTACTCACTATAAATGATAGAACATTGAGATTTTCAGTTGGTACCAAGGAAAGCACCTTGCCATAAGAGCCAAAGGAAAGAAGAAAGTAGAAATAGAATTTAAAATTACTCCCGAGAGTAATTTCTCGAGATGCAGTATTCTAGAAGGTGTGATAATTGGGAAATAATGGGATTCCCATATCCGTAGCTGCAAGGTGAGTGATTATAACCACTACACTTCTGATAACAAGAAAGAATTGGACACGTTGTTGAGTACAAAGACTAACAAGCACACGACGAAGATATGCCAGTATATGATGACGTTGGGGAGAAACTATTAAAATAGGTGGGAGTCTATCAATTATATGAGCTCCCGTATTTTGGAAAGTATGAACCTCTATACCAGTGGCTTATGAGTAGAGTCCATGAGGACTTCTTCTATTTTTCCAGATGAAGGGTAAGGATTATAGCAGCCCTGATTTCGACATTGACATGATTAAAAGGCACAGGGGTAGACCTGGCTAGTGACCTGACTGATAAAGCAACAATCATGGAGACACGAAAGGAGTTGGGGTACACAAAGGGTCCACACGAGAATGGACATTGATAAATTGAAGAAGTACCCAATGGTACAAGCAATTATGCGCATCTAGTGACCAAGTTGAATGATCAAGAGAGATGGTTATAGGTGAATACAATGTGGCTCCATGTCGTGAGGAAGATGTCTCAAGGAGTATTCTATAACATAGCAGGCTACATTACAGAAACCATCATCGAAGAAGCACGCATAGGTGATAAAATCAATTTTGGCAATATCTTATTATCTCTTTTATTTATGGAAATTGGAGTGCTCAATGGACCAAAGAACAAGATTTGGGAATATCCCATGGAAAACAAGTCCCTGGCAGAAATATTTGACAAGTATTTATGTGAAGGGTCCATGAGTGGGCCATTTAAGAAAAGGG
The DNA here is from genome assembly GCA_018340775.1 of Taxus wallichiana var. yunnanensis. Classification (NCBI taxonomy): domain Eukaryota; kingdom Viridiplantae; phylum Streptophyta; class Pinopsida; order Cupressales; family Taxaceae; genus Taxus; species Taxus wallichiana. Next base: position 160,127,910 of record CM031243.1, on the reverse strand, counting down.
TAGAGATGTGGTATGATCGAATCTATGTGGCATTTGAAGAGGAGTGGCACATCCCTAAGGAACAACCTTCAGTAGTTGGCAAGGCAATACAATTCACAGTGTACCAGCACTTCTACATTGTGTGGTTTGCTATGAGGGATGGAACATGGAGCCCATGGTGCAAACTACCATATTCCTTCACATCGCACTACTTCTAGGCATCACCCACCATTTTACGATGTGTGTTGCCTCAATTTTATTGCGAGATAAGGTAAACTATGACTACCACACTCGAGGAAGACATATGTCTATCCCGACAGATCGCCTATGTTGAGAGGCTCATTTCAGATGTTATAAGCATGAATCCTATAAGCTTGGAAAATGAGGACATTGGAGCAAAGGTGCTCGTATACCTTCAGCTTAAGCCCAAGCTAGAGAATAAAAAATATGTGGAGAATAATTTTGCACTCCCAGGGCCACCTAAGGGAAAGCATATAGTGGAGAATGTGCCAGCCCCAAATCCCACCAAAGTTATAGAGGTAGGTGATGAGGAAGAAGAGTGAGAAGATAGTGGTGACCTAGACATAGAGGTCAGAGACAGCCCACAGATAGAATGGAGACTGAGCATGCAAGTACCCCACCTCAGGTACAAGAAGAAGAAGAGGACTTGGAAGCAGTCCAAGAAGTGCATCGTTTCAAGAGGGAATTCAGAAGAACAAAGACACAAGGCATGGGAAATCCTCAGTTTGTTAGGAGTTCACCATGAATCTCTCCTCAAAAAGAGACAACTGAGAGGAAAAGGAGGAAATCAAATCTAAATGAGGATGTGGATGAGTCTCGTAGAGAGCACGCCTGGATCCCCTGTCACCATAAAAAGTTAAAGAACCCAGGGATGGAGATATAAAATATAAAGAGATGCAAGAACCAGAACATGATACCACTCTAACATAGAAGATCCAACTCCAAACCTTGGCGCTCAAGTACCTAAGGGGCCAAGAATGAAGCACATAAGTGGGGAATATAATGTTCCACATATGGGCTATGACAAGGACACAGTAAAATTGTCTATACCCAATTCTAGAATACAATGGGCCTCAAGGAGTTGTATGGATGGGAGTTGATGGACCCAGACATGGCAACCATGCACACCAAGAAACAGTTGTCCTGGTCGATGCAAACTCACATGGATAAGCCCAATTTTTATGTATGTGAAGAGTCTTGTGTATCAAGAAGAATGAAAAAGGCACTGCAAAATAGGCACATAACTATCAAACCCATTGTTATGTCTAATGAGCAGGTGAGTAATGCCTTGGTGAAAGTATCTATAGAGGTGGCGCGGAGGAACGTAGATAAGGCTGCCACTATTAGAGCGCTACGAGAAGAAAACAAGGCCAAATATTTTGAAATAGCATGTCTAAAACTAAAGAAATACCTAGAGAAAAATAAGAATGGGGTCCTCATTAGCATGGTAGAGGAGATCGGTGATCATGTCCTGAAAGCAAGACCACACTTAGAGTCCAAGGTACCTAAAAGGTTCCCTTTGGCTATGCATTATGTGTGTACCTTGGTTGATTTGGTGCTTGAGGATGGACTGATTCGGATGTCAGCACCAAAGGACCCTGAGAAGGAAGTAAAGAGAGCAAGGGCTTCAGTGGTTAGAAAAATTTCATCTTACGAGGCATTGCTCCAGACTTTACAGGAAGAGCTAAGGAAAGTAGACTAGGTATTGAATATTTATGTAGCTCCAGAAACAATAATCAGAATCAGGATGATGGTAGAATACAATGAAGTCCTGAAGGAAATTAATGATGAAACTTTGGGGTGCGAGAGAGAGATTGGCACTAGTCAAGTAAAAGCGTGAGGCACTTGCAGTAGCCCAAGACCCACATAAAGAAAGGTTGGATGAAATTGGGAAGCTTATAGCGCAGAAGATGGATCTTTTGGAAGGAAGGGTGACTATAATTTCCAACATTATTCTAGTATTACAGAATGAGAAGGAAGAGATTACGTAAGAGGATTTAGATTCTATTGCATCGGATATTCCAGAAAAGGCAGAAGCCGCGCTAAGTGATTGGCAAACTTTAGAGGCTGAAATCAAAGAAGAATATCCGGAGTTAATTCTTCCAGTTGAAATAGAGGACGTTGCAGGGTGAAAGTTCATTCTTTGAACAATAATTCTTTAATTTCCTTTCATTCCCATTCTTTATTCTTTGAAGTATCAAAGGAAACCATTCCCGGGCGGAAATGCAATTTAGTGTGGGGTAATGTTGAGCAGATAAAGTATGACACTAAGAAGAAGGCGCATAGAATATTTGTGCGTGGTAGCAAGACAAATTTGAAGGCGCAGAAGGATAGGGAAGGAAGTGCGTGCGGAAGATAGAATGAATCTAGACTTAGCCATTTTCATGGTTATGGGCTATTTTGGAGATAGTGTGCAGGCACACAACCAGATGGAAACTTGTGTGGTACACAAATGTTATTTTGGAAGAACATCTACTAAGCGCTTTGCATGAGTTCGAGTTAATAATAGGATTACCACTTCTAGTTAACTAGAAGAGATCTATTATTAGTGCACTTTCATGTGTGTCTATTATTGTAAAGGTGCATGGTTATTTTCAGCATGTGACCTATTTTGGGAATTATGTAAGCGGTGAAGGGCAAGTCCCCACCCTTATAAATATGTAGTAATCTGCATAGGTTAAGAGAGGATTGTGTATGATTTATTGTGGAGTTATGTTGCCAAATCTGATGCGCGCATGAACTTATGGTACTACTTATTGTAAGAAGCTTCTGTGTTCATTGTGTTTTAATATAATGGAGTCTATTGGATGAATAATGGTGTCAAATGTGACTATAACTAGTTATTGCATGGATAATTTCATTATGTTTATCGTTTGATTCATGATTCTTTAAGATCTAGATCTAGAATATGCTTTATGGAAAGTGTATATTGTTTATGGATCTAAATACATTAACCCTTCATCATGTTCGCATCTTACACAAGCAACTCTAAGGAGGGGCTTGGTACCTTTGCACGCTTTGGGTGAGTGATCAATCTAGGATGAGTGATGTGCCAATGTGCCTAGGTTTTTTTTTTGGTAAATTCTAGGTTGCATCGTGACCTAATAGGGGGATAATTCAATCTTATGAAGTAAATTCAAATCAATCAGATTTAATCAAATACAACTATTTAATCGATAAACATTCTTTCTAATTTTGTTTCAATGATATCATATATTCTCTCATATGACCTAACTTAGGAGCCAATCCATGATATTTAGTCAAAAAAATTCTATTTGACCAATTTTACACCCTTATGCTATAAAGTGGGGGTAGTGAGACATCATTTCTTGTTCTTATCCACCTTATGGGGGTTTCTGTGACTAGTAGGAAAGGTAACAACTGGTTCGTTTCTATATAAATGGTAAAACCTCTTTTGGGAAGCCTCGTGGATAGAGGGGAAAACTAACCACTATCCCAACACTCTTCCTTTGGCATTAAGATGCCCAAATACCAAGAGTATAAACATTCGTTTAGAAATCATCACTCTCTATTCCTCTTACCATTTCCAAGGTTTAAAATTTCCTACATCTCCACAAAATAAGCCTATCTGAGTATGCCTTTGTAATGATACACGTATTCCACATGGGTTACAAAAATGATCAATGGTTCACCATGCTATGATGCTTACTTCCAACATGCCTTTAGCTACAACTTCTTCAGCTACTCATAGGTACACTTTTCTTATATATTTTATACTATTGAATTTCATTCAAATAACATAAAGGGGGGAAAATGTAGACACAAAATTATGCACTTATTACTATTACATTATTCCTCTAGTATGTTGTTATATGCATGATTCCTAAGTGAAAATATTAGACATTGGTGACACCTCTCTTAGTCCTTCTATTTATTTCGATTGATTTTGATTATGACATTGTCTTATGTTTTTGGATTTATAATTTTTGGTCATGTCATAAGGATCCCTATCTTCGCTCATGGTCTGGTTTATTCTTCTTATCTTAGGGACAATAGGGCCTAATAAGGACAATTACTCCTACTTCTATTGTCCCTTCCTGATGCTTTTGTGCACACATGTTTATATTTTAATTTACCACTTGATGCCTGATTTTAAACCTTTTCTAATTTATATTTCATATTTAGGGTTAGCCTTTGGTGTCACTAAATGTCAAAATTCAAACAAAGGAATCATATATATACACAACCAATTAAAATTATAAGGGATATGAGTTACTATTTCTATGTACTACTTAGGTAAAAAGGAACAACTTGGAATCTATATTTGGGATCCATCATTCACTACATATGAAGGAAAAATTTTGAATTCCATAACAAACATTATCTTGAGGAAAAAGTAGTTGTAGGTTGTTATCTTGTTGTAACTATCACAAGTGTAATCTAGCTTTAGGGACATGATTTCTATCACATACACACACACCAAAACTACATTAAGTCTAAAATTCATTGCATCACTCCACAACAATCAAATTAGGGTGATCATTGAGGTCAGTGTGACTCAAGAATTTTCATATTTTATTTAGTTTAATGTTTGCTTGAGTCTTGTGCAGGTAGTTATGGTTTATTTTGTAGGAATATGTACAATAGAAGAACCCTACATTGAAATGGATATGTCATAGATTGAATTGAAGGTGACATCATCGATACTAAAAGAACCAGATCTGCACCCATCACTAGAATACTAACACGTAATTTAGACACTAGCACCCAAGCCAATTCCCTCATGGGCGATATTATCCAAAATAACTTCTAGATCACTATTTTCTAAAAAATCATACACAATATAGACTAATCCTATTCCAATATTAGCCCAAACTAGATCTAGTCCAAATTCCAAATATAAGCTAGGTCACTCTCATCCTCTCATTGGTTATAGTTTTTCATCATTGTATGTTGTTATATTGCATGTTTATGATATATTTGATTTACTCTAGACTTCTTATTAAGATTTAATTTTGTTAAATCAGTGGACCGTACACTTGTATACGTTCAAATTTAATCATAACCAACAATTTTAATTATCCATTCAATATATGGGTGATATGTGTATTCCATTAAATAAGATATGTGTATTACTATGTTTGGATAACCATTATATGGGTGTTGAGGTGTCCTTGAATATTTTTTATCTCACATTTGTGAAGTGTGAACCCTTACAAATTATATCGTGTGTGAGGTGACAACTTTGGATTTTGATCTCTCATATTTATGAGTCATGAGTTTTGAACTCTAGCATTTGTAAAGTGTGAGTTTTGAAATCTTTTATTTTCTAGGTATTCCATTGAGCTCCATTTACTATGAGGAAAATTCAAACTCTAAGTTAGATAAAATCCTTAATCGCAAAGAACCAATCCTCATATTATGTGAAGTGTGAGTAATAATCTTTGGAATTACATGAAAGAATTCAATGTGAATGCTAAAGAAACTTAAAGCACAAACATAGAATAAATTCAAAGCACGGACACTCAAACAAGTGTGAGAACTTTAAGTTTTCAAAAGTGTGAGTAATGCATAAGTTCTAAGTTTGATGCAAACTTTGAAGTGCAAGTGCGAGGAAAATAAAATAAACAAGTGTAAGCACTAAATTTTTAAAATAGGAGGGTTAAGAAGTAACATCATTGAGAAGAATATTCCTTTCCTATGAATAGAATAATTTTTTGAATTTAAAATCCAAGTGGGAAAGGAGAATTATAAATGTTTTGCACTATTATTTGGTTGGTAATATAATTATTATTAATCCTAATATTGATGGATGTACTTAATAAATAAAGGTATTTGACTTCATGTCATAACTCACTTATGACTTGCATCAACAATTATAATTGTTGTTTAGGAAATTTAAAAATTGAAAATATGTGTCACATGGTGAGGTAGAATTGGGATTATAAAAATACCTAAGGTACTTAAGGAGAGGAATATATCTATTACACAAATTCAAATAAATATCACTATGAAAATATGCATTAATATATTGTTCCAAAGATACATTTTTGATCTAAAACATTATGATGCTTTGAAATATAAGAAGAACTAGCATTTTCAAAAGAGACATTGCTAAATCAAACAATGCTAACATTTTCACTGGAAAAAGTTCTATTATTTCTAAGAGAAACATTATTATCATGCATATATATATCTATATTTGCATCATTAGTAATGTTATTTGCATATGAAATACTAGGGGTTTGATCTCTATATAAGTAGGGGAATCACTATTTCATGTTACATACCATGTGGAAGAGTCATTATAGTTGTAGATATATTCATTATATAATATATAGGTGGGGGTCACATGGGTTTAGTTATGGCATACATTTCATCTAAATGAAAATGCGTAAGAATAATGACTAGTGTTGATGCAAGGTTGTGTATGCATTTATACACATGCACATATTTTCCACAAGGAAATATATACATGTGCGTAGGTGCATACCCAACACCGCACTCGCACTCGTCACCTTGTGTCCATTAACTATTTATTAACTCGCAACTTATTCTTTCTTTTTTTTTTTTTTGTGACTGAATTTCATCTTATGGTTATATGTGATGATAGACCTATTTCATCAAGTAATTGCTTGCATGAGATAGTGATCCAAATCAATTGGTAAATATGATAAATTTGTAACATTGGTAAGTTATTTTGTTGTTGTCGTTGTTTATGTGATTCATATTCATTTTTCCCGTTATAGGTGATGATTTGGAAATGTTGAAAAATATGTTACATGGTTATATTTACATTATTTCAAAGAATGAGAAATAATAATAACCGAAAGATATGAATAACCATCCTAGTGTTTGAATTTGGCGGTCAAGGACCGTAATGCATTATGAAATTCTTCATTTCATTACGCTTAATGTTTACAATCTGTGATAAGGTAAACATATTATTTTGATAACCTATCTTGCATTTAATGTGTGGATGACATCAGAACTGGTCACAAACAGTAGCAATTGACAATTTCAATATGATAATGTAATGTGCTTGGTTTTCTTGATTGGTCATAGACCATAGCGGATGATAAGTTTATTATTTCATATAAAAAGGAAAGGGTCATATACCTTATTGATTTGGCTAAGTTATTATTTTAATTCATATATTCTAGAAGGTCTTGGACCTTACCATGTTTAATGTGACATGATGGATTAAAACCTAGGGGTCATCGACCACCATAGGTATGGAATAATACTTGGCAAGTTAATTTTTATGGTCTTTGACCATATTATGATCATCAGGAGTGTTTTATTTTGTTTATTTGATTAGTATGTTTTACCACACCATGCACATTTGTTATTATTATTTTGTTCTAATCGTCTTTGACAGCTCATATATACCCCAATGCAAACTACGGAAACTATCGGTTATTACGAATGTTTTCAAACTAAGGTTTTTTTAGTATGGATTTACGCATGGTTCGATATGCAAGTTTGTGGAATATTGATAATATTAAAATATTAATTATTGAGTCGATGACAAAACACACAATGCAAATTAGGAAATTAGTAATTATACTTTTTTTTTTGCAAACATGTCTTCAACTGCTCAAATAAACCACCATTCATTAGAGGGAAAGTTGGAAATGGTGGTAATAAGTTTCCGCACACCATGTGTTGGCATTGCCAGACATTAATGCATTTAATTCATGTATGGAAAACTTGGTTTCAGGAAACTTCCTTGGGTAGTTTTGGGAGAATGTAAATTGGTTTCATTTCTTATTGTTTTCTTCCATCCTTGAGCTCCTTTTTACGAGATGTGCATGGAAGGTTTAGTGTCAGTTTTAAGCTTTCTATGCTAAAATTAGATACATTTATTTAGACATCGTGAGATTTTAAAGATGAGGAAATATTGGGGGTTTGGTGGATCTATTTCATGGATATTTTTCAAAGGGAACCTAGAGATATTTGTTGTTTATACAAATTGGTTTCTTAGATCTTTGGAAAGGGGATATTGAAAATAATTGGTCATTTTCCAGGCATGAATATCTATCTTTTATTTTGTTGCCTTGCTTTGAAATAATGGAATGTAGTTTGGTATTTTATTCTTCTTTTGAATCTATTAGGAATATTCATTTATTAGTGCTCCATTTGGTTAGTAAAGAATAGTTTAATTAGAGAATGAGTTGTTACATGAGTAACAACAGACTTGTAATAGGGAAGAGTTGTTATAGGAGCTATTATAGCTTCCATATAATCTAGGAGATGTTACTCCCATATAATTGTAATATGTTGGGTGAATGAATAATGAAGAAATAATCTATGTTCACTCTCTTTAAATCTGCAACTCTGTATTATTTAGTATCGAGTAGGCCTTCGTAATGGAAAATTAATCTATTTCGTAGGGACAATTGATATTTCTCATGTTCCTGTGAATGAGAAACATAAATTTTTAGAGTAGATTAACGTATTGTTTTCTAATGCTATTAAGATTTGTGTCTTCTACATAATCCAAGTAAATACAAGCACAAAATTGAAGGGATCGACATCTCAAAGTTAAAAGTGTGATTGGGATTCAAAGATTTGACATTGATCTGGTTCTTCTTGCTTCAGCTTTGTGGCCAAATGTTCCATCTTGGATATATATATATATATATATATATATATATATATATATATATATATATATATATATATATATATATATAAGCATAAAGAACAAATTCTTTTTAGTGATTTTCTTCCATCAAATATTTGTTCGTTCTACCCATACATATCATTATTTTTTTGTGCTAGTCTTCAAAGAAAAGAAGTCAGAGGCGGGAGGATTAAACAATGTTTTAATAGTATATTCAATGGCCTGAAGGGAATGATATATGTTAGAAGATCTTGTTGGTCATTCATTCCAGTGAAAGTATAACCTTTTCATTCAAATATTTAGAGTTATATTTCTCCTACTCAACTCATCTTCCGATTGTATCCAAATTTGGCTTTCAATAGATTGTTGATTTTCCCAAATTCAGCTCCATGTGGGTAATCGTGCACTCCTAAGAAGTGATATATACAAATCTTTATGATTGAATTACTTTCAAGATAATTTTCTAGCAAGTCATTCATCTTTAAATGCATACAGTTGGAATCTCAAAGAAGCATTTGATCAATGCATTTTTATTGGTTGATTTCTCCTCCTCGATGCACCATCACATCTGCGCATTTTGAGTGGTATTCGGTTTGTATTATTTTCCATGGTTTTAGATTATATAGGGTATTTAGTATATACCTTTTTTCCTAAAAATACAAGAGTTTGTTAGAATCTTATATAGTGAGTCAATATCAAAAGTCTAGTTTTTTTAACTATATAGCTTATGTTTTTTTATAGTCTGTGTAATTTGATTTACTCTCTATGTATGGCCACCATTCATTTATCTATGTGTAATTTTTATTATATTTAATTGGCACTCTATGTTTGTAAAGTTTCATCAAAAGTGTCAAAGTCAAAAGTCTAAAATTGTAAAAGTAAAATAAAAATCCTCACTTTTCAATAATTGGATGTATTTTCACTTATACGCAATATCCATCTTGTGGGGATAAGTTGTAAAATGGGCTCCATGATCAAATCAAACTAAGCTAGCAGCAAAGATGATATTGAGGTTGGAGGCAACAGAGGATGAAGGTCATTCAATGACCTCTCTCGTCAATCGCCAACAATAGGACCATATTTTTGTGTGACGACATTATTGTGGTGTGAGTATTTTCTTTCCGTTTTTGCAATGTGTTTCTTTTTAGAGTTCATGTTTTGTGTGGTTCTGGATGCTAGAAAAGAGTTGTGTTGGAGCACAAATGACCTGTAAATTTTCCTCTAACTAGCGTGATCCTCCCGACTATTTTACTTCGTTGGAATATGGTCCACTTGTGAATACATTCACTTGCAATGGTGACCATGTGCAGCAAGATCTAACTAGCAAGATCCGGTCAAACAGTATGTCTTCGATACAGTTTTATTCGTATTGTTCGTGTGTGGAAATTTCACATTATGGGGGTAACATGACACCAATGTTCCATTTCCATATCACTGCGCCTAAAATGACTAAAGTCAAAGGAAGCTTCCAATGGTAGTGGTAGTTTCGTATGTTGTTCAAGATCGAGTGGCAACGATCGACAACAGTGGATACAATTAAAAACATTGAGATTCTTATGAGAAGTAATGTGAAATCTCTTTCCTGTATATTGTGCAGTTTTTAATAAGTGAGTTGTGATTCCTATATACTTCCCTAATGTAAAAGCATAGTAGTGAACAAAATCACCGAATAATTCATTTCATTAATCTTGAAAGGGTTTTGGGATGATCTAGAAAACCACACGATGTGGATAGTTGATGGGGCATGTTCACGCAAAGCTTTGTGGTAAGCCTATTTAAAACCATGGAAGGAGAGAGACTTTATTTTGATCAAGATTATGAGTCACATCAGAGGACATGTTTCACAAGGGTGTTCATACTATAGTTGAGAGTGTGTATTTTTTTCTACCATGTTCACACTAAGGGGGAATGTTAGGAATATTCATTTATTAGTGCTCCATTTGATTAGTAAAGAATAATGTTAATTAGAGATTGAGTTGTTACGTGAGTAACAAAAGACTTGTAATAAGGAAGATTTATCATAGGAATTGTTATAGCTTCCTATAATTTAGGAGATGTTACTCCTATATGATTATAATATGTTAGGTGAATGAATAATGAAGAAATAATTTGTGTTCACTCTCTTTAAATTTGAAACTCCATTATTAGAATCTAGAAAAATATAATTGAAAAATTATTAAACTTAACTATAGAACTCTTCTTAAACTCGTTATGAAAATGTGTATTAAGAAATATACTTAGTCTTGTTGTTTCAAGATCGGTTATGATTGTAATCCATATTTAAGGACCGTTCACATTATATGATTGCATATATATGAAATATAGCATTTATAACCTAATGGGTTGTGGGTTTGTCTCGAGTTCTTTTGTATGGATAAGGAGCTAGTTATATTGAGTATAAAAAGTGATCTGAAAATACCCTATGTAAATAAAATTCTATGGCATATTAAACAACTAGATTAACAGCTTATTTAATAAGTAGGGGTTATGGTATTTGGCATGAATTTTAGATGTATTGATGTTAGAGTAGGTTGATGCTCAATTCATTCTCATATGCATATTGGTAATGGGTTATGTGCTAACAACTTATAAGTGAAACTTATTTGTTTATCCTTCCTAGAATCTCTTATTAACTTAATTACTTTCTTATGTTGATTAATAAAGGCATGTTTGAATCCTTAGTCGAAAGGTCGGATTCATATGTGTTTAAAAATGTATATAGAATTGGTTGCTTTTTTAAAAAATTCAGGGAAATTCATAGCTCAATTTAATATCATTTATGTAACTTCATAGGCTTCCTTTTAAATGAACTTGAATTATACTTAAGGTAAGAAGATAGTCTTCGAAGGGGATTACTCAATTTTGGAAGATTAATTTCATACCATATTACCAATAGGATCTTGACCCCCTCCATGTGAGAATGAACTACACCACTATCTTAGTATTGGGGAAATAGTAAATAGACTTGTGCATTATTGTTTTTGATGAACTGATTTTACGTTTGAGACCCAAAATTGGTTAATTCGAGATCAAGCCATGATCATATATAACTAATTTAGAATACTACCTCCTTATGATTATATTCTATAAAGTTGTTTGTTCATGTATAATATGTTAACACAACTACTTTTAAATGTTGTTATGATTAAATGAATATATAACTAAAATAGCAAGACAAAAAAAGAATACAACATTGTACTTATAAGGGTTAAGTGTATAATAAATATATATATTTGTTAATCATAAATAAACATGATGATATGTATCAAATTATAAGTTTGAATAAGAGAAACATATTATTGTCTTTAACAACATAAACTTACATGTTTATGATTAAATATATTCATTATAAAATATCATATTGTTTCTACTTTATCCTAGCGAGAAACAATTACGAAAAAATGGAACCAAGTACAAAGGTACATTGTAATCATAAGAAATAGTACTTTGAGTACACAACTAACTTAAGTAAACTAAATTGACCAAGTGACAATTAATGACCATAAGTGATAATTAACTTAACACTATGGATTAGTTTATTCTCATGCTTAACTAAGCCTAATTGATGAACGTAAGTTGTTATAGTTTGTCTTACATGTGGTATGAGGTACATACACTAGTCAATGACTTGATGAGTTCACTATACCTCTATTGTGAATTGGATAACATAATGAAACTCATTATAAGCTTTCATTAGGGAAAAGCATAAACAATTGTAAATGAAGGGTAAGCATCACGGGATGGCACTCATTTTGTATGAGCCTTGTTTGTGCTAGGTCAAGATGGCTACAAGAAGGGGGAAAAAACATAATGACTTAGGTCATTACATGAGTGTATCCTTTCTGTAGGGATCATAAGGTGGTACTGAGAGGATTCATGTGACCCAAATATTGATTCATGATACCTATAACTTCATAACTAAACTCAATTACTTATTGTAAACAAATACTTAAAATGGTTAATTGTAAATGCAATACTTAATAAATAGAAATGAATTCTAATAAATACAATGAGATGGTTATGCCATGAAGGGAGACAAGTTTAGTATGCTAGTGTGCAATCTCAAAATTGGCTTGCTAATGCAAGGCCAAATAACTATGGCTATAGTATTCCAAATGACTGATTACATTGTCTGTTCACCATGTCTTCTTATTAAGAGTGTCTAGAGTCAGATGAAGGTTACTTTAGAAAATTTCCAATTGACACTAAGAAGATGCGCAAGTTCTTTAAACCTATAAATAGTTTTAACCAAAGGTATATAATGTATATTGGATCGTATAGAGTGTTGAAGGGAGATCGAGAAGGATCTAGAACCCTTTGCAATCGCACATGGTTATGGTAGATCGCGAAGATGGATCCTAGAATACTTAGTATTGAACTATGTAAACATGTTATTCAATACATAATTAAAATTAATTAAGGGATTTTATAAACTTATTAGTATGTTGGATTTATTATGTTGGGTGCCAAAATCATTAAAGTCATAAAAGGTAATTAATGGCTTAAGAATTAAATATTTCTCTTATTTTGTTGAAGTATAACATGGGTATTACAATCTACAATATTATTGAAGAATGAAATATTATGTGGGGATTCCCAATCGATTAAAGAAGACATGATTGGTAAGATTTATTAAAACAAAAGAATTGAAAACCCTTATAGGATGAATTATACCATCATGAAACTAGATATAAAATCATAAACCTAAGGAAATATTTAAAACCATAAAGATGAGGTAAAAATCCTCAATTTAATATGTTCAAAAATAAACTGGTTTCACCAAAATGTAAACTCAAAATTTAGAGTTAATATAATTAATGTATTACCTAAATGTGTAAAGATTTATTACAATATTAAAATGTAGAAATACACAATAATAGACAAATCCTTAATCACATGCTAATCAAATAACAATTTTTTAAAGCTCTATATAAGCTACATTAGAATTTAGGGTTAAGGTTTAGGAACATGATCACGTAAGTAGGTTGTGGAAAAGAGATAATGATCAAAATATGGAGGAATAAGATATAAAGATTTTTTTATTTTTATTACAAAATATTGGGAGTTGAAGATGAGTGTAAGGTGGACATGTTTGGAAATATTTTACCTTTATGGCTGATTTTCCCCTATGATGTTATAATTTAAATTAGTTTTTAACTTGATTAGTGTATCTCCTAGGGATTGGAATCTACGATTAGATGTTTGCAACCACACTTAAGTCATTGGATATGGCTTATTATTTGTGAACTTGAACTTTGGTTGAGTTTGCATAAAATAAACATAGTAAAATATTTAAATAATATTAATCTTCTTCTCATAATATTCTTTCTTCAATTTATATGGGGCTGATATATAAGATATCAATATAGTATTACAAGGAGGAGGTTGCTAACAAACTCATCCATCCTAGAACCACTCAATCAATATTTTGAGTGATTTTTACTCACGTACAACAATATTACAACAATAAACTATAATCCCACAATCAATGTGAAAACTAGTAATATTCATAATATCACCTAGTGTGAACATGAGATAAAACATCACTCTTTAATGCAACGTGCTACCTTGATACGTGTACATGTTCTAGATGGTTTTCTTCGACAAATAACAACATCAAAGATGGTTTCACAAGTGGTTTGCTAACAACCAAACAAGATGGTTTTGCAAGTGGTTTACCAACAACAAAATAGGATGGTTTTACAAGTGGTTTACCAACAACCAAAACACACAGAAGGTTTTATAGGAAAACCAATAAACCTAAATATCATGATGTTATAATAATTTTATCATCCCTCATCACTTTCTTACACTACGGTAAAATACAAGAATTTCTCACTCGTTAAAATTGAATAATTACTCACCTCTCTTCTTATTTTCTACCACATTAGAGTGGAAATAAAACACACAACTAAAAGCACACAAAAACACATGCCACAACATCACCGTGTAGCCCCATCATAAGTGACTGGTGAGAGGACACTGATTTTACTCCAACCTCCATTACCTCCATCTTTTGATAGGATGTTGATCACTCAAAAAAATGGATGTTAATGCTCATTTGAAAGTTTGAGGATTAAACTCCCTAACAATATGAAAATATCCATTTCAAATTCAATGTTGGAATCTACTAAAAATGCATATGTAAGGAAATTTTTAAAGTTTTTTCTGACTATTTTATGAAAATTGACAAATTGACTATTTTACTAACTATGACAAGATGGTTATTTTAATGATGACTCTACATATACTATAAAACAATATTTTGAATAGAATTATATACAAAAATAATTTTACTTGACTCAAATATATAGTTCCTTAATATTTTTTGAATTATGGACTCTAAATCTAAGACTTAAATAAATTATAATAAATGAAGACAGAAACTTTGAAGGAATACAAAAAGAATTTTTGGGAGAATTCTGATTTTGCTGCTGTTGACTCACAAGGAGCTTCGGAGGTGTTGCAATTTTTAGGACAACAAATTTCTAAATGGTAATGTGATTCTAGCTTCTCATAATCATTTAGCTATTAAATTTCATCTTGAAAATGACTCAATTTGGATCCTTTCCAACATATATACTCCAAACATTGTTGCTGGAAAAATAAAATTATGGGAAGAGTTAAAACTTTTTAGAAATATTTTTAAGGATTATAATTGGTTATTCATGGGTAATTTTAACACCCCTTTAAACCCTAGAGAAAAATATGGGGGTAACTCTGATTTCTCAGTTAGTATGGGTGACTTTGTTGAGTTGGTTTCTTCTCTTAACCTCATGGATATTGAACTTCATGGAAATCAATTTACTTGGTCTAACAGAAGAATTGGTCAAATTCTAATAAAATTTAGATTAGATAGATCTCTTATCTATGTTAATTGGATTTTGAGTTAGGATTTTCACCTCTCTTATTTACCTAGGATTGGCTCAGATTATAATCCTATTGCTCTTAATATTTACAACTAGGCTAAACCTTTACATAGCTCTTTCAAATTCGAAAAAATATGGTGGGAGCATGATGACATCATGGACAAGATCAAATATTGGTGGCATTGGGATGGAGAAGGTACAACACAATTTAGATTAATTCAAAAACTAAAAAATGTAAAGTAGTAAGTTAAAACCTAGAACAAAGAGGTATTTGGCAATATTTTTGAACAGAAAAAAGAGCTAAAACAACAGCTTGAAGAGCTTGAACTGAGAATCTCAATGAAAGGTATGAATTATGATGATCAATAGCTGGAAAAGAAATTACTCTCTGATTTGCATAACATAAACAATAGAGAAGAAACCTTTTGGAGAATGAAATCTCGAGCTATATGGCTAAAAATTGGTGATATGAACACAAAAATTTGCATATGACCACCCTTAAGCGGGCCTGCAACAGAATCACTGAGGTATCCAAAGGAAATGGTATGGTTACCAAAGATCAAAATTACATAAAAGCAGAAGCTCTAAAATTTTATGAGAATTTGTTGATGGAAATTAATGTTTGTAATGAAGAAGTGATTTCTTTCCTTCTTGACTCAATCCCAAGTAATAATCTCCTTGAAGAGAGATTCACAAATCTTACAAAATTTGTTTCTATTGAGGAAGTGAAGAAGATTTTTTTGCACTAGAAGGAGACAAGGCACCAGGGCCTGATGGTTTTTCTGCAAATTTCTTTCAAAAATGTTGGGACATATGCTTGGAAGATCTGTTGAAAGTTGTAAATGAATTCTATAGAACTAGAAATCTTATAAAGGAACTAAATAATACTCACATTGTGCTTTCCCCAAAGAAATTGGATGCTAAAGACTTCAAAGATTTCCGACCTATCAACCTAGTTAATGTTATTTACAAATTTTTTACCAAAGTTATAGCTACTAGATTACAACCTTTGTTAGGCCGATCCAGGATGGGGTAATCATGGTTCATGAAACCATTCACTCCATGGATAAAAGCAAAAAGTAGGTATGGAAATAAAATTGGACATGCATAAGGCCTTTGATAGAGTATCTTGGAAATTTTTAGATAAATTCCTATCAAAATTTGGTTTCCAGAGTAAATTTAGAAAAATCATTCAAGCTTGCATTACCACTTCAAGATTTTCAGTAGTTGTGAATGGTACTCTAGTGGGATTATTTTCCAGTAGTAGAGGTATAAGACAAGGGGACCCCATATCCCCCTTACTTTTTATAATTATGGCTGATAGTCTTAGCAGATCCATAACTAAGGTTGTGAATAATGGCATGTTAAAAGGATTCAAACCAACTTCCACCAATCATACAACTTCACATTAGAAATTTTCTGATGACACAATCCTACTTCTGATGGCTTCTATTCTAGAGGCAAAAGCTATAAATACTATTCTCATATTCTATGAAGCAGATTTTGGCTAGAAAGTCAACTTTGATAAAAGCTTGGTGTATTTTTTCAATACTCCTAATGATAGGTAGAAAATAATTGCACTCATTTTGGGATGTAAAATCAGCTCTTTACCCACTACCTATTTAGGATTACCGTTTGGTACTAATAGATTCTCTAATGCTATTTGGAATGCCTTGTTAGATATATTTCATAGGAAATTGGCTAGGTGGAAAGGGGTTATTCTTCTAGTGCTAGAAAATGTTTATTAATCAAAAGTACACTTTAGAACTTGCCCATATATATCATGGTAATGTACAACATTCCAACAACAATTGTAGACAACATTGAGAGAATTCAAAAGCACTTTCTATGGCATGGGACTGATGAAATATTTAGATACCATTTAGTGACTTGGGATCAAGTTTGTATACCAAAAAAGATTGGTGGACTGGGAATTAAGGATATCAGAAAGATGAATGTTGCTCTTATTGCCAAAATTGGTTGGATACTTCTTAAGGAAAAGTAACCTTGGACTGAAATTATTAGGATTAAATACTTGGCACAACAAAATGTGAATTCATTCCTTTTTGAACAACAATTTCCCACTAGTTCCATTTTCTGGAACAACCTGCTTCAAATCAAACATATTCTTGTCAAATGGTGTAGATGGAAAGTGGGTAATGGTCAAGATATTAGTTTTTGGAAAGACAACTGGACTAATTTCAAGATGAGTGATAAATTTGGTTCCCTCAAAGATTACATTGAAGAGGATGGTAATAAGAGAGATTGGAAACAACTTAAAGTTGATAACCTACAACGTGATATCTCCTCTTTGCAACAACATGACTTTCTCTCATTCCTCTTAATAAAAAGGATAGAAAAGATGAGATCCTTTGGTTTGATTCTTTTGATGGGAACTATATAGTCAAATCAAGATACAATGCTTTTTTTATAACAATCAAATTGGATTAAATTAGAGTAAAATTTGGATGCTTGAGTTAACCCCAAAAGTTAATTTTTTTGTGGATTGTGTTAAAAGGAAAGATTCTTACTAATGATAATCTAATTAAAAAAGGGTTTCATTATGCCCAATAGATTTTGTATGTGCAAAAAGAGGCTGAAGACATCAAACATCTTTTCTTACATTGTGAATATGCTACAAAGATTTGGATTCTTATCCTTACAAATTTCAATCTTCAATGGGTCCTTCCTAACACCTTCTTGCAGACTGGGAGCAATGGGGTCCACCTTATAAACATAGCATGATAATAAGATTATGTAATTTGGTTCTACCTCATACCATATGGAGATTGTTGAAAACCGAAATGGTATAATTTTTAGGAACAACAGAGACAGTGTATGCAATAAGATATTTAAGGAAATTGTTATTGTTGTCAAGTATAACATTGAAAGGTTTAGGCCTCCTAGAAATAAACCTTATCCAAAGGCTGAAGAACATATTCTTTTTCTTGGAATATTGACACTAGAAATCTTCATAGAATGATCCAAACAGAATGTGACAGATCAACAGTTCATTGGATTCAGCCTCCCACTTTATGGTACAAGCTGAATTTTGATGGATCTTCTAAAGGAAATCATGGCGCATCAGGAGGAGGTGGAGTAATCAAGGATCACAAAGGTTATCTTGTTGTTGCTTTGGAAGGTAAAATGGGCCACCAAACAAATCATTATTATGAAACCCTAACATCATTATGGGGGATAAGGCTAGTTAGGGATTGCAACATTTCTAATATTATAATTGAAGGGGACTCTTTGAACATAATAAACCTCCTAAATCAATTTCAACCCCCTAATGTGACTATTAGGGATTTCATTTATGAATCTCTTTATATTTGTAAATCCTTTGCAAAATTTCAAATCACACACACCTACCGTGAAGTAAACAAAGTGGCAGATATTTTGGCTAACTATGCCGTTAGTAATAACATGCAAAAATGGTTTAGTGATGACATTCACCCTAGTATGGTACGCAATGAAATTATTACGTATAAATATGATATTCAAAATTATCATTAATGAGCCCCCTCCACCTAATCAAAGTGATTATCTCCTTTGCACGTAGGGTAATTAATACCACTTACATTTCGCATGAATATTTGGTATGCAAAGAATTTGTTGGGAAGCGTATTTGGGAAGAAACATTGTAGTTCGAAAAAAAAAAAAATAACAAAGAAAATGGGTGGACCTCCATGCAAAACGGAACCCATTTTCACCCATTGGAAGGATGATGTGATCTTATGGAATTATTTTCAAATGGGTGGGGTATCTAACCTCGTTGAGAAAATGCAGGGATCATGATTAAGACGCGTCTTTATTCAGGTTACAACTAGGTGGAAATAAAGGACAGGTTGAATATGGGGATATCCGCGTCAAAATTACTAAAGAACTTATTACTAAGGTTACGAGTTTGAGCCTAGAAGGGGATATATTTTTCGGTAAAAGGGTAGACAAGAATTTTAAAGCCAAGAAATTCCTTTCAAAAGGAGAAAATCTTGAATTTGTTGCGGCAGGTGTAAAATTGGCCTCCATTCCTGAAGCCTTCGACGAAATTGCAAGGATGATTTTTAGGTATGTAACTTTGGAAGGTAGATATGTGACGATTCATCTTAAACATCTGGTTTTCCATAATCACTTTAGAAGGAATTTACAGATTAGTTTTCTACATTATCTTTTAAATTCCTTAGAGCATTCTATCCTTGAGTTTCAAAACCACACCCACACCACCCTCCATCAAGGTCTCATTATGTTGTTGCATCATCGTTGTCTTTTCCAACTTCGTACAATCCCAACTACCCATGCCCCCTTGCCCTAACTTTATTACCCCCACCATCGCTCCCAAGCGTAGAAAAATTAGAACCAAAAATCCACTTTACCCCATCATTCAACCCCTCCCCTCCCAAATGGTCCTTTGCAACAATAAAGAGCTTGAATTAGAAAACAATATGCTCCATATTAGCAACCCTACTAAATATTTTTCTAATGAAAATGAGGAAGGACTTATAAATAGAATTGTCAAGTTGGAAAAGGAAGTTAGAGACCTAAAATAAGAGCTCAAATAGATTGGTAAGAGAGAAGGTAAAAGGAAGATGAATGATGACTTGGATACGAATAATGAGCAGACTTTGCAAATCTATAAAAACTTAATTCTATGGATAGTAGACTGGTTTGAAAAAAGGCAGCATGACTTTATTGTTTATGTGCTCAAGGCTATATACAACTTCATGGAGCAACATATGTCAAAAGTGTCTACGTACTTAGCGACATTCATGCTACCATCTAGGAGTCGATTCACTAGGGACATGGTTCTCTCTCACCGGATAAAAAGGACCCTCCCATGTCACTGCCCTAGCATTATTCACCTCTCTTCAGAAGATAAAAACTAAGATTGATAAAGTAGTCAAGTAATGTGGATTGTTACTACTTTCAGATTCTATTTTGATGTTGTATAGTTGTTGTTTTTAGGTGCTTTGTTGCAGATTTGACTCTTTTTGTTCCCTCTTTATAGTTTTTTTCAAGCTATAGTTGGTACTCATGTTTATCTTGGATTTTGATCCATTTTTTATGGTTTTACTGCACTTTTGGATTTTGAGCCTTCTTGTATTAGGGCTTAGTCCCTTCAATACTTTGGTATACTTTTTGATGCACTATCTAGCTTATGAGATTTTTGTAATAGGGTATAGTCCCTTCAAAACTATTTACCCCTAATAAATAAATAAATAAATTATAATAAATAAATCACAAATTTAAAATATTCCTAATTACCTAGACCTAATAACTATTATTGGTTAGATAATTTTTCAAAGAAAAAATATAGTGTTCAACCACAACATGTTGGAAAGATTTTCTCCTCGAATAAGGGGATGTTCCTTTTATATTAATCTAAACACAAGAGAAGAATATTCACTATATATACACTATTGTAATCCCGAGAGTGGGATCTCATCCCAAAGAGATGTCATTTTAGGAAGAAAAGAATTGTGAAATAGAGGGAGATAGTTTTCATAGATTATTAGAGTGAGAATAACAAAGAGAGAGAGAGAGAGAAGAAAGACTTGTTCTTTCAAATGGAAAACATAAATCCTAATTTACTCACATAATTAAAGTAGACTAATAATAAACCATACTAATGACAAGTAACTAAAATATAATTACGGGAATTATAATGTATTGAACATAAAAATAATAACATAATATCAAGGCTAATTTCAACATAAAGTTTGAAAGCTTAGTTCTCTTTATTCCTTTTTGTAAGAAAATTAGAATACAAAGTTTCTTTTGTTTAACACAAAAATCCTACAAAATATTTTTACTCCAAACATGTAAAAATTATTTACTTACATTTGTAAAAAAATTGTCACCGAATGCTATGAGAATTATTACATTTATAGAAAAGAGGGTGAGAGAGAAAATAGGGATACTTACACCCCTTGACCAATTCCTAGTACTATAAATAATAAGTAATAAATTTACTTAATTAAATATCATTGACTAGTTCTTGCATAAAATGAGATAGTCAATTTATATGTTGATCCGAGGGATGCAAAAAAATCTTGAAAATTTACATGTCTAAGACAAATATGATGATACACAAAAAGTTTTAACTTACCTTCTCATCATATTTTTCTTTTCTTCTCCTTAATAAGTCAAGTGTAAATGAACTCGACACTTTTCCTTTGTTGATAATCATGGTATCATTGTATCATTTCTTGGACTAATTTGTCATCTAAACTACATGAATATAAGTTGAGGACATAATAGGTATCATCTAAACTAATCGATCTTCTTAGAATCCTTTGAACCATTTTTATGACCTTCACCAAATTATTAAAAATTGGTACAAAACCGGTTTATCAATTGATTACAAATCAAATATTTTATTCAATATTGAATCACCTTTAACTAAATTTTTAACTCAACGAAGATGGTGTCAAATGGTAATGTGCTCATATCCTCATCATGAAATTGGCTAGCTAGCTTAGATATTTTGTCACCAATGTCAAAGGTGGCATCTACTCCTCTTTCTCGCCTCTTATAACTTCTCATTTTATTCATTAAAAATTCTAACACGAAAATCAATAGCCTCATAGAATTCATAGTGCACACCCCTTTCTTCAAGAACTTTCTCTTAAACCAAGGTATCAACATTTACCTTCTTTAGATCACTCATGGCCTCCAAATTAAGTTTCCTCTTATTTCATTCTTCTTTAAACTCATTACTCATTCTCCGACAATTAACTTCTCGCTTCTATGTCATGATGGACCTTGATGAATTATTCTATTTCACATATCACATTTTCATTTCATGATTGTAAGAGATAGGTTATTATCATAACATGATTCATGAAGGTTTGGGAAAATAAGCATTTCCCACCTAGCATTACAGCTAGGTGTATGCATGTTTACCTTGAAAAGGATAAACATGTTTATATGTAGTTGTGAAATTGACCATATAACGCTACTAACCTCCAAGCACTCAAGTTGTGTTACGAAATTATCATATCATATGCTTGTGTGTTGACTATATTCTTGTTGAGTTTGATGATTCCGTGTTTGGATGTCTTGTTGTTGCTATGCATTTTATTGATAATGCAACTTACTTTCTTGTTAGAAGTATTAATTAGCATGCATGGTTGAAGCTATTCATGGTTTCAATATATTATTTAAATATTTGGAAATAGAGGTGATTTTCAAATATGCTAACTCTTTTGACTTTGATGATCATCAATTAAGGAGCGAGAAGAGACCTTCTAATGGGATAGGTAAAATTTGATCTTAATCGACTCGGGTATAAGTATCTTGATGATATAATAAGTTGTGGATTAAGTTATTTAACTTTTGTAAATTGTAATCATAGAATGTTTATGGACTTTATGCTTTAAATCATATCAACCGATACATATATTATCTTTGCACAATCATACTAACCAATTTTTGTGATGTAATTATTGATTTTTATTGTTGTTAAAATGCCCTTGGCTAGGAAGACATGAATGAGACTAGGTTAGACATATATGCGTGGTTTATAGTTTTGATTCTAATACGAACATATCATTTCTATTATGAATGACTTGATTATACTCGTATGAGTAAACTCATTAAAAAAATAGACCATTAACATAATATTAAGGTCATGCTGATTTTTGTTTATTAAACCACATCAACTATAGTTGATTGGTTAATTGGATTTGGTTGTGATTTTTATTATTTATTTTGAATGTGAGTCGAATGGAATTTTAAATGGTTAATAAGTGACTTGGTCACTTGGATTAATTATGACCCATGCAAAGTTAATGTTAATTTTATTGTCTCTTTCCATTCTTGCTAACCGTCCGATTTGGTCATTGGCGGGATATGAGTTGTGCATGTGTTTTCTTACACTGGTAATTTGTTGAGCTATTTTGGAGAGAGATAATGGAGGATTTAACAATGTATTTATGGTGGACGGTTTTGGGTTATTTCTCATTCTACATTCATGTTATTCTTCGGGATTTTTGAAGGAAGGAATAGAAGGATCTTCTTTGAAGCTTAAAGTGGTTTCGGTGAGTTTAAAAAGCTTGGTTATATTTCCACTTGTCTAGATATTTTTATGGAAATTTTTGAATGCATAATGACTATTAAAATGTAGTATTTTCTTGGTATTTGTTGTATGTGTTTTTTACCCATAATGGCCCATATCTTGTAACAATGTGTTAGTTCGATATGGGTATTCATTTTATGCTTGGTTTATATTATTTAATGGCTTAAGGCCTTCAACCTTGGTATTAGACTCTGCATGTTTGTCTATTCTCTTAAATGGTTTATGGGTAACTATTTACCCTACGGCTAAGCCTTGATGACCAGTAAATCTTAAATCAATTGGGGTTTAATTTTTTTCATAGGATATTTGGCTAGACCAAACAAAGATATAATCTTGAATCATGATGAATATGGTGAAGAATTTTGATAGACTCTTCTCGAGTCGATTTGGAACTCGATCTAGTTCATTGTGAAATCAATATGAGTTTTTTTTGTCATTAGTCTTCTATTTTGAGAGCTCTAAATGGGTTGATACTTGGCTTTATGTATTTGGTTTGGGTGGTTAATTCTTTGTTGAGCTAGTTGATACTTAGTGTATCAATGAATTTGTATCCTGAGCTTTGAATGAATGGATGGGTGCGTAGAAATAATTTTATGGTTTTGAAAAGATCAAATGGGTTCGATTTGAACCCGAGCTGCAATGAATATTCTTTTAATAATGAACATCTCTATCTTTTTAATTGGGTTGATTGCGTTTTTTATGTTTTAATCATGACACTTTGAGTCACCATTGAAGTTGATTTAGGTTAAATCTGAACTTGGAAGGTAAAAGGGTGATGTTATTTTTTAATTCTCGACTATGGACTTGATGGATTAAATACAACCCAGATAATAAAGAGGAGTTATATATTTTTAATCCTCTTACGTGAAAATCAGACTATATGATTCTATTTTCTTTACTTGATTTACCAGGTTTGTAGGAATGATTCTTAGGAAAGATAATTACCTATAGGTGCATTTAAGGGATTTGTTTGTTGTATTCTTGTAATACTGAAACTTGTGTTTTTAAGTTGTAATCTCAACTTTATACTTATTAAGCTTTAACTACCTTAGGAAAGGATTGTTGAATGAATTGAATAGGGTTGTATCCTTTTGGTGGTAGGCGGTGATGGTTTGGTTGAGATACACTAATAGGTCTATATTTCTTTTACCAAGTGTTTCATTGAATAGGTTTATGATAAAAGGATTTTATCCTTCATGTATCTATTTTTTGAAATTGTTATCTTCATGATGAGCTTTTATTTTATAACCTTTTTCTTGCCATCGATTGTGAAGGAAATCATAGTTGCTTAGGATCGGTGGATGTTGTATTATAGGTGTTAACTTAGCTTAATAGAGTGTTTGACTATTCCTATTATTGATATAATTGCATGATGGTCTAGTTTTGAACTTAGATGAATGAACACTCTTTTATTGATATTTAAGATGGAAAATATTGAATGATTATAAAATCTGGTATCTTATTTATAATGATTATGAAATATTGATTATACAAAGTATTGTCCTATTGTTCTAAAATATATATTGGCTTGTAAATATTGATACATGTTGATGGAATTTAATCACCAATATATAATCAGCTCTTTCTTTATTAATCATCTAGATATGAGGACATATATCCATGTCATTTTGTTGAACTGACCATGTACATCTATCATTTTTATCTTTTAGATTTCGGAAAGGATTAAGTATTCGAGAAGATAATTTGGATTGTTACATGCATACTTGATATGTGATATATATATATATATGATTGATTGTAAACATTTATTTAAATATACTTTTTATACTTGAATTGTATTGAGCGAAAGTTTTTCGTGACATTGCAAACGGTCATAGGCCAATTATATTATCTTGAAGATAAATTTTGTGCTTTTGCACATGAAATTTTTGTACTGTGGATTACGATAATTCTTGTTAGTATTATTTGTTGTAAATTATGATGATGTTGAATTGCAAAATATTGTACTTAAATGAATCATGAAATAAATTGGTCATTATTAATTAGTTGTACTTATTCATCATTTAATATTATTTATTAAATGATTGGATTGATGATCATAATATCCTTGATTAATTAGTAATTAATGAATTTATTAAATAATGATGTTTGGATAGCGAAACAAGAGTTGAAAAATACAATATTATTTTTTACACTTGAATGAAATAAGTCAAATTTAACAATCACAAGTACATATAATTAATAATTGATTGATAAAATTGTACATGATAAGACACTAGCTAAGTGACTTAATGATGGTAAAGTAAATTTGTATCACTACTCTAAATTAGAAAATATAAACTAATAAATGGGATAAAACTTAGCGATTACACGTTGTAATTAATCATGAGTAAATAATTACTTGATTTGGCCTTATCGTAAATGAAACGAAATTATCAAGAAGAGCTTAGGATGATAACCTAAACCTATTAAGATGATTAATTTAAAATGAGAACTTAAAAACAAAAATTGTAACGTGACCTTATGAGTTGTAATATGAAATGACATTAATAAATGTGTTATTAATGAATGTCATCAATCCTAGGTTCTGATTTAAAATCTTATCATTGAACTTAAGAATAATGTCTTAGGTGTTGAGTTGGCATGGACTCTAATTCCTGCTTCTCGAAATGGTCGTACTTTGACCATGCTATCTTAGGATGGCTACGGGAAGGGTAATGATTAACCTTTGATGTGATTCAAAAAGTAATCATTATCTTTCCCATAGGGATCCTAAGCTGGTATAATCAGCATACACCTATATCGAGAGGGAAGACCTAGACTCTAGGTCTTCTTTAAACATAAGTTAATATGCTTAACTAATAAGATGAATCCAAATAATTGTGTGGGATAACTGATTGGTGATGGGACATGTTTTGAGTGACTATTTTGTTGTCATGAAACAAATCGTGTAAAGCATAGCTTCAAAATTTTGTCCTAAGTAGTGTAATTGTTTAATACAATGTCTCACGTGATTCCTTGTTAAAAGTGTGTGATCTTTGAAAGAATTTCAATAATCTGATTTTTAGGTAGACACTTAGGAATTACATCAGTTCACAAACCTAATAAATAGGTTAACCACATACATACAAGTAATGTATACTTATAATAAGTGAATATTATTGCGGTCGGGTAGATCTAATAATCATGAACACTCAAATGAGTGATAAAGGGGATCGGGTAGATCTAATGAACCTTTACATTTGTGCATTGTTATGATGTTATCAAAGGGATATAAAAATAAATTAATTGCTAGATTTTTATTACTTGCATTATAAAATCATTAAAGGAATATAATGGGGATAAGGGAGTTTTTTTTTTAAATCCCTTAAATCTAAAGTTGAATAACATTGGGTGTTACATTTTGGTATCGAGTTGTAGGTTTAAAAATATCTTGGACACAATGGGTCCTTACACTAACATTGAACTCGTTTTATCTAACGAAGAATATGGTTAGAACAAGGGGCAATGTTGCTTTGATAATCAACTGGATGGGGTTGAGGCTGTTACAGCCCATAAATTGGATGAGATACTTGTTTTGATGTAGGAAACTTGAAACATAATTTATGTTTTGGAACAACGTATACTGGTTGAGGATGATAACATGGAAAATGAGAAAATTGAATAGCATGAAGGTTCGAGAGCTAATAACGTTGCAAATAACAATGAAAATGTAGTGAAAAATAATGTTGCAAATCATGATGTGTATGATACAAATAATAATGCACATGTTGCAAATACTAAAGTTAATGTTGTAAACAATAATGCAAATGACACAAACCCAAATGTTGCATAAACCGAACCAACCTGAGAATTAAAGAGCACGTTTGGAAGAAGAACCTGTTAAACTATATTAAGTGAATCAATCCTCAAAAATTTAATGGGAAACACTTGGGGATGGATCTCGAGAATTAACTCAAGTGAAATGGAGAAGCATTTTGTCATCCAAAACTTTTCTAAGAAAACGAAGGCAATTTGGGGAGGGTATAAACTCTCCAATGAGGATTCCTCATGGTGGGACAATAGGAAGGTAGAACTAGGGGTTGATGCAACCAACATCACTTGGGATCAGTTCAAGTTTTACTTTAAAAGAAACACTAGTTGTTGTAGCTTTATTATGATCAAAAAGTTTGAACTTCAAACATTAACTCAAGGGAAACTAATTGTAACAGAGTACGAGGAGAGGTTCACTAAGTTATTGAAACATGTACTTTAATATCAAGCTGATGAAAAATTTAGAATAAGTAAATTCATCATGGGACTCAACCCTGTCATAGACAGGGAAGTGGATGTGTATGGGCCTTCAAAATGGAGGCATTTTTGAAAAAATCCATCCGTCAAGAGAAGAAATTGTAGGTTATCTTCTCACCGTGATGAGAAAAGAAATAAAAACTTCATCTCACCATCACCTTTAGCACCAAAGAAAACTTGGTGGAAGAAGGTGGGAAATAAAAATAAGAATGGAAAGAAAAGTACAATAGTTAAATCTGCAATAAATAATAAGAAAATGGTCAACACAGAATCATGTTGTAAATGAAAATAATAAAAGAATAAAAGGGCTTGTTAGATGATGTTTTTAAGTGTGGTGGTGAACACTACGTAAACAATTGTCCTCAAAGAAACAAAGACAATAATCGTGTAGCATAGGATACATGTTGCAGTAAAAAATAGGTAAGCTGAAAAGCAAGCCACACCTATTGAAGTATTGGGTAAGTTATATGATTTACCTGTAACTATTCTTTTAATACTTGGTGAAATTGAATGCTTTGTTTCAAATAAGTTAGCTGAAAAATTAAAAATAAAATTTGGTTATATGAATAACTCATGGATTGTGCAATACAAGAACAATGTTCTAAAAAAGTGAAAATGTATTTAATTTATTGAAAGATAAACTAACTACAACACCAATTTTGAAGGTTCCAGACCCCAACTAAGCTTCACCATGGTTACAAATGCCTCTAGTGAAGGTTTGGGTGGAATTCTTCTCCAAAATGACCATGTGATAGCATATGAGAGAAAAAAATTAAAGGTGCATGAGCTGAACTATGCTCCCCATGATTTAGAGCTTGCTGCCATAGTGCACGCACTCCAAGTTTGGAGGCATTATTTGTTGGGAAATCCTTTTGAACTGAAAACAAACCATTTGGGACTGAAGTACATCTTCACGTAGCCTAACTTAAATGCAAGACAACAAATATGGCTTGAATTTTTATCACAATATGATTTTGATATAAGCTACATAAAGGGTAAAGAAAATAGAGTGGAAGATGCACTAAGTCATCGGAAGCATGTTTCCATGATTGTTACCCTTAGAACTCAATTCAAAGATGAGGTAAAGAAACAAATGGAATATGATTCTTATTATTAACATGTTAAGGTTTCTTTAGCAGCAAATTCTAATGATAAAATATATGAAGGATTCAAATTTGACAATGAGGGAATCTTGAAATATGAAGGTAGAGTCTATGTACCTTCGGGAAATGAATTAAGAGTCAAAGTTATGAAAGAATTTCATGATTCACCATACTCTAGGAATCCTAGAGTAACTAAAATGTTTGCTGATGTAAAACAATAATATTTTTGAAAAGGAATGAAAAATGACGTGATTAATTATGTTTCTCACTGTTTGGAATGTTAGCATGTTAAAGCTGAGCATTTACTTCTGTTGGTCTATTATATCCTCACAAAGCATTATAAGCTATAAATGGAAAGATATAAACATGAATTTTGCGTAGGGGCTACCTATGTTGAAAAATAAACATGACATGATATTTTTGGTTGGAGAAAAGTTGATGAAAGTATCTTATATTATACCGAGAAACCCGAACGACAATTTTCCCCTACTTATGCATAAGATTCTTGCATGAGATTTTCATATTACACAGAGTTCTAGAGTTAATAATTTTTGATAGGGATCCATACATGACATCTAGATTTTGAAAACTTATAATTTAATGTTGGGGACAAAGTTGAATTTTAGTTCAAAGATACCGTTCGAAACAAATGGACAAACTCAATGGGTTAACCAATTTATGGAGGATATGCTCGTGATGTACTATATAGATCATCAGTACACATGGGAAGAATACCCTCCATTGGTTTCATTTATGTACAATAACACCTATCATGCATCTCTAAAATGGATCCTTTTGAAGCATTATATGGGAGAAGGTGTAGAACACCCATCAGTTGGGATAATATTGAAGATAGAGTGTTACTGTGCCTTGAAATGTTAACAAAAATGGAAAGGCAAGTAAATTTCATCCATGAGCAATTGAAAGAAGTTTCGATAGGTAGAAGAGCTACGCATATATGAAATGAATAAACAAGAAATTTTAAGTGGGAGACAAAGTATTCTTAAGGGTTAAGCCCAAAAAGAGTTCTATAACATTTGGAAAGGCTACCAAGTTATCACCAAGATATGTTGGACCTTTTAAAGTTTTGGAAATCATAAGTCGATAGCATATCATTTGGCATTGCCTCTGCATTTTCTAAAATGCATGATGTTTTTCATATTTCCTTGCTTAAGAAGTATGTTTTAGATGTATCACATGTGCTTAATTAGAATGATTTCCAGGTTTAGAATCAGGGAATTGTGGTATTTGAACCAATCAGAATTCTAGATACTCATATATTACACTTGAGAAATAGAGAAATTTCACAATGCAAGGTCCAATGGGACCAATATTCTGAAGAAAGTGCAACTTGGGAGGATCTTGAAGAGATTAAAACAACGTTTTGTTATCTCTTTTACTTTTAAAAACTGATATTTTTCATTACGATAAGCTACATCTGATATAATTTCCTTAATTTTAAGAGATGAAATGACAAAATCTATCAATTTTCAGACAGAATAACAAAAACTGGGTATTTTATAAGGCTATTAAATCTAATAAATAAATGGTAGATGATTTGAAAATCTGGAAAAAATTTGATTAAAGATGAAAATACATGATTGTCTTTCCTTTGTCACATGATATAAATCTATTGTGGTTTATTTTTGTCACTATTAGTGAGTAAAATCATCGGGACGATGATTCATTAAGGGGAAAGTATGTCACATCCCACATTTTCATTTCATGATTGTAAGAGATAAGTTATTATCATAACATGATTCATGAAGGTTTGGGAGTGAGAAGCATTACCTAGCCAAACATCGCAGTAGGTGTATGTACGTTTACCTAGAAAAGGATAAACATGCTTACGCATAGTTATGAAACCGCCACGTAACCTCTAAGCACTCACAAGTTGTGTTACGAAATTATCCTATTTTGTTCTTGTGTTTTGAGTTGTATTATTACTGAGTTTGATGATTCCATGTTTGGATGCCTTGTTGTTGCTATGCATTTTATTGATAATGCAACTTACTTTCTTGTTAGAAGTATTAATTAGCATGCATGGTTGAAGTTATTCATGGTTTCAATATATTATTTCATTATGTGGAAATAGTGATGATTGTCAAATGTGCTAACTCTTTTGACCTTGATGATCATTAATTAAGCAAAGAAGAGACATTCTAACAGAATAGGTAAAATTTGATCTTAATCAAACACGTATAAGTATCTTGATGATATAAAAAAATGTGTATTAAGTTATTTAAATGTTGTATATGGTGATCATAACATGTTTATTGATTATATGGATTTGATGCTTTAAATCGGATCAACCGATACATATATTATGTTTTCACAATCATACTAACCAATTGTTGTGATGGCATTATTGATATTTAATTATTGTTAAAACACCCTTGGCTGGGTAGACATGAATGAGATTGGGTTAGACATTTGTGCATGGTTTATAGTTTTGATTCCAATAAGAACATATCAGTTCTTTTATGAATGAATTGATTATACTCATATGAGTAAACTCATTAAAAAATATACCATTAACATAATGTTAAGGCCATTCTTGTTTTTGTTTATTAAACCACATCGACTATAGTCAATTGGTTATTTGGCTTTGGTTGTGATTTTTATTATTTAATTCAACTATGAGTCGAATGGAATTTTGAATGGTTAATAAGTGACTTGGTCACTTGGTTGAATTACGACCCATGCAAAGTTAATGTTAATTTGATTAGATTTTTCCATTCATAACCACCGATTTGGTCATTGGAGGAGACGACGTGTAGGAAGTGGAGTTAATGGGGAAGGCCACTACGTGGCACCTATAAACATTTAATGCATTTAATTCATCCCCATGGATTTCAGGGAATGGGAGGCTTCCTCCAGAAGCTACCATGCAAAAATTTTTTTTTAATTTTTACCTCTCTTGCATGCATTCGAGCTCTTTTGCTTCTTCTCTGAGTTGTGCATGATTTTTCTCACACTCTTTGGGAGTTTGTTGAGCTATTTCAGGGAGAGATAATGGAGGATTTAATAGTCTTTATGGTGGATGGTTTTGGGTTATTTCTCGTTTTGCATTCAATTTATTCTTCGGGATTTTTGAAGGAAGGAATAAAAGGATCTTGTTGGGAAATTCAAGTGGTTTCGAGAGAGTTTGACGGATATGGTTATATTTCCACCGTCTCAATATTTTTTATGGAAATCGTTGAATGCATAATGACTATTAAAATGTATTATTTTCTTGATGGTTGTTTGTGTGTTTTTGTTATTAATGGACCATATCATGTAATTATGTGTTAGTTCCATCTGGTATTCATTTTGTACTTGGTTAAGATATTTTAATGTCTTAAGGCCTTCGTCCTTGGTATTAGGCTCTGTATGTTTTTCTATTCTCTTAAATTGTTTATGGGTAACTATTTACCCTAAGACTAAGACATGATGACTAGTAAATATTAAACTATTTGGGGTTTATGTTTTTCATAGGATATTTGGCTAGATTAAACAGAGATATTAAGCTTGACTCACCATGAAGATGGTAAAGAGTTGGGACAGAATCTTCTTGAGTTGATTTGGAACTCGATCTGGTTCGTTGTGAAATCAATATGAGTTTTTTTGTCATTAGTCTTCTATTTTGTGATTTATGACTGGTTGATACTTAGCTTTATGTATTTGGTTTGGGTGGTTAACTCCCTTTTAAACCGGTTGATACTTAACATATCGGTGACTCAGTATCTCGTGTTAGGATGTGGAGCTAAATAGCTTCATTGGAACGTGTATTACAAAGTGACTGGGTTACACAGTGACCAGCATCGGTGAGACAATAACTGGCATCGGTCATG
Source organism: Taxus wallichiana var. yunnanensis (assembly GCA_018340775.1). Lineage (NCBI taxonomy): Eukaryota > Viridiplantae > Streptophyta > Pinopsida > Cupressales > Taxaceae > Taxus > Taxus wallichiana. Next base: position 160,095,187 of record CM031243.1, on the reverse strand, counting down.
AAGGGACCAACATCAGTCACCTATGACTGGCATCAATTCGGAAAGTAGGAACCGTCATCGGTTAGGTATAACGGCATCGATTACACTGTGTGTGATTTTTTTATTTAACTCATGGGAATTAGATCTAAATTTAGTATTAAAGCATATTTATTGATTATAATTGCATGGTTAAGTTCCCTAAGTTTGTATATGCCTATATAAGCATGAAAGCTAGGGTTATAAGATAGAATGAAGAGAAGGATTGATTTAAATCCTTGATTCTCTTAGATTGAGAGTATGAAGAAGAAGAGAAATAAAGAACAGGTTACATGAAGACAGAGCTTCCATGGAGAGGAGTTAAACAGAAGGAAATAGTAGGTACATCTGAATGGTGAGAAGAGTGTAACATATTCTACTGTATTTCCTTTATATAGTTATTATATCATTGTAATGGCTTACATAGTATGCAAAGCATTCGAGTTTATTATTGTAGATCCACATGTTGTGAGATCTTGTATTGTAGATCCATGAGATCATATTGTATTATTGATCCATATAGATCTAGATATTATAGAGGAGGTTGTCTTCATGTTTGTACATGTTATGCAGTGATGGAGAGACAGACTTACTTCTTAGTGCACAGTCATGGTTGCATATTGGTAGACCCATATGAGAGGTCTTATCACGAGATCCACAAAGAACTTGGTAGCGAGTTCGAGAGATGCGGTAGTTCTTGGTTATATGAGATCTGTTGGTGGTGTTTGGAGGCACTGGTTGTAGTGCACTCATGGAGATCCGTTTAGAGATTTGGAGGAGAGGAGATACTCTTGGAGAGATGCATTGTACTCTTGTATTGAAGAGTTGGTTTGTACTCTTGTTATATTATATATATGAGATCTCTATCTTTGGTGGACATAGCCCACATTGGGTGAAACATGGTACATGTTGTGTTATGTGTGTGTAATTTGTTTTGATTTGGATTCATCTAGTTTATACTTCCATTGCTGTAAATTTTGGGAAATTTTTTAGATCATGTGTGTATGATTGGGTTTTTTATTGAATCATAGCACTATTCTCAGTAGTCTCAAATTACCAACATCCCAAGCCTTCACAAATGGATGGGTGCATAGAAATAATTTTATGGTTTTGAAAAGATTAGATGGATTCGATACGAACCCATTTACTATAATATTATTTGTATATTTAACACCACCATGTTCGTTAACTAAGTTGACGATTTTTTATGTTATAATCATGACACTTTGAGTCACCATTTAAGCTGAGTTGGGTTAAACCCAAAATCAGAAGGTAAGAGGGTGATGTTTGTTTTTAATTCTCAACTATGTCCAAGTTTGGGTTAAATATGAACCAAATAATAAAAAGGAGTTCTATATTTTTAATCCTCTTACATGAAAATCAGTACTATATGATTATATTTCCTTTACTCGATTTACCAGTTTATGGGAATGGTTCTTAGGAAAGATGATTAACTACAAGTGCGATTAAGGTACTTATTTGTTATATTCTTGTAATACTAGAAAACTTGGGTTTGTCTAAAGTCTGTAAGCTTGACTTTATACTTATTAAGCTTTAACCACCTTGGGGAAAGGATTGTCAAATGAATCAAATAGGGTTGTATCCTTTGGTGGTAGCGGTGACTATTTAGTTGGATATACACTAATGGGTCTTCATTTATTTTACATATGTTTCATTGAATAGGTTTATGATAGAACATTTTTACCCTTCATGTATCCGTTTGTTGGAAATTGATATCTTCGTGATGAGATTTTATTTAATAACCTTTTTCTTACCATCGACTATGAAGGAAATCATAGTTGTTTAGGATTGGGTGGATGTTGTATTATAGGTGTTAACCTAACTTGATAAAGTGTTTTTATTGATAATTATTGGAAAATTCTTCAGGACCATTTACAAAAGATATGTTATTGAATATCACAAAAACCAAAAACCGAGAGACTAAAGTCTAAAGTCAAAAATGCCTTGACTCAAAACAAGCCCAACCATTAAACAAAAATCCCCAATATTAAAGTATAGAGCTAATACAATAAGATAGCAAAAACCATAATAAAGTTGGCAAAAAGTTAGCAAAATATTTACCTATGAATAAATCTTTATAGTCCTTGAGCTCGGTCCATCATGCTTCATCTTCTTCTACTCGGGAGCATCATCAACATCTGAACTTCTCACAATCAATTTCAATTTATTACCTTTTTATATAGTCTTTTTATTCTAAAGGATATCCACCCTCTAATCCAAAACAACGACCTCTAAATTTGTCCTCTAATCACTCCTAATCAGATTTATATTTTTTGCCTTAATTTGTACCATGGTATCTTCCAAGGTTTCAATATTATTGACAAGGAAACTTATGTGATTTTTCCCTCCTTAATCTATGAGGAAGAACCCCCATCTAAATTCTGCCCCACCAAATTCTCAAGAAGAGCACTCGTAGCATCAAAATATTTTTGAGTTTTAGCTTTCATCTACATTAACTTTTTCCTATCTACCAAAGAAAGGAAATCCTCCCATCCTTCTCTCGAATATAGTACTGGAACCATAGAATTAGGTATAGGAGAACCACCTTTCACCAAGAGAAAAATGAGGCCCTGGTGAAGAGGGGCCACTACCTTTTCGGCCTAGAAATCATGAATTAACGCTTGTAGAGAAAAAAACAAGAAGAAAGCAATATTGAATTTGTTACTATGACAAAAGTGATTAAGAAAAGTGAAGTGGTGAGTGTGCAATTTCCTTAATTTACCATCTAAAGTAATATACTTCATCAGGTGAAAATAAACTTCGGCGATGAACGAGGTAAAGAAATTCTAGAAATGTCATCATCCATGTAATGAATTTTCTCATCATCCTTAAAAAAGGTTTCAAAGAGATAATACCATATGGGACATTTTTAAGAAGGGGGCATTACAAACTACCTTCTCAAGTTGAAGGGGCATGATGAAACACTCTCCATGGATTTTACAATAGCATGGGATAATGGTGTTGTCAATATTTGTGGAATCAATATTCTAGTCTCTGAAGATTTCATCGCCAAGGTTACAGGAATGGAGTGTGTTGGGAGTAAGGTTTTTAAGGACAGAACTAGGCTCACCGAGGAGGTTGAAACCTTTTTAAGGATGATGAGAAAATTCATTACATGGATGAAAAAATTTCTAGAATGTCTTTACCTCATCGCTGGCTAGAAGTTTGTTTTCACCTGATGAAGTATATTGCTTTAGATAGTAAATTTAGGAAATTGCACACTAACCACTTCACTTTGCTAAATCACTTTCATCATAGTAAGAAAATCAATATTCCTTTCTTCTTGTTTTGTTCTTTGCAAGTGTCAATTCCTAATTTCCAAGATAAAAAGGTGTTGGCCCCACTTCACCAGGGCCTCATTTTTCTCTTGGTTCAATTTGTCTCTCTTATACCCAATTCTAGGGTTCCAAGTACTATCTTCGAGAGAAGACTAGGAATATTTCCTTTCTTTGCGTGACAGGGCATAGTTAATGCGAGATGAAATATAAAGCTCAAAAATATTTTGATGTTGCAAAATGCTCTTTAGAATTTGGTGGGGCAAAATTTGGATGGGGATTCTTCCTCGAGAGATTAAGGAGGAAATAGTCTCATAAGTTTCCTTGTCAACAAGATTGAATCCTTGGAAAATATTGTGGCACAAATTAAGGTAGAAAATAGAAATCGATTAGAAGTGCTTAGAGGATGAATGTGGAGGTCGTTGTTTTGGGTCGAGGGTGGATATCCTTTAAACTAAAGAGGTTGTGGAAAAGGTAAGAAATTAAAATTGATTCTTAGTAGTTCGGATGATGATGAGTCTCCCGAGGAGAAGCAAATGAAGCATGATGGACTGAGCTCGAGGACTAGAAGGATTTTTGTATAGGTAGATCTTTTGCTAACTTTTTAATGAATTTATTTTGGTTTTTGCTATCCTATTATATTAGATTTGTACTCGATATTGGTATTTTTTGTTCGATGGTTGGGATTTTTTGATTCGAGGACCTTTTTTAGATAAGATAAAAAAGTTTGGTTTTAAACGAGGACCAAAAAAACCCATACATAGAGGAACAAGTTTTCAAAGACAAAAACTTAAACAAGGCCATGAAGGTAGAGTCAAAAGAACTTGACAACATGCCCCCACACAGATGGGCCAAACTACAAGATTTTGCAAATTTAACATAGTTTTTAGGACCCCAAAGGGGTAGAAACAAAAAACAAACCAAACGAAAAAGGCAAGAAAAGGTACGCAATTAGTTCACCGTGGCCCTGCTATGGGATCTAGTGCTCGAACCTCCATCCCTCCTACCAGCCACCTTGATAATGACCCTTTTCAGTCATTTGACATCCTCATCCTCCATTTAGGTCTCAACCTACTCATACCTATGTTCCTTTCTTTGATTGTACCCGGAACCATACGAGCTATCACCGTGTCGATTCCTCATTTTCGAGACAAGCTCAAAGCATCAACTTCATCTTGTTTTTCCCTCCTCAGTAGCAACCTAATCCTGTAAAATACAAATATGTTGTTCTTAAATAAAAAAATAATCTTGGATACCCCTAATGGTTTTGTTCTGGGAATCAATATGCTGATGGAAATATTTTAGCTCTTGAATGAGGTTTTGTTGACGGTGAGAATGGTGTCATTAGTGGTCTCAGCCCTCATAAGTCTGGCCTCCCAATCAGCAAGTTCCTGGGCCCTTTTGGTGGAATTATCATCTAAATTCTTGATACCCTTTTTGAGATTACACAAGGCATCAACAATGCCCTTATCTAGGTCAATCACTTTCTATTTCTTAATTTTGTTAATGCGGGAGGCTAGGGTTTCCTAATCAATCATGATCATTAATAGTGCAAGGGATGGCCATTTTACCTCTTTGAACCATGAGGAGGATGAGACCTTGGTGGAGGGGGATATTCATATTTTCCTTCTTAAAATCCTTGATGGTTGAAAGCAACATCGATAAATAAAATATACAAGGCTCATAGGTGATCTTGACGAGAAAAGATTGAGAATAGACAGATGATAGGTAAAAAAATTAGAAATTTCCTTTCAAGGGTCAAATAATTCATGATAACCATGCAAACATCGGCCCACCTATCCGAAAAACAAGTGCGAGCAATCCCATGTCATAATAAATGATGTTTTCCCACCTCAAAGAAAGTCACAATTTTGTGCTTCTTCCTAGTTTTGTCTTTAAAAATTTTGAGGCCCTCCATTTTTAACCTAGTTACTTCAGAAATTTATTCCTCTGAGACATCAATATGAACCCCATGAAAATAAAAACTACCATCCTTCCAAGTAGCAGAAAATTCAACAGACAGGATAGGGTCATTACCTTTGAGCCTTTGAATGAATTTAGTAAAACCCCCTTTATGCAGCACTTTCCACAGACCCATGTCATTTTTGAGATGGAGAAAATTGGTGGGCTCCATTCTCACCCTATCACCCCCATGAAACTTGAAAAAAAAACCTTCGCAGAGTGAGAGATACATTATTCCAAGAAACAAGTGAAATTGACAAGGTTGGTTTTCCAAAAAAGGAAAGTCCTTTCGAAATCCTGAGCATGTGAACCAGGGTTGTCATCAAAACCCTTCTTCCTACATTGCATCATCATTAATGAGCTTATTCATCTGACTCCGAGGAGTATGTGCTCTAATCCATGTCTCTAAATCCATCATGGTTGTACCTTTATCTGCCAATGCATCCATCGATTTGTTCCCCACACGATAAGAGTGTTGAATGACCACTTGATCAAATGAAGAAAGGATGACATGTGCCTCCATAATCAAATTATTAAGTTTCCAGCCACACTTTCTTGCTATCCTTGAGAGCATTAATGACACACGTCAAGTCACCCTCAATAATCATATTTTTTAATCCTATGTCGCGACAAAGCCTAACTCCCCACAGCATGGCTTTGGCCTCTGCTACATTGTTTGATTGATTTCCTATAGGCCCCACATAGGTGCTGATGTAAATACCTTTATGGTCATGAACAAGACCCCATCCACCAGCCATTTTTTCAATCACAATAGCCGACCCATCAAATTTTAGCTTGTAGTTGTCATCTAGCGAGTTTGATCCATTTGACAATGCGTTTTGGTTTTTCCTTAATGGTGAAGGAGGATTCAGCCTCTAAGTTCCTAAGCACATCCATCTCCCACTTCGGGAACACTCTAACATATTTGGATTTAAGGATCCTAGAGTTATCCTTAAGATCCCGTAACACTTTGTCAAAAACCCTGCTTGAGCTAACCAATTTGTTCTTGAAAATCATGTTATTACGTTCAATCCAGATTCCCCAAAAGATGTGAGGCAAGGCCATCTTCCACATTTTTTAACCATGTCATTCTGAAAATTGAAGTTCCACTGCTCAGGTAAGAGAGCCACATCACCAGGAGGACCCACTACACATTGAAGATACCCAGGATCACTGCAAAAACTTGAAAAGAGAAAGGGCATTCCAGAAATAAGTGTATGATAGTTTCTTCATTGTCCTTACATAGCCCACATCTGTTAATAATGATCATTCCCTTCCTTCTTAGACAATTAACAAGTAAGGATCTTACCTTTTATAACTTCCCGAAAAAAAAAATGATCTTAGGGATAAGATGTTTGTTCCAAACCTTCCTCCAAACAACATTTGAATCCATATGGTCAAATTTTGTCAAATATCTAGATTTAACATCATAATCCCCAGTATCAGTGAGTCTCCAAACAATCTCATCCTTGACACTATCAGGAGGGATATGAAGATCCCTTAGTTTCCTATTTAACTCATGAAAAGGTTGGATATCCCCATGAAAGAAAGGAGGGGGAAGGATAGGGGACCATTTACGTTCATCATCCCAATAATTACACACAAGATCTCCTTTCTCATCAGAGTAGAAATGCCAAAGTTCCCTCCAAGGATTTCTCAAATTTAGGGCCACATCCTCCACCCAAGGGTCCTCCTAGAATTTTATTTTAGAGCCATCTCCAAGGTTCCATTTTCACCCTTTGATAAGTAATTTCCTAGTTTGACACAAGTTATTCCAAAAAATCTCCTAAGTTCCATCTTCAAGGCCTTTTTACTCGGCCTTTAGTCTCTCAGTTTTTGGTTTATGTGATCTTCAATGTCTTATCTTTTGTAAATGGTCCTTGGAGTAATTTCTAATAATTAAAAATAAAAAAAAGATAATAAAAATTTCTTGTTATCTTCAAACATATATTTTAATAATCCACGTAAAATCCCACTAATTTGTCCCCAAAAATCTATAAAGATATCCCTCAACACCTTCAACCGAGAGGAATCGAGCAAGCATCAAAACTAGCATTACTCTACAAATTATCATTCAATAAGCAATTCATCAAAATTATCAAGAAATCAAGCATCCAAATCATTCTCATAAGTATATTACTACCAAAATTATTACACAAGGATCCTTTGAATGTCTACAATCCACAAGAAAATCTATGCATTCAAGAGAGGTTTTCATTTCTTTTATGCTTAAATATTGATTTATCCTTTCTTGATTTTCTCGGTATTATGTTTGATTTAGATTAGGATTCAAATTTTTGTTTCCTTTTTGTAGTTTAAATGTAACCTATACACACCTCTAAAAACCACATTCTTCACACCCTAGGAGGCACAATACCCCTTTCCTCAAAATTGGTGATTAAAATCCCAAATATGGGAGGAGGATATGTCAAATATTTTACTTTAATTTTGTCTTGGCATTTGGTGCAAGTGTTGTATTTGGGATTAGGGCTATTACAGGATCTCGAAGGCATTGTAGAGGTCATCAACCTTTCGAATTTCATCCATGACAGCGTACTTACAAGGGCCCACTTTGGCAATGAAGTTCATTGGATTGGTCATACAAGTGGAATTGTTGTTACGGAGGAAGGTGAAATGCACAAGCCCCTTAGAGCGGATGCAACACACGAATTCAACACTGGAGCAACTCGAACATGCGACATTCGGGACAATTTTCACTATCTAATTTTTGTAGTGGAAAATAATGAAGACAAAGGAGACATAGACATACCACCAACAAGGTTCTTGACTTGCTTGTCGCTAATATGGCTACAATCAAGGGTGAGATGAGGGTTTGGGACTTTGACGACCGAGATCACACCATGCATCAACGACAAAGGTGGAGTGAAAAATGTTTGAAATACAATTATAAAAACTTCACATTGATTAATTTTAAATATGAAATGAAATGAAATATTTTAATGACGTCCACGAGACTAAAGAGTCTATTTTCAATATCAAATCTTCTACTATGAGTCTTGAGAACAAAACTCACAATCTTTTCAAGTCTTGTTTCTTTGAATAACTCATTTAATTTATCCACCTTCAATTCATTTTTGTATTGGATATAAATATTATCATAAGTTGAACACTCCATGATGAAGTGGAATTCCAGATCTATCACCCTTTCTTTGCAAAAAAAAAGATAAGTTCTCCTTTCCCAATCTTCCTTGGGTATAATCCATCTACCGCTTTCACATCAAAGGTGATGCAATACATTCCTCATTTGAGCTACTAAAATACTTTATTTACCCTTGATATCTGCCCCTAGATGATTTTTTTCATCATGCTCCCAAGTATGGTTAACTTCTTTGATGTAAAATGCTTTCTTTTGACCAATTTTCTCTCGTCCACATGATAGTCCTAAATTTTTCTATCACATATTTTTAAATTTCCTTGTTTTTGTTAAGACACTCCTGAAAATTAATGCCCCATTTATTCATCCATTTTTTCTTTTTCTTAATCCAATTTTTGTTATGCTCTAATTTTTCCTTCACACCATTTTGGGCTATCGATGATTATCCATGCTTTCAACCTTTTCGATAACTTAGCACTCAATTTATTTTGTATACTTCCATCAAGAAAGTACTCGATTCAACCAACATGATCTCAAAAGTGAGTGTTTATTTGACTTTAAGAGTGCTTGTGATTATATTTTTATGGATTCTTTCTAATAGTCTCCACCCATGATTTAACATGTTACTCCCCCATACTTCATAACCATAAAGGGAAATCGGGGTGACCAACAATCCAAAAAGGGTTTTCTTAGTTTTCCAATCCCAAAGTTCAGTTATCCTACACCTGTTTTGAAGTAGGTCATGTATCGTTTTTTCTCTACAAGTATCCTAATTAAGCTTCTTGTGCAAATCAATCCCAAGATATTTTTATTCTATTACAATTTCCAACGAGCTCCCCTAAAAAAGAAAGTTAATTTTTTTCTCTTTCCTTTTAAAAAAAATTCATGACTTTGGTTTTGTTAATGTTCACTTGCATCTCGACTTCCTGAAAAAGAGTTCTAAGGATTTCAAATGATCCCTCAATCCTTGAGCTATTTTTGAAATTAGAATAATATCGTCGGCATATAAGAGTAACTTCACCACATAACCTGCCAACTGTATGCCCCCTCCCTCGGTTTTGCTTAACCATTCTTTAAGCTTGTCAATGTATAAGCCAAACAAGGTGGGAGAGAGAGGACAACCTTGCTTGACACTAATATCACTACTAAAACATTTTGACATACCATCTTTAGTTATTATTTTAGCTCGGCCTACTCATAAAGCATATACACTATTACCCTAAACTCATCTGGAATCCTAATTTCCTCTATCTTGTTCCAAATTTTATCTTTAGGTATCATGTCAAAATCTTTCTTAAAATCACAAAGAAAAAAAAATCTTCCTCTCCTTGGGTATCCCATACCTTTTCAATCAAATTCCTGAGATTGATGCAATGGTCAATGGTTGAATTTCTAGATCATAAGCATATTTTCCCCTTTGCTCTTTTACCCTCTCTTTCGGCAAAACTACTAATTCGACATTCTATCGTGCCCCCAAAAATTTTACCAAGGAGAGGATTGACCATAATGGTGTGGTAATTGGATGGATTATTGATATCACTATTTTTAAATTGATGAATAGTAATACTAGTCTTTCACCCCAACGGGAAGCCATTTTACTTGATCTCGTTGAATATTTTTCTGATGTGCGGAGTGAGGACCTCAACAGCCGACTTTAAAAATTTAGCCTACATCCCATAAATATCTTGTGCTTTACCACTTGCAAGATTATTTATGCCTCATTTTATGTCTTCCACCAAGAAAATATCAGTCAAAGCATTAATTATGGGAGGAATATCCTTCTATTGAGACAGCTCATAGAAGATTCTCGCATACTCTATCCATTGAGCATTTGTGATATTATTTTCTATGTTTTTTCTTTTGTTGCAGCTCCCTCCAAAAGCCTTTGGGATTGTGTTTTCCAAGAGAAATTAATTCTTTCCTCCTCATATTCACATAACTTTATTTTTGTATTGTACCAATTTCTCATATATATTTTTATTTTCTTTTTTCATCTCACTTTAATTCAAAGCTCTCTTGGCAGCCTGACATTTTTCGTTATACCAAAAATTTGTTGGAAAATTATTTGTAACTCCCTTTCTAAGCTTATATATTTTCCAAGCACTTAATGCCTTTTGAATTAAATGAATCAGAAAATTACTTAGTACATAGCCATTTTTCCCCTTGGTTTCCTTGCTCTTTATGTCATTTCTTGTCACTGAAATTGTTACCCAAGGGGCAACAACAAATATTTCCTCATTTGCTTTATTTACAATGATTTTGCCTTATTGTTGAGTTGTATTTTACATGTGGTGAACTTGTTTTATTTGGTGCTTATTTGATATGGTACCAATCTTGACAAAGAAAGGTTTATGATCTAATTTTAGATTGATATGAAAATCCCCTATTTCAAACTCAAGCAACCGAGAAATAGAGCATTGAGTAAATGACATAGTCCACTACACTTTGACCATTGTATGTTTTGTAAGTGATACAATGAAAGATTTTAATGACGTCCATGAGACGGAAGAGCCTATGGGGAAAAAAATTGAGACTTTAAGATGATTTCGAGACTCTTTTCAATCTCGGATATTCTACTCAGAATCTTGAGCACAAAATCTGCTATCTTTTCAAGCCTTATTTCTTCAAATAACTCCTTTAACATGTCTACCTTCAAGTCATTTTCGTATTGGATATGAATGTCATCATAAGCTAAACACTCTATGATGAATTTTCATTATGTCTCTAACACCCGTTTGCTACAAAAAAATACAAGTTCTCCTTTCCCAATCCTCCTTGGTTATAGTTCATTTAGCAGCCACATCGAAGGTGATGTGATCCAATCCTCAATTGAGCCACTAAAAACCTTGCTTTACCCTTGATAGTTATTCCTAGGTAATATTTTTCATCATGCTCCCACATGGGGTTAAATTCTTTGATGTAATATGCTTTCTTTCAACAAATTTTCTCTGTCCACATGGCAATCCTAGATTTTTCTATCATAGTTTTTATTTCTCTGTTGTTGTTAGGACACTCGAAAGTTGATGCCCCATTTTTTCATCCATTTTTGTTATGTTGATCCATATGGATCTCAAAATACACCACTTCATCATATCAACCAGGATTAGAAGGAAAAATAAGCAAAAGAAGGAGAAAAATTTTCAGTTATAGAGTCACCGATTTGTTTAGAATGCTAGTTGTGTAACTAACCCAGGGGTTGTGTAACCACAAATCTGCACAAATTGGCAATTGTGTAACTACCATAATAGTTTTGTAATAGTTGGTATGCATTCACCCGTAGTCCTATCACTTAATAATAAAAAAATACATCCATGAACAAATCACATATTTGAAGCATCTTGATTGTGCTTCTTCCTTTTATGACCCTTCCTATTCTCCGGTGTATGGTAGTACATGGGAAGAAGCTATAAAATCAAGAATAACAAGTGGATTTGATGATCGATTCATTAGAGAAGTGATATAAAATACTTTGGTGCTGGAATTGATTTGTAGAAGTAAGGTGTATGAGCAGAGAAAGCAAGTAGAGAGGGTGGAAGTAATATTGTTGTCTTCCTTCAACTTCTTGTAATTTGTTATCATTTTTAAAATGCCAATATATAATCGGGAAGAAAGAGCAATTTCCCTTCCCAACTAGTTTTCCCTTAAATTGGGGGTTTCTAGGATAAAAATATTGTGTTTTGTTTTTGAATTGTTCATTCTTATTTACTACAACCAAGATCAAAAGGAAAAATAAGTAGAAGAAGAAGAAAAAGGTTCAGTTATAGAACCTCCACTTTGTGCAGAGCGGCATTTGTGTAACCACCCCAATGGTTTCATATCCACCTTTGTGGTTGCGTAACCACCCCTCTACACAAACCAGAGGTTTCATAACCACTAGTGTGTGTTCATCGGTGGTCCTCTCACTTAATAAAACAGAAAAATACTTCAACGAAATGTCATGGATTTGAAGCGTCTAGATTGTGTCTCTTCCTTGTATGACCCTTCCTATTCTCTAATGCATGGGAGGACATGGGAAGAAGCTATAAAATCAAGAAGAACACATGGATTTGATTATCGATTCATGGGAGAAGTGAGCAAGAAGACTTTGGTGTTGGAATTGATTTGTAGAAGCAAGGTGTATGATCGAGCAAGCAAGTAGAGAGGGTGGAAGTAACATTGTTTTCTTCCTTTAACTTCTTGTAATTTGTAATCATTTTGAATTGGCCAATATATAACTAGGAAGAAAGAGAAATTTCCCTTCCTAACTGGTTTTCCCTCAAATTAGGGGTTTCTAGGATAAAAATATTGTGTTGTGTGTTTGAATTTTTCATTCTTATTTGCTGAAAATTAGTTCTAAGTGCTAGAATTCATTCACTAACTTTCAAAACTGTCATTTTCAAATAAATTAGAAGTAGGAACAACATTGTGTGGTTTTGTAAGTTTCCAAAGTAGAATTTTACAAATCATTTTGGTATCGTGAGCCGACAATATTGTTTAAGGGACTTTGGTATTCATTTTTGTGTGATTTATATGACAGTGACAAGGTCCAAAGGTGAAGAAGTAATACCTTGCAATCCAAAGATATCTACAAAGAAGTGGAAACAAAGGATTAGAGAACAAATAGAAGAAGAGAACTTGGTCCATAGAATTGAGATACTAGAAAGCACTATGGATAGGGTGTTTCAACACCAAAGGGAACTCTCATATTAATAAAGGATGGTAAAGCGCTACGCAAGATTCCATTGACTCGTGGTTCGACCTTTGGCCTAGAAGTTTGGCATAAGAAAGAGCCATGATGAGGAAGAAGATGTGGAAGAGAATGAAGAGGAAACTCTAGTTGAAAATGGGAAGGTAAAATATGATCATGTTCCTTTTAAAGTTGAAACTAAAGTTGAGATAAAAAGATTTGAAGGATAAGTAGATGTAGAATTGATAGATAAATGGTTAAAGAAATTGGAGGAAAATTTTAGTGTGCATAATATCATTGAGACACAAAGGATTACCTTTATGCGTCTCAAAATGGAAGGATATGCTCTGGTTTAGTGGGAAACCCATCTAGCCACTTGTGAAAAGAAGAAGAATCATATTGTAATTTTTGGGATGGTTTATAAGAATTGTTAAACAAAGAAAATTATCCTATTGGCCATAAGAATGATCAGATGACTAAATGGTAGTATTTTAGACAAATAAATGCTCAAAGTGCATAGGATTACACTACGGAGTTTTAGAGGAAAGCCATGTTTCTCAATATGGACTTGGAGGATGAGGATATTCTAACCAAGTATTTGGGAGGACTTCACACTCACCTTCGAAGGAAGGTCATCTCCATGAAGCCCAAGGATCTCAATGAAGCATGTGTACAAGCATATTACATAGATGATGAGAAGAAGCAAGGAGAAGTGGATTTAAGGAAAAAACAATCAACAAATCAGCCAAAGAAAGAGCAGGGAAAACAAGTAACAAAGGTAAATGGAAAGGTAAAAAGACCGCTACCACTTTGAATACTTGTAAAGATCCTAATAATTTTTGCAATAATTGTGATATCAATGGTCATACTGATGCTACATGTTGGAAGTTGCATCTAGAATTGCATCACAAGAACCAAACCAAGGACTCAAAGAAGTATATGACAACTAAAAAGATAGATGGGGAGGTAGAGATAGAGGATGATTCTAATGTAGATGAGATGCTTTAGGATGCACAGACCACCAACATGGACAGCCAGGAACAAGAAGAAGAAATGAGTAATTTATTTCAAATCCAAATCCAAATCAAGAGGACTAAGGTAAATTCTTTGGTTGATATTGGTTCTTAATCTAATTTGATTTCTGATGTGGTTGTAAAGAAGCTTGGTATTAAAAATTATGAGCATCCACATCCTTATCCTTTGGGATGGGTGAAGAAGGGTGTAGAAATTTAGGTAACATGAAGATGTAAGTTCAAGTTTTGGGATAAATTCTCAATATATAGATGTATTAGAAGTTTATGTAATTCCTCTTGATGCATTTGATGTTGTTTTTCGGGAGTCCTTACTTATATGTTAGTGATGTTATATTCATGAGAAGGCGAACGGATACGGATGGGTCAATGATGGAGTTAGTTACAACATTTGGGCACACCAAACGTAAGGTAAATCTTTCTATGGTAAGTGCTAACCAATAAAAAGACTAATTCAAGTAAATCATAATCAGTTTTGCTTACTTTTTTGTGAGAAAATTTGTCGATATGGAAAATTAGGTGTTTCCACCAATGTTCACGGGGCTACACCCCTCTACATTGAATGGTGTAGCTCCCATTATTGAATGTAAACTAATATAATCCTATCTAAATGTTGTGGGTTGGCCAAATAGGCTGATGATCACATAAGAACACTCTATTGAACTTGTATAAAAGTGCTTATACGAGGTACAAGGGAGGAAATTATAATGATGAGGGGTGAAGGAGAGAAATTAGGAAAGGAATGTTATTGTTATGAGTAGGACAATTATAGAGTTCACACCCAATAACCGAAGTAGTTTGACATTCAATATAGAGGAAAGTAACAATGAATATATTAGTGAGACAAACAAAACCCACACAGACACATAGTTCTCTGAGGCCTATTCATCAAAGATACAAAGCTCTTTTTAATCACTATACTTACAAAGTGCATATAAGAGAGAAAATAAAGGAATACAAGGGAAAAGGGAAATGGAATAAATGTATCTTTATTTCATGCTTTGGTGATATAAATTTCAACACCCAAATCATAATCCACTATTGCTACAACATAGATGCTATCAAAATCTAGCATTTTCAGGATCCTTTGGAATGGAGAAGCCATCCCAATTTATAAAGCAATGTGAATTGACCTCTCATCTTCCCCACATGACTCTTCATGTTCCTATTCCACTTGTGACCTTTCAATTTCCCTTAGAAGATACAAATTAAGTATTTCTCTTATAATTTTGAGAAAATACTTTTACAATTTACAAATATGTCACTTAAGTGAATAGGACAAAATACAATGATTATACTCAACGAAGAATTAGAAAGGAGGTAGAGAAGAGGAGAATGAGGAGAGAAGAGAAGGAATGCTCCAAAGCATGAATTTAGATGTAGATATTCCCTAAATAATTTGAAAATGAAAATTTGACCACTGACGACCCTCCACAATAATGCATTGACGAAGAGCTTTGATGAAGACCATTTTGAACACCTTGCCTCTTTTGAAAACCCTTGAAATGATGAACCTTCACCACACTACTCAAACACACCAAGAAGAGGAGTGATGAGTACTTGAGAAGTGGACCACTGAGAACATT
Source organism: Taxus wallichiana var. yunnanensis (assembly GCA_018340775.1). Classification (NCBI taxonomy): domain Eukaryota; kingdom Viridiplantae; phylum Streptophyta; class Pinopsida; order Cupressales; family Taxaceae; genus Taxus; species Taxus wallichiana. Next base: position 160,079,516 of record CM031243.1, on the reverse strand, counting down.
GGAAGATAACTCCCCTCATTGAGAAAATTATTTTGATCTTTGAGACACTATCACAACTTCATGATCAATCACACATGAGAGGAATTGGATGCACTTTTGTTCACATAATTGTGATCTTGATTCTGCCACTGTGGGAACACTGAAAATGAGTGAAGCATTATGGAAATAATAATGAAATAAAAACTAATGCCTTCCATCTTTTGATCATGCACCCAATGTGAAATGAATTGAAATGGCCTTTGGTACAAAATTGGTAATTTTCTCATTTTGACATTCTTTGCTCACCGCATCGGGGAATGCGGGAATTGACTTGAAACAGGAGAGGAGCTCCCATGAATGGTGAGACCATTATAAAATGGGTGAATAACTGAAATTTTACCAATTTATATCATAATACCCATTTACTATTTTTATAATATTCGCCATTATGGTCCCATTTAGCCAATTTTGCCATTTTTGTCAATCTTGCCAATTTTGAGTGTCTCGATCATGAGGGAATGAAATAAGGAGTATGAATGCACATTTTTCTTAGACTTAATATTTTTAGTAGGTGATCTATAGAGAAATACTAAAAATATAAATTTTTCCTCCCGGTGTTGGATTCGAACAAAACCACTTGCAAAAGTTTACATAATTTGTTTCGAAGCTCTGCTCCAATTTTAGTATGATTTCATCCACTGGAACCTTGGGAAGTGAAGAGGTACCTCGCTTCCCTTTTTCTAATGTGTAATGGTAGGAATTAATGGATTCTCTAATATTTTTATAAGGTGTTCTTTCCCACCTCAGATTGTGACAAAATCGGCTTCACCGGAATAGGTTTTTCTTCTAGACTTTGTGTTCAAATTTTTAGCTCGATCCATCCTCCGAATAATGGGAAATTAAAGAAAAAAATATAGGGCACAAAAAAGGGTTCTCTACCATTAAAAATCTATTACATCATTTAATATGTTGTCACTTTCTTCTTGAAGGCATTTGGAAAAGAGGAATATTGCAAAAAATCTCACTTCAATCCATTTACCGGATTGTGAGATATGAATTTTCATTGATTCTGGGCACGAATCCTTCCGATACAAAAAATAGGAATGGTGTATGGAAAAATTAAAATTTCATGGGTGTATTTCAGATGAGATCATGAGGGCATGTAGGAAAAATTAAAGGAAGGAAGATAGATTTCAAGATTTTTGGAGAAATTTCTAAGCAAAGATTCCCGGGTTTTTCATGCATATGGAGGAGCTTCAAAAAACTAACTTCTGGATTTTTAATGCTTCATGGGGAGGGGAATTTTTTTCCCCTTGGAAATGGGATGAAAGGGACATAAAATTTTTCCTTATCCTTATGAGAACAAGTGGCGAGCATGCATTTGTTGGCGGATGAGGGAGAAGAGCTTAATTTTAGCACTTGGGGGAGTTTGGGTCATGTGATGGACCATGTGGAAGAAAGGGGAGGGTTCATTATTATTTCCCAATTTTCCCCTTACAAATTTATGGAAGGGACAAAAAGTGCGCATCATCCTCGTGATGAAAAGTGGTGGGTTGTGGTTACACGAGGCGGGGGCTAGAAAACTAGTGAAAAAAGCCTATTGAGGCTTCCTAGTGTCATGTGATGGGTCCAAGAGCTTAATTGAGGGTGGGGAACATTTTTTTTTCCCCTTGGGATGGGACAAAATGGACAAAAAATTACACCTTAGCACTGTGCTAACATGTGGCACTTTGGAAAATTGGCTAACTGTGAGAGCGTACCTTTAGAGAGAGCTTGAAGATGAAATTATTGGAGCTCCACGAGGCATTTTTGGAACTTTTTTATATGATTTTGAATAAAAACATACTTCTGAAGACAAAGGGATGAGTATTAATGTATAATTATGCCTAAAACTCCCTAAAAATATCCTTCTTTCTCAGGATCCTAGGGTGTTCCTACCAAAAATGAGTTGTGGAAAGAAGCACCTTGGTCTTGTGAAAAATATGAAAATACCACCATGTAGGGAATTTAATTATATTTCCAATGGTATATTTTTGGCATCTAAATCATTCTAGAGATCCTGAAATAATCTTCTGAAGCTTAGCTATTTTTTTGAAGTGTAAACTCCTTGACCTTTAAGTACCCACTTTCACTAAAATTGTTCCTAAACCTCCAAATCTTCCCTAAATATTCCTAAATCACTTGAAAAATATTCTTAGCTCCTCAATACCAATTCCCAATGAATTTTGGCCTTCAACTCTCTCCAAAAGAGTGCACAATTGTCCTAAAAAGGCTAAAAATATCCTTTCTAGGTTGATTGAGAAAATTTCCTTGAGAAATATTGCATCAGAAGAACTTCATGAACTTGTTTTCATCTTTCAAACACATGGGCAAGGTTATCACAACACATATGAATAATTGTGGGATTGGGATAGGCTTGAAACAAAGGGAAAACTGGTCCGAAGAAGTGTTTAGGGGGCTTTGGAAAGACTCAGCGCAAAATTTTCAATTTTGGCTAAGTTTTCATGCTTGAAAGTTTATAATTTTCATGTTGCACATTTGCATGACAACAAATTTTATTGAAGGATAAGTAAGATGGGTTAGAAATTTCAAATATTTTTAATAAAGGGATGAATTATTTAGATAGCACAATTTAGTCTTTTCAAGAAGTGTTCCAAACTCCCAACGAAATACCTCCAAAATGAGAAGTAGAGCACGAGATTCAGCTATTGTCGAGTCCCCTCTACCAAATATCGGGTTGTATAAGCAATCCTTGTTGGAGATTATAGAGGTAAATAAATAACTCTAGGAGCTATTAGACCAAGGGGTGATATGCCCAAGCACCTTGCCATGTGGTTTTCCTATTGTGATGGTGCTAAAGAAGAATGGTTCTTGGAGAATGTGCATTGACTACCGTGCTTTGAATAATATTAACATAAAGAATAGATATCCAATCCCACGCATAGATGATCTCTTGGACCAACTTAAGCATGTGAATATCTTCACAAAGTTGGATCTCACGTCTGGTTATCACCAAGTTGGGATGAAGGAGAAATATATGTGGAAGACGGCCTTCAAAATAAAATAGGGTTTGTATGAGTGGTTAGTACTTCCATTTGTTTTATGTAACACACCCACTACATTTAAGAGATTGATGAATGATGTATTGTTGGAATTCATAGATTCATGTGTCATTGTATATTTAGATGATATTTTGTTGTTCGAAAGTGCCACATGGGAGCAAGATATAACACATTTACACCAAGGCTTGCAAGTTCTCAAGGAGAAACAGTTGTTATGCAATATGAAGAAGTGTGAATTTTTCAAACAATCACTTGTCTATCTTGGGCACATGGTTAGAGGAGGAGATCTACGAGTGGATCTAAAGAAGGTGGAAGCCATTACCAACTCGCTAACACCAACGGGATCTATAGAGACTGGGATTTTTCTAGGAGTAGTATAATATATGAGAAAGTTCATTATGGGCTTCTTTACTATTACAAAGACTCTACGCACAAAGAACCGCAAAGAGTAAGGGTTTTGATTGGGGTAAGGAATAAGACCAAGATTTTGAGTTATTAAAATAAAAAATTAGTCATGCTCTAGTAATTTCTCTTCCTAATTTGCGGTAGCCCTTTGAAGTAGAGACATATGCCGGTGATTACGCTATGGAAGCAAGTGTTGTTCAAGGAGGTAAGTCAAGTATGCTATCATTCGAAACTTTCACTTTAACATTTAAAGGATATTCAATTTATGATAAAGAGATGTATGACCTAGTTTAGGCAATGAAGAAATGGAAACATTATTTATTGGTTAAAGAAACTATTGTTCACACTCGACGAAAAACCTCTCTAGTATTTGCAAGAAAATTCTAAATCACAGTAGGAAAGGTAGTAAAATGGATGGGGTTCTCAGACGCACCCAAAATTGCATGTGCTACATTGTTGAAAAATGGTTTAAAAAGTCCCCAATGATGATTCACGTCCTTTTAGAAGATGTTCAAGCTCCTAAACTCATATGTAGTGTATATTTATATCTTAGATGTACTTAGCTTTTCCACACTTTTTCCAGCTTTCTCACTTCATTATGTGCATGTTTTGGCCTTTAGTGCCAAGACCGCCACCCTGCCTGGGCGGTGGTTCCAAAATTGCCACCTAGGCAACGTGGCGATCCCCGAGTGATTTTTCCATATTTCATCATGCGTGTTTTTAACATGCAATGCTTCACTTAACTTCACTTTTAGGATGCGTTTGTGAACCGATTGGTCTAAAAATAGTTTTGATTGCTTGGTTCTCCTTCCCTCTTCTATTTTTACATGTGCTTTAGTTAGTTGAACTGCCTCTTCTTGCCTTGTGCATGAAGGCACATCCCAGCCCCAATTCTTATATATTCCATAGTATTGCTGAGAATTTTTGTGTATCTTGCATAGTATTGCTGCCACAATCCTGCTAGGAATTACATAGCCAAGCTCAGATATATCTTGTGTTATCTCTCTTCTACTTACATTGTAACCAGACTACCTTCAAGCTACCATTGCTCAAGCATTTTCTTCTTTTTTGTTGTTACATTCCCAATTCCTTGGACTCATATGAACACACAAAGAAAGAAAGGAACAAATTGAGGGGACAGATATAGATACAACCAGATTTTCCAAATCTCTTTCTTATCCAAGTGGAATTATTATTTGTTTGCTTCATTTGTCAAGTTATCAATTTCAAATCATTAGTTTCAATTACATATCAAATAGAGTAGTAAAATTGTTCATTTCAATTGATTAGGAAATTACAAGTAGATCAAATCATTAGAAAGCTTGTTCTTTGACATTACTAGGGAAGTTATGGGGAACAATAGCTCTTTTAGGGTTATGATTTGTTCTTCACCTCTGAGGTAGGGTTTGAAGGGTTTTGATTAAATTAGGTTATTTTTTTAGATTTAGATTCACATATTCGCACAAGTAACTAGCTACATCCAGTTGATTACTTGTATTTAGTTTGTTTATTAGATTAGAAGTATTGCTTAAAAACCATAAAAGATCAAAAACATTTACTTTTGTTAGATTAGTTTGCTTTTATTGTTTTTCTCTAATATACTATGAAAACACCAAAAACATAGATTAGATTTCCTTTGATAGTTAGTTTGTTTTACCAAGATCATTTCAATTCATTCTACATGACCATCAACGACCCACAACAAGAAAAGATGTATGGTTGTGATCCTTTGGTCCCACAACCCAACGGGCGAAATTGATAACAGACATTGATACAAGTTTATGTTTGATAGTCTTACACACACTGTTATGTTTTCTAAGAAAATAGAACAACTAAACATGCTAAACATCATCGTTAATCAAGCCTACAATTATTGGACTGCTCCTGGAAACAGGGTTTGATTACACGCATGACCATAATAGGACCACAACCTCCATGATTTTTTGGTTGTGATTCTCAGGTCCCGCAACCTAACAAGCCTCAAGCTAACCAATAGATATTGACACTGGTTTACATGCATCAATATTTAGATCGTCGCCACTTCCACCTGATATCATCACACGCTTTCATTATTGAACATAGCAGTCGATTAGACTAAGACTTTTGGACTAGACCAGAGAATCATCCATAGTCTATGTGGTTTCATTACACCTCTTGTTCTCACTGTCATGACCTTGTCTAGAAATCTATACGAGGTGCTCGTAGGTCACTTTCCCCATGTTCAACAACTAGTGAATAGAATCGAGCTCGATATCGACCGGAGTCTCCCAAATGCTATCATATCGAGATCGATCCATTTGACCACTTCATTTTAAAAGATTATTATTTTCCTTAGACTCACAAATCCCGACATTATGTGTTGAAGATATAAGGTTACCTTATTAGCTTTCCCACCATCACCACACATACACATCCATTTTTATTCTACACTGGTTGTCTCGGCATGACCTCGAGAAGTAGGGTGCGAAGAAGGTCACATGTTGATTTTCTCTCATACCGGTTCCTTCACCGGTTCTATTTGGTAATTAAGTACAATAAAGGTAGCACAAATTTTATTGTAGACATGTTGTCGTATAAAGAAACTCATGCACTTGGGTACATTTCTAGGTCCTAAAAGCATACTAGCATTTACATGATTCCTAAGCAAGAAAACTAGTAATTGACAACTATTTTTGGCCTCTTTCTTCTGTCTTTTACTTTCTCTTTGGTCTTACACACCCTACACCCAGTAAAAAAACTTTACTTGTTTATCTTTAATGACTTCAAACACCATCTCCTAACCAGACAAGTAGCACATAGGCACTCTTATCCCCTCTAAACGCCCCTAACCATTTTCTATCTTACTTGCTCCTTTTAGGTCTCTTTTATCTTTTGGGCATCTTTTTCACTTATGGGTCGGCCTTCTAGTTGTCAATTACGAAATTCAAACAAGGGAATCATATAAATACATAGTTATGTTTTCAAAATGAGGGACCAAGTACTAAGCATATACTATCATCACCTAAGCTTGCATCTAAAGGCACTAAAGAGCACTAAAATAATTCATCTAGCATCCATTCAAGGGACAAGGATTGCATCAACTCTTCATACAATTTGTAGGAAGGGAAGTTCATTTTATGCCATCCATTCATGTTATACATTTCTACATTCTATATCTATCCCGATGTCAAGTGCAACTTGCACAAGGGCATCCTAAGGCACAATTTATACACACACTCATAAGAAATACACGGAGTCCGAGATGTAGTGTATCTCTCGCTATAAGTTCACTCTTGGGGTGACCGTCGAGGTCATCGACTCCCATTATGTATCTTTTTTTAAATTTTATGTGGTATGTGACTTGTACATGTGAAATTTCTATTTTCCAGCTTCTGAAGTACCTTCGCGATCATAGTACAAACATCATGTAATCAATAAGAAGTAATTGTGACACCCTTGTGACACATTCGAGATCAGATTCTAAGCTCCTGTGAAGTCACTAGCACCTAGAATTAGTCTCTATGCCCGTGCACCCTTTCCCTATCCCAAGAGCTCATGTCGACTTCATCCCTTCTTGTCGAAATTTATAGTGTGTAGTAACAACATTCTTTATAGTTTGTGCATCACTTCTCTCTATCAAGATCAATCCTTGATCATGCAGAAATCATCCAAGTCTTATTTATCCATATCTTTCTTAGGTTTTCATACTTTAAATATTAGTTTGCTTTTTTCATTTCTTTATTTTACCATTTATACATCAGTTACTCTGTAATGCCTAGATTTAATTAATTCAAATTAAATTAAATCATTTAATGAACCCATCTGATCAAATGCTTTCTTCTTATGCTTGTTACCCGTAGTGGTTGATTTGGTTCTTTTGAGCACATTGAGATTCCTCCATCTACCCGTAGGGTTTCTAAATCAATGGTTGAATCTGATAATCCTTTTGCTAACTCACATAATGTTCCTCTTGAAAACATTGAAACATCTGATAGTGAACAATCTTATGATGAGGATACCAATGTTGATCAAGAGCAATTAGACAAGCTTACTAATTTCCGTCAAGCATTGTGTACCAAACCTACACATATTCCACATATTCTCAATGTTTTACTTGCTTCCAAACACTCTCGAGATGTTGCTTTTGTGCCTCTTGTAGGCTCTTCTTTAGCTACCATGGCCTCCACCCAACCCCTTCACATTCCTACTTCCATTCCTACTTCTATTACTCCTCTCCTTCATCCCAATGCTTCTAATACACAACTTGGTTCCTCTTCGACACCCATGACCTAGATTCTCTATACCAAGACCTATAAATTCAAATCCATCAACTACAGCAAGCCACTTCACACTCCTCTCCATCTCTTGATTCCTCATTACTTCTTCATACTCCTTTCGCACCCGCCATTTCTACTTATTCACTTCCTCCTAACTTTGTCACCCCTAAGCTTCCCACTTTCAATGGCCATGGTGACCCTTAAGAGAATCTCTGATATTTTCATGTGGCATGTCTCGACTATGTAGATGATCATACATTGCTAGCTAAGTTATTTCCTAGAATTCTTCAAGATTATGCCATGTGTTAGTTTTATGATCTACCTATTCATTTGGTAACTTATTTTACGCATTTAGTTGATGTTTTTCTTGCTCACTTTTCCATCAATATCAACACTAATATCTCTTATGCACAAATCGCTTAAATTAAACAAAGATCTAATGAGCATCTAATTGACTATGTTTTACGATACAAGAATAATCTAGCTAAGATGACCAATGTACTTGCTAATTCTGAATTACAAGATTTTGTGTTAAAAGCCTCTTAACACCACTTCAGCAGAGTGGTATCTTTGAGACCTCTCCTTCATTTTATCAATTATTTCATATGCTCAAAATAAATGAATTCAAACTTATATATGGGCAAGTGAAAATAATATGACAATGCTCCATCTTCCTTCTCTAATCAATTTCAAGGAAAATATACTTTCAAGCCATTTCCTAAGCCCACTGAAGCCAAAGCTACTGTTAAAATTGTTTTTAATCTTGACAAACTTCAATTGCAACCTCTTAAATTTTCATTTACCAAGTTTCCTTATGCACCTTGCTTCTTATTGCCACAACTTATTGAAATCAATCTTATCACTCTTCCTCCACCACTCAATCTTGATCCTTCTTGCCCATGTGGCCACAATTATGATGAAAATGCAAAATGTGACTATCACCAATGCATTGGGCATTCTACTGATCATTATTTCAAACTAAATCATATCATTCAAGATATTATTGATAGCAATGCATTCAAACTCCTTCAGCCATCCACTTCTACGCCAATCAATGATAAATAAAAGACCAAAATCTTTAAATAGCCTTTGCCCAAGCATGACCAACAAGATTTTGATTCTTTTGTTAATCATACATATCAAGTTGTGCCTCCTCCTTCATCGGGGCCTCTTGATTTCCTTTTCAATTCTATTGATGCATCACCACCACCATTTCATTTTTAGATCACGATTATCATGCTACATTCATTGTTGCAACCTAGTTTTACCACCAAAATCCTAAGGCGCGCTTAGCACATCACTCATCTTGAATCGAGCACTCACCCAAAATGCACAAGGGTACTAAGTCCCTATTTATGGAAGTTTTACTAGAATGTTAGCATTATTGAATTTATAATCCAAATCCATATTAGGTAGCAAACTATTCCACAATGCATAAACCATATCTAAAACTTAAGCATATAAAATAATAACTAAATAATCACTACAATCTGTTTTACCACACAAGACCCATGTTCAAACACATCTAACACTAATATCCATCCAATAATATCCATCATATTAAGTACTTGTAAAATAGAGAAGCCTCATACATACATAATCCAGTCTTTATAGTCATGTAGGATAACAAATCCATAGCATAACTCTACAATAAATGGTATATCCAAACCCGTGCAAATCAATACATATTTATAGGGGTGGGGAATTTCCCTTCACCACCCATGCACATTTCAAAAATAGTCTATATACTAATAATATCCATGCACCTTTACATGAGAATACAAAATCATGTAAGTACTAATAATAGATTATCTACTAGAATAACTATTGTTTAATCCTATTAATAGCTACAAAGCTATGCATGGTTCTTGATCTTCTACTCATCCCAAAATAGTCTTCATGTGCTCTCCAAGAATTCTACAAAGTGTGCACTGCACTTCATGTCCAAAAATAACCCCATGCTAAAAACGGATAAGTTTTGATTTCAAATTGTTCCTAGGTGCACCTTGTTATACTTTACTACCACATGTTCATGTGTGCTCTGTGTCTACGTACCCAATCCCTTTTGTGCTTTCATAATTGAGCTGTATTTTTTTACGCCCAACATTACCCCAAAAAAATTCATTTTGTCCCCGATAATGGGTAATAATAACTTATCCCTCCAAGAATAACGAATAAAGAATGACAGAATACATGAAGTATCTATGCAAAAAGAATGAAGGACTACTCATTGCCTTGCTCTTCCATGGGTAGGATTAACTCTGGATATTCGTTCTTAATCTCTGCCTCCAAGTCATTCCAGTCACTCAGCACTTTATTTGTCTTATCTAGAATGTCTACAACTATGGCATCCATTTCATCAAGAGTCATCTTTTCACTTTCATTCTACAAGACCTTGAGTACATTAGCCATGCTCGAGACCATTCCCTCCATTACATCCATCCTCTCCACGATGAGCTTCCCAATTTCCTTAATTATTTCCTTATGTGGGACTTGGGTGGTTGCAGGCGTGTTGCACTTTCTTCTACCGGTGTTAGCCTTTCCACGCGCCCAAGTGTTTCATTCTTCTGTGCCTGAAGGATTTCATCTTCTTCTGTTATGGTCCTTGTCTTTATGATTATATCAAGGGTCGCGCACATATTCAAGGCCGTGTCCGCTTTCTTCAATTCTTCCTATACGGTCTGCAACATTGATTCATAATCACTAATTTTACGTGCAATACTTGTCTTGGAATTTTCCACTGTCGTGTTTGTATCCTTAGGCTTTGGCATATGCATTGGGCCTTCATCTATTACCAACTTTACAAGTGTGCATATGTAATGCATCACAAAAGGAAACTTTTCTGGAACTTGTGATTCTAGGTGTGGCCTTACCTTTAAAATGTCATCTCTAATTTCCTCCACCATACTAACCAAATCTTCCACCTTTGCCTCAGCCATAACCTTCTCTATTGTCAAGCGCTTTATATATTTATCTTTTTCTTTGTTTTCATCCATTAATGCCACGATGATTGTCAATTTATCTATGTTTACATGCATAACCATTACGAGTATACCTTCACCAAAGCATTTCTCACCTACTCATTTGACGTGGCTGTGGGATTGACATTCACATGCCTAAAGTAGGGGTACTTTCTTCATTCTGTGTAAAACATGTGAGTCTTCACACATGTCGAAATCAGGCTCATCCATATGATTATGCATATACCAAGATAATTGTTTTTATGTGTGTGTGTTCACCATTTCTATATCCATAAGATCCCATCCATATAAATCATTAGGCTCCAAAGTGCTTTAGAACCGTGCGCGTATGATTTTTATTTTATCATCCACATACCCAACTACAAGGGTCTCATAGTATTCATCCTCCCTCTCCTTCTTTGTTCACTTACCCTTTGGAATCTGGGTTCCTAAATTCAGTACTGGTCCCTCACCTTTTTGTGTAGTATGGGGCGTGCCTAAAGGCTCGCCCTTATCTATATTTGTACCTATATCCTTCACTCCTCTTTATCTTTCTTCATTTCTTCTCCCAGAGACTCCTAGTTCTCAAGTTCGGTTGGAGTACTTAGCGTGCTTTCCCTAGATTCATCCTAATTAAGTATATACTTGTGCCTTCTTTTCTTTTTGGATCTACTTTATGAGGCGAAGTCCTAGGTGATCTCCTTAAGGGTTGTGATGTTCTCGCACCCTGCTCCCCTTGTTCATCTTAGCACCCTCTTAAACTAAGGATCCTCAGTGGTATGATTCACATTGATCTCCATGGAACTTATTTCCAATACTTCATCATCATGTTCTGCAATGGAGGGGTCACCTCGCACTCTCATGTCCCTCCAGTTGTAGGTTGTTTTCTTCCCCTATGCTCCAAACCACCAATTTCTTCATGAAGTTCTTCTTCCTCGCCTTCTTCCTCTGCAAGGGGCGAGGTTGGTTCCTCATCTGCCAAAGTGCCAATTATATGCTTCCCCTTGGGTGGGCCAGGAAGTTTGAACTCATTCTCCACATATTTTCCATTTTCCAACCTAGGCTTGAGTTGGATATATACAAGGGTTTCCCTATCTCACCAATTTCCAAACTCATTGCCTTCATATTAATATCATCATAAATTAACCTTTCAATGTATGTAGACTTACTTGGATACACGTAAGTCTTCCTCAATGTGTGGTAGTTGCAGTTTACCTTGTCTGTATCAAACAAAGCGATCGGCATTCATCCAAAACCAATCTACGGATGCATGTAAATAGCATGCGGTGAAGGCATATGGTAGCTTACACCATGGGCTCCACTTCCTATCCTTCATTGAAAATCATGTAATATAGAAGTGTTGATACATAGAAAAATATACCTGCTTGTCTAATACCGAAGGTAACTCCTTAGGTATTCTCCATTCCTCCTCAAACCCAACGTGAATTTTCTCATACCACATTTATGCCCTTTGCTTAAAGGGGCCACTCATGGTCCAATCATAGGTATACTATTCAAATATCTTAGTCAAAGATTTCTTTTCTTGGGGATATTGCCATACTTTGTCCTTAGGCCCATCGGGCACTGTAATTTGTACAAAAATAAGGGATAATAGGATCACGCTAAAACTAATCATATCACCTCCATGCGCTTCCTCAATGATGGTTTCAGCAATGAAACCTGCCAAGTTATAAGTCACCTCTTCACTCATATTCTTCATTTTATGCAGCCATAAGGTGTTAACCTTCGACCATTTCTCCTAGTTATTCAGCTTTATCAGGAGGTGTGTTATTACTTGGAAAACTTGGTATTTTTTTAGCTTATCAATGTCCATTCCACACCCTCCCTTCAAGTAACCCAACGCTTTGCTTTTCACAATGATTATTTCCTTATCTATCGTGTGATTTCCTAATTTAGTGCCCGAAATCCTCAATCCTATTAGGGCGTGGTGATCCTCATCCATCACCCAAAGAAAGTAAAATAATTCCTCTTGGACTCTACTCATAAACCACTAGTACAATTTTTCTAGTTTTCCAAAATAAGGGAGTTCATACAACTGTAAAACTCCTACCTTTTCCAAAAGCTTCTCACCTGCATCATCATACATGGCCATATCATCCATTGTTCGCTTGTTTGTCTTCTTTACCAATAATTTATCTAGTTCATCCTTGTTATCTTTCGTCTGGTGGTTGTAATCACTCACTTTACTCTAGCAAATGTGTGAGTCCCAATCATGACCCATGTAAACCCCTTCTAGGTACTACATTTCTGAAACAACTTTGAGGAGCATCCTCTACCTCAACCTCAACTTCCTTTGGCTTCTTTCCCCTTGTGGCCACTCCAAGGGCTCTCCTTGGTGCCATAATAACTATAAAGGTGTGATCTTTTACCTTCTTTGAGCTCTACAAGTCCAACTCCACATGCCCTAGCTCAAAACGTATGCCCTAGCTCAAAACCCAAACCCTAGATGTCACTCTTCTTCCACACACACCTCTACTCTACTCAAACACTTCTCCAAATGGAGCATAAAATCACCCTGGTGTGTAAATCTGACAAATCCAACTGGTTCATGGCTCTCCGCACTTCACATCTCATTCACTAGCTCGCACAACTTCAACTCGCTCGAATGTTCTTGTATGCAAAGGTAGAAATGATTTCGTAACATGTATTTATATAGTTTCCACAAATTTTTCTCATTTATTACTCTGCAATACTAGCGTACTCGGCATTGATTTGACATTTCTTCAATTATTTCATGTTACTTGTTTCCATGCCACAGTCATAACCTTCTAGCATGCCTTCTACTTCTCGGCCACATGTCTCCTTTTTGCGCCCTCATGCACCAAAGTACTTCACCATTGCACCCTTCACTAAGTAGTTTTCAGTGTTACATCCTACCTCATGTTACACTTTGTGCATCCATTTATCCATATGTGGTCTTCAATCATGAGAAAATTTTCTCTATCTGTACCTTTCCAATCTTCTCTATTTTTACCTTTCCAATTTCCTCTATTTGTACCTTTCCAATTTTCTCTATCTGCACCTTTCCTTCAAGCCCCTACACAACAACTCTCTCCTACACATACTCATCTTTAGATAATATTCAAACAATATTCAAACTTGGAAATGAACCCTATATATATTCCACCCCACACTAAGGGTATGTGCAGTCCTCTGTGCATGAAAACACTTTACATCGTAATCGACTTAAGCGCGTAAGCATGCTTATTACACAAAAAATTGAAATAAATTGAAAAAGCATAAAAAATATGAAGGAAACACATATAAAGGGAAAGCATTAAGGAAATCTAATCTAAGTGGAAATATTTCCTTATTACAAACACCAACAAGTCTTATTTATAGTAGGGCTTTAGCCTACTTCTATCAAGTAATCAGAAACCGTGTTCCATCCAAAGGCCTCTAACTGGAAGGCATTTGAATCAATTATATAAGTTATAACATATGCTCCCAACCAATGCACCTTAAGCTTATCAGGGTGGCACAAGAACTTTGAATTATATAGAAGTACCATATGTCCAACCTCAAAACTTCTTGTCCTTGATGTGTCTATCATGATATACCTTCTGCACAACATTTTCTTTCTTCCGACTCCATCATGCTATAGTACGCCTTTCATCTAGCTACATTATTTTATTAATACGTTCTTCAAGTGCTGTTCATCCACTAAACTACATGTGCACGTAATACACAAATATGGTAACATGAATTCCACTAGTAGAATAGCCTCTGCGTCAAACACCAATCCGAAAGGGTGTGGCTTTATTCAACCTTGTGTAGGTTTTCCTATATGCCTAATTATAGTAGAGACTTTATCATCCCAATATTTCCTTCCAACATCACAAATTTAGTTAAGATATGGTTCAATATATTTACGAAGGCCTCGGCGGCTTCCATTTGCATGAGGATGATAGGGTGTTGTTTTATGGTGTGCAACCATAAATTCATCCAATAATATCCTTATTATCTCATTAAGAAAATGAGTACCCCTATCACTTGTTAAAATTAAAGGGCATCCATACCTGCTGATAATATTTTCCCATAGAAACCTTGTTGTCGTATTTTTGTACAACCCTTTGTAGGTTCCGCTTCTTCCCACCTTGTAAGATAATCTGTACAAGTTATAATATAGTGTGATCTAGTCATTCACGCAGTTGGGGATATACGACCCACAAAGTCAATTGCCCACACAATAGGCCTCAAAATCATTTTATCTCTATGCCCAAGCTTTCTAAGGTGCTGACAATGGTCACATGCCTTATAATATTCTTTTCAATCCTTATGTAATGTTTCCCACCATAGACTAGCTAATATAATCTTATGTGTGGTGTAATCTCCCGCATACTATCCACCTTTAATTCCACCATGAGCCTCCTCTATAATTGCTTCACACTCATGCTCAAGTACACACCGGTGTAAAACTTCATCCCAGCCTAATTTGTATAAGTCTCCACTAATCAACATGTAAGGTGCGGCACGGATAGCAAGTTGTTTCTTCTCTAAAGTCTTCATACCTTCAGTCACCACACCTGTTCATAAAAAAGACAACAATATCCTCTAAGTTCAAGAGAGCTATTTAACCTAGATAATTGTGCATCCGGCATTATATCCTCAATGCTCTATGCATCCTCTCCTAATTGAATCCTAGATAAATGGTTTGGACTAGAATTACTCTTGCCTGGCTTAACCACCATAGTAAAGTTAAACTCCTAGAATAACATAACCCAATGGCATATGCACCCCTATAAAATGGGCTTATTCACCAAGTACTTCAGTTCCATATGGTCTGTATAAAAGATGAATGGGGTAGCCGAAAATACTGACAAAACTTATGGAGCACGTATACCATAGACAATGCCTCGCACTCTATAGTGGTGTAATTTTGTTCTCTGGAGTCAACTTCTTGCTCGTAAAACAAATATGATGATCAATAATCCCTTCTCTAGGTTGTGATAATAGCACACCAATGGCCATGCCAGAGGCATCTACATGAACATGAAAATTCTTGGTCCATGAAGGAAAGCGCAGAATAGGCACTGTAGTAAGCCTTTCCTTGATATTTCAAATGTGCACTACTATGCCTCACCCCAATAAAACTTACCTTTTCCTTTTAATAACTCCTCCAAGGGCACAACAATCTTGGCATAACCTTTTATAAAATTTATGTAATATCTTGTGTGTCCCAAGAATCCACGAACCTTGCTTTGGCTAGTGTGTTCCTCTAAGCCTAAAACAATAGCAACCTTAGCAAGATCCACTACCAAACCTTAATTATAAATGATATGTCCTACAAAAATTCCAAAAGGTGTGGAAAAATGCACTTCTTGATGTTCAACAAGATGCTCAACTATTAACATCTCTCAAACATGAGCCTTAAGTTATCACAGTGATCCTTCACAATCCCATAGACTATCCAATCATCCAAATACACCTGTAAGAACTTATGAATAAAATCCTAGAATGCCTATACAACAATCCGCGAAAATACGTAGGCACATTTTTTTAATCCAAAGGGCATAACTATGTATGTAAAACTTCCCCACTCAATGGTGAAAGTTGTCTTCTCTTGATCCTCTTTAGCTATCCTCACCTGATGATATCCATAGAATCCATCAGTGAAGGACTATATCTCGCGCACTTTACTGCAATGCCTTCTAGGATTTCTTCATGAAACAGCAGTGGGAAAGGGATCAATTACACATGTAGCATTTAACTCCCTGTAATCCACACAAATTATGATTCTTCCATCCTTATTGATATTGATCACCATAGGGCTCACCCATTCTAATTCCTCGATGGGCTCAATGATTCCAGAATTCAGCATTTTGTCAATTTCTTCTTTTTCCTTGACACAGTTCAGATTCATCCTGTAAGGCCTCTTTCGAATTGGGTGCGCACCTTCCTTCAACTTGATTCTCATTTCACCCAAATATTCATGTACCACTTTTAATTCATGATAGCCTCCAGGAACAAATCCTGGAAGTCGTGCAATAGCTTGATTATCTTAGCAACTTCAGAGTCAGACCAATAATCTCCAATGATGGCCTCCTTTGGTTTAATATCCATTCCAATGTTTACTTTCTTAGTCTTCATAGGTTCATGGTAGGCGTGCGCCTTCTCATCTACATTGTCCAAGACCTCGTGTGTACCCTTTGTATGCTCAATATCTAGGTTCTCCACTTCTTCATCATCAACTATATAGACCATCTTACCCTTTTCTCTTTCTAGGTAGGCACACCCAAGCTATTCAGCATATGTTTCTTCCTCTTAAAAGTGTACCTCTAGGTCTGACTCACCTAAAAACTCCTGAAGGAGCTCCTCAACCTTTACACTATCTCCCATAGTTAAGCACTTCATAACTTAATGCCTCATTCACCGGAGGTTTAGTGGAAAAATAGTCAAAGGTCTGAATCATACCTGTAGTAAGTTCTTACAAATTTCCAGTCTCTCTATTCAACTTTTCGTAGATATACCATGTGTGTGCGCAGCCTCACAAGTTGAAATAGAGCTTGTGTACCGATAGCGAAGGTGGTAAAGCTTCCAGCCCCTCTGTCTAAAGTCTCTCACACTTTGCTAAATGTTGTGTTGAACATAATCATTACCATGAAATGCCTGATTGGAGTAGGCACATTAATCTAGCAGATAAAGCAATCCTCACTTCTCTCCACTCCAAAATATTATCCATGTGAACCATCCACCAGCGCATTGTTGTCCCATGCAAAGTATAAACTAGCATATTCCTTCTTTCCACCTGACATTCCCACTAAACTTCCATAGTAAGCAAGAATACTTTTGGATTCTCTTCACCAGTGTACCTTGGTACTTAGAAGGCTGGCCAAATGCACGATACTACATGGCTTACTTACGTGCACCACTACACTTCTCACTTCCCTCACAACCATTTCATAAGTCGCATGTGCCCATTTGTCAAAGGTTAGTTTTTTTCGGTTTTTTTTTTGAAACCTAAAATGCAAAATATCAAAATCTTTGACTAGGAGGGATTATTTTTGAAATTTCTTATTTTATATTGGTCCCTAGGGGGGTGCACTGCAGGGTAGTCTTTTATTTCATTAAAAATGGACTATTTTTTCTTTTTTGCAAGCTTTTAAGTTTACCTAGTCATACGTCAAAACTAGTCATGACCGCTACCACTGCACATGGTGGCGGTTATAAGATCATCACCCTTCTAGGGCGGTGGTTACAAGACTGCCACCCTAGCAGGGGGCGACGGTTTTGAATAGAATGCTAAAATGACTATGCTACGCTAATTTTTTTAGATTTTTTGGCGTTTTTACAATGTTTTTGATGATCTTTTCTAATGAAAAATGTTACTAACTTGCTCTTTTTGTTGTTTTACAGAAGGAGGAGTACATTCGTTGGAGTCATGAGTGAGAGTGTGACTAGATCATAGAGATTCTTGACCGGTTGACCTAGGTAGAGATTGATTTATTGCACCAAGTAGGCATATGGTGGATAGTGCAGGGTGCCTCATTACACCTACCAGGTCACATACTATGTGATTTATTCTATTACTAGGATGCTGACTAAAACACTTTCCAACTTACGGGTGTCGGGGTGAGTGGACAATTATATTGAAGGATATGTACCAGATACTTGGAGTTCTGATACTCGGGAGGCATTTGACTCTCGAGAGGGTAGGAGTCCGAGATCCGAGCTAGTTTATGGGCTACTTACATGGGTGATCTTGGGGTGTCAGCTGGCACCAAGTAGGGTGTGAGGATTCATTCCATTCCCTTCACTCATATCCCCACTATCCACAAGTCCATCTTGGATATTTTGGCCTCACGGTTGATAAGGGATAAGGGTAGAGGCAGATTGTTATACTACTAGGCTCCCAGCATCACTCGAGTTGAGGCACGAAGCATCTATGCCTGGGGAGTGGATATCCTAAGGACCACATACCATGATTTCTACTAGGTTGTCCAATTACATGGACATTCTCTTTGTTATCCCACACTTGTGATGAGTTGGGTATATGAGCATATTATCCCCTACCAAAGGGGAGTTAGGGTACACAATCTAAGGGTCATCGGGGCTACTAGATGGAAAGGGATGTTAGTGCTTAGTGGGCCACACCATTGGTGGCTTCATTGACTACCGCAAACCTTGTTGTTACCCCTTACCAAGATATCACGGAGTGTGGGAGCAAGATGGGACTATAGTGACGACTTGTGCCACCACTACCCGATTAGTGGATAGATCGGGGAGGGTGGAGACTCACCCATTTGACTAAGTTCCTCGGCGGTTTGGCCACCCATACATTTATATGCTTCCTCATGTAGTAGTTGTGTACGGGAGTATCGGGGAGGTCCAAAATGGCCCTAGCGGAGTTCCTAGTTGGACTACGGTCACTTCGGGGTTCCTATAACAATTAGACAAGTTGTGTGTGTTTGGCGTGCGATTGTTCCCACACCCTTACTCCGGATCAAAGCCATACCCACTCACATCGGGAGGAGAATATAACGATAGATATAAACTTTTAAGACCGAGGTGTAGATAGGTGATGAGACTAGAGAGGATGCGAGTGGGGAGAGTGGAGAGGAGACCGGTGAGGAGCTGGCGGTGAGGATTTAGGCATGAGACTAATGAGGTAGTTTGCATAGAGGAGAAGAGTGACCAAAGAGGCATGATACTCTAAAGAGATCCATGGCCAAGTATCCGGAGGTGGATGCGAGATGGAGACATTAGTTTCCAAGGGGCCACTTCCTTGTGAGGGAGGTGGTGATGATGAGTATATCATGGGACAGCACATTGCCTCGGGAACTAAGGAGGTGTAGCGAGGCACTTGTAGTGGCTACACCATTCGTACAGGGACCCAACATGGGTGTCTAGAAATCCACGTATGTGATTTACTCTTTTCTCAACTTTTTTAGTTTAGAAATGTTTATCACTATGTACCGTACTTTTATATATATATATATATATATATATATATATATATATATATATATATATATATATATATATATATATTGTTTTTGTGGTTTTCTAACTCACCATTGTTTTCTTTACTTTTTAGCGACTACTCAAGAGTGGCGAGATCTTATTCATCAAGTCTGTGTGGATACCTTGTTTTTTCTTATGGGGAAGACCAAAGCGGAGTTATTGGAGGATGTAGGGCATTGTTTACAAGTTGGTCACCACACCGACATTTTGTGCCTCTTTGGAAGGTGGCGGAGACCATTCTTGATCTGAAGATGAAGGTTACGGGGTATGAGGCAGTTGAGAGAGAGAGGAGGTAGAGCCATTCACGTAGTGATACCATGGCCACTCACACCACTCAATGCATTCACGATGTCATAGCCGTAGCAGGAGTCCTAGAGTCAGGCGTGCACCTTCTCAGGGATCCCACAGGGATTGATAGGCTATTGAGCCTTTATTGCTTCGTTGCCATTTTTTGAGGCACATATATGATTTTTTTTGTATTTCCGGGCTCATTGAGAGTGTTTTGACCACGCATAGTGCATGATGGCTTTGTCTAAAACTTTATTCCATGATATATATAGATACTTCTTTTTGGTTTGGCTATTCTTTGCATAGAGTTGACTTGTTTTGTGGTTTACTTCGCATGTGTACTCTAGATGTTTAGAACTTCTGATTTTGTATGCTTTTTAGAATGTATGCAATGGATGATGTATGCTAACAGAATGATTTCTTTTTTAGAATGTTGATATATGATGATTATGCAGACACATTGTAATGTTGAACTTTAGCTTTTCAAGTAATGTTTAGTACTTCTTTTTGTTTATTGGAAATGTTGATGAATAATGATATGATGATAAAATGAATTCACTCCACTCCTAACCCCATGCAACTAGTAAGATGTAAGGGCTCAACACCGAGAGCTAGGAGGGATGTGAATTGTATGGTTTTGATAGAGATGGAAATGGTGAGAGAAAGACAAGAATTTGACATAAACCCAATTAGGAACCTCTAACTTAAGTCTGCATATAGTTTACTACACAACCTAGACTGTAATCGATTACAGGTTTATCTAGACTTGGATCCAAAGATGGCCTCGTAATCGAAAAAAATCTTTGTTTTAAGGTTTTAACTCTCTCTTGGAACATGCACATCTAATTCATTTTTCTTGGGAGTTTTAAATTTTCAAAGCACTTTATTTGATTGAAATTGCATTTAATTTATTAGTTTATTTATAGAGACCCCCTACACCTTGCCCCATGCTACCAATAGGAACCATGGGCTCATCACTAAGGACAAGGCATAGGAGAGTAAGGGAACTTCCCTCCTTTCCCAACCTCGTGCAACTTGTAAGAGGCGCAGGCTCAATACTGAAGGTTGGTAGGGTAAAGAAGTGTGTAAATGAAAATTTTGATTGATTTTGATTTGTGATATATATTGTTTTTATTTTTTTTTTGGAAGCTTTAATTGATGATTTTGGGAAGGAAATCTTTCCCTAGCCTCAACCCCATGTAACCAATAAGATGTGAGGGCTCAACACCAAAGGTTGAGATAGGAGAACAAGTGCTTATGGGTGAAAATGTTTAGAATGTTTTTGTACCAAAGAGGATTTTCTAGTGAAAGATATTACATTACTGAAGCTTCTAGAATTGATTGTGGGTAAATACAACTATGCTAAAAGAAATCTATAAGCAAAACCAAGTATGTAGGCCTTGGTAGGATTAGTGTCAAAATTTCATCTTATCTTGTTGAACTGATGAAGTGATAAGAATTGTTGATGATCATATCATGAATGTGTGAAGAGATATGATTTGAAGGATTGTCAATGTTTTGTAGAAGTTTTTGAGAGTTACTTGAAAATAAGTTCCTTGACTACAAATTTTACATAATGAGTTGAAAGATGGTAATGCAATGTGAATGTAGTAATATACATATGGAAATGTTGGTGGATCATGTGTAGTATCTTTTAAGGTGAAGAGAGTTGATGGATTCACCAAATTCCTCACCTTCTAGTGTACATAGGTGATATGCCCCATTCTTATAGTCCTCTATGACCCGATATGGACCCAACCACTTGGGCCTAACTTCCTACCTTTGCTGGTATTTTTTTCTATTCGATTGTCGATTCTTAATACCAGATCTCCCTCACATATCTCATGTTCATAAACTTTCTTGTTGTACTTTCGAGCCATTCGGTCAGCATAAATGCTATTTCATTGCTCAGCATTGATTCAAACTTCATCAAGGATTTCTAATTGAGATATTTGCACTTCTTGATAGCCTCCTTCTCCCAAAATTCCTTGTAGTGAGATCGAAGACTAGGTAATTCAACTTCAAGCAAAAAATCACTACGCACCAAATACCAAAGAAAAGGGGTTGCCCGGTTGGCATTTTTATTGATGTTTGATAAACCCACAAGGCCAGAAATAGCTTTAAGTGCCAATTTCAATTTGTTCTCCTTGACATTTTTAAGGAGAATGGACTTTAACGTCTTATTAGTCACCTTATCTTGTCTATTGGCTTGAGGGTAATAGAGAGAAGTTGTGTGGTGATTTATTTTGAAATTTTCACATAGTTCACATACTTCCTCATTTTTGAAAGACGTTCCATTATCAGAGATAATGACTTGTGGGACCTCATACCTATAAATAATTTGGTTCAAAATGAACTTAACAATTACACATCCTAGTATGGTGGTAAGAGGCATCGCCTCTACCCACTTAGTGAAATATTTTGTGGCCATGATTATGAAGTTATGGCCATCTATTGATGAGGAGAGAACTTCCCTATCAAATCTAGGCCCCACGTGGAAAAGGGCCATGGTGTTGCAATTGGTTACAGAGCTTTGTGTTAGTATGTGGATCTCATGAGATAACTCTTGGCACTTGTGGCACTTACACACATAATCTACCACATCATGTTCTAAAGTAGGCCAAAAATAGCCCATCCGATGTATCTTGCAAGCGGTGGCGTGGCCTTGAAGTGACCTCCACACACTCTACTATGGGATTCATAGAGAATCTTCTCGAATTATTCTTCATCAACACATCTCAACAACATATTGTCAAAGGCATTATGATATAGCACTTGTTCTATGATTACGTATTTAGTGGTTATGATGTGTAGCCATATTCTTTGTTACAATGTTGCCTCTTTAGGATATGCATGGTCCACAATGAAATTAACAATATCAATATACCATGGACATGTAGAAATGGGGGTTTTATCTTAACGTAGTATATGAATTCATCAGGGAAATCCATGTTAACTAAATCACCTCCATCTAATGGGTTGTCAGCCAACCAATCTACAATGATTTCTCCTTTGATATACTTTTGGTTAACAAACATCTACTAGAACTTACCCATCAGAGTTATGAAACGTCTAGATTTCTTGGATAATGAATCCATATGTTAGAAACATTCACAAATGATCAGTCTTGACAATAACCCTCATTTCTTGGTTAAGCATGTAGTGTCTTAACCATTTCATTGTGAAAACTATAGCTAGGCATTCTTTCTCTACCTATGTATAGCGTGTCTCATATTCGAGAAACGTTTGGCTGATAAATTATACCATACACTCTCATTTTTCATCATCCTCTTGAGCTAGCATGCAAGCTAATGAGACGTATATATCCCATGAATAAATAATAAGAGGGTGATACAATTTAGGAGGCATGAGTGTGGGAGGTGATAGTAGGAATCATTTGACTAACTCAAACACCTTGTGACACTCTTCCATCCAAATATTTGTTGGGTTTCAAATTTGTACTTTAGGTGAAACCACAGTTAGGGGACAAACAAGTCACTCCTCTTTTATGGGAGAGGTTCCCTTATTGAAATCCGAAACAAGATTATTTACAAAACTACAACTTTCATCAAATGTGGTATTCTGATATATGAAAATGTGTTTTCTTCGTGGAAAAACACCAGCACAAGAGAATGGAAGAATGAAGGGGAAAGAGAAGGCAAAAAGGCAATAGTTTCGGGAAAAGAGATTGATGAGAGAGTTCCCTAATTGCATTGGATAAATGAATTACAGAGAAGAATCATTCATGTTTTTACCTTGGTGTAATTACGCGAGACAAAAAGTTCCCAATTGCATTTTGAAGAACACAAAGTTTCTTAGCTTCTATTTGATCAAATGATTCACAAAACATAGCAGAGGGAGAGAGGGAAAAAGAGGAAAAAGAAAAATAAGCTCTTGTAATGATTTTTTGGTTCAAAATTCCAGTCTCGACATCTCAGAATTTCAAACCACGACAATGGCTTCTATAACCCATCAAATAGCTCATGAAAAGTGGTTATAACTTCCTCCAGGCGAGAAAAATGGTTTGCAAACGGATTTCATCCTTCGTGCCCTTCAAAAATCATCCAATCATGAAGAAAAACCATGGCGGAAAACTAATTTGTGCAAATACACAGACATTTCATTTTATTTTCCAGTTTCAATATGAACCATTGATTTGTTGTTAAAATGTTCAAATCGGACCGTCCATGTGGAAGGAGAAGATTGGAGCGGGCATGGGAAAACCCCTTTCAATTTGTGAATTTTTTGTTTTGGCACTTTGGAACAAATTTCCTTGCAGCCCACTCCTACTTTTTTAACTTGGACATGTGGCAAGCTATGATTGGAAATGGGGTCACGGTGCAATTCTAAACATTTTGACCTATTTTGCAAAAAAAAAATCACAAAATCTCATTTACCTCCGCCACCACGCAGCTCCAACTCAGCGTGGACATGTGGCGCAATCTGTTTGAAATGGGTGTGTGGCTCTCATTGTAACATTTTGACCTTTTCTGCAAAATGGCACAAAATCTCATTTACCTTCGCCCCAGTTGCTCTGCATCGGCTCTTTGGACATGTGGTGCCCTTAGATTCATTGCGGGTTATGGGGAAAATGACTTACCTTACCACTTTTTAACCTTTTGGCAAAAGGTTCAAAACCTTGAATTCTTCCATGGCTCTGCCGATCCGATCCTCCCTTTGGACACATGGTAGCCTTTGATTCGCTATGGGTCCTTAGGAGCTTTTGTTTCAATTCTCCCCGCATGGGCTCATGGGCCAAATCTTACCAACTTAGCTTTTTTTCAAAAGAGCAATGTGCGCAAATACCTCCATAGCTCCACCAAGCCATAACTTTAAAATTATAAGGAGTTAGGAGGACTTCTTTACCTTTTTGGAAAGGGGAAGAAATTTCCCATCTGATGAAGTGATTTTCATGAGCCCTCCAATTCTTAGAAAGTTCCAAATTCAAAAATACCTCTTTTCAAGTATACTTTAAGGGCACCAACTCAAAATTTTGCAATTTTAGACTTAGAAATTAAAGGGAAATTTGAGGGTGACAACAATATTGCAGCAATCCGTTTTCAATAGATTATTTATTAGATGGATGGAGAAGGTCAAATCAGGAATGAAACTTCAGAATGCACCGAGCTTTCTAAGAAAGGACCTTATGCCAGACTTGTCTAACAGTGGGATCATTTCCAAAACTGCTCAGATTTTGGCTGGATCTACATTGATCCCTTGTGAATAGATAATGTATCCCAGTAGCTTCCCTCCCATCACACCGAACATGCATTTTTTAGGATTTAGTGTAATGTCGTATTCGATTAAATGAGAGAGGATAATGCAAAACACCTCAGGGTGATCGTTGTGTTTTCTGGCCTTAGCTAGCAGGTCATCTACATAGGATTCCACAATCTTATGAATGATATCATGGAATATGTAATTCATGGTGCATTGGTAGGTTTCGCCCGCGTTCTTAAGTCCAAATGGTTTGATTATATGAACAGAGGTTCCCAAGGAGTGATAAATGTAGTCTTTGTTTGATCTTCCTTAGAGATCTTGATTTGATTATACCTAGAGAATCCATCCATAAGGGACAACATCTCATAACCAGTTATTATGTCAATGATGACATCAATGGATGGGAGTGGGAAATCATCCTTGGGACATGCTTTGTTGATGTCCCGAAATTCAATGTAGATACAGATCTTTTTGTTCTTTTTTAGCACAGGGACAATGTTGGATACCCACATCGAGTAATCGACTGGTTTAATGAACCCCACCTGTAGGAGTTTCATTACTTCCTCTTTGACCATCAACGCCACCTTTGGTTTCATTGGCCTAGATTTTTTCTTAATGGGCTTTGCATCAGACTTGGTCACTAGGTTGTGAACTTCACATGAGGAGAAATTCTTATCATTTCTTTGTAATTGAACGCAAAGGATTTCGAATGCTCCTTAAGGATTTTTGTGTGTATTTCTATTTCTTCAGGAGTTAGTGAGGAACCTAATTTCAAAATTTTTGGATCTTCCTCTGTCCCAATATTAATGTCTATCGTACCTTTTATCAAAGAGGTGTTACCCTCCTCAAACTCAGGTGGGGCCGAAGGTAATTCTAATTCCCCCTCCTCTTCTACCTCATAAATTTCTAGGCCTTCCAGGAGAGAGGATCCATCATGTGATCTCCAAAATAGGAGGATGAGTGAGGAACAAGAGAAAATCCTCTCTTATAGTGTTGGGGATGTAAATCCGTGTAGGCATTAAGATACCCTAAGATAGCTTCATCATTTTCTACATAGTCTAGGGTTGTAGGCTCATTCTCGGCCTCAACATATGCCAAGATTGGGTTCGTTGGTACTTTGTGCACTAAGGGTTCTACACGAACCAACCTATTTTATTCTAACTCCTTACTCGGACAAAAGCAAGAAGTAGAGGTGGTTATGGAATCTACGAGAAGGTTTTTTTCTCGTGGAATGGCTTTAATTGAGATGAAGTCAAAATCTTTTGTCAAATTAAGCACCGTATAGTTTTGTAGAGTTGTAGGTGTTCCGCCCTAGTCTCATATACTTCTGAAACTTGATTTACAACTAGTTGTGAATCACCCATTACTCTAATATTAAGAGCACCCATCCTTTTGGCTACTATAAGACCAAGAAGGAGAGCCTCGTATTCTAGCTCCATTGTTTGTGCACTCAAAATCTAGTTTGAAGGAAAAAGGCATGACCTTCCCTTCTAGAGAAGTGAGGATCACACCTGCCCTAGTACCAAAGTGGCACTTCACTCCGTCAAAGTGGAGAGTCCAATAATTACTTGGAAATATTGAAGTTGGGTCATTCTTTTTATCTTCTTCCTTCACTTCTAAAACTTCCACCATGCAGACCTCATCAAATGGTAGAGAGTTGAGTCCCGTGGAATGTCCTATGCCCATGGAATCAAATAGAAGGAGAAGGGTAAATCATTCTTCAACAGCTCAAAAATATTTGTTGTGTTTTTTTAGACTATCTCTACGATAGTAGTTTCATCCTTGACCGTAGGAACCCCTCAATCAAGCTAGTAGTTTCTAACTCCGTATTAGGAACTAGTTTCGTTTCGGGCGTTGAACTTGTTGGTTTGTTTAATTAGTTCATGGGGAGTTCAAACTTAGAATGCACTCCTAGTATATTCTTCATATTAGCTAGGTGTATGTCGAAGGGCTTTGGGTCACCTTATGCACAATGAATACCTTCCTTAAGTGTAGGAATCTTACTTCCTAAAACAAAGTGGAGGGAATCACCTTCATGCGGTGTATCTAACAATGATCGAGGATCATATTATAGTTGGTTTCCTAGTCTATAATATAAAACTCTATGAGGATCGTCTTGGGTCCCAGGTGACTGGAAGGACTATAGTTCTAATTGATGTTGCCTTGAGGCTATCATAACCTCTTAGTGTGTTTCTCATTGAAGAGAAGTTAGTCTCTCCATAACCTAACTTCTAGAGAAAAGAGAAGGGGACAATGTTAACTATCACCCCATCATCAATCATAGCATGCTTTACATATTTATTGTAGATGTAAACCTATAAGTACATATCTACATCACATCTACATGTTATTTCAGCATTTGTGGGCATTTTGCTGATGTCAAATACAAATCCGACATCTCTTTCTGGCTGCCAGGAGGATAGACATCAAATTCTATATAGTTTATCTATGCCTCCAGAGGAGGAGTGACATTTCTTAAATGTCCAAGACCCTATGTTTCTAATAAAGCAGCTCTATGAGCAAGGGAGTTCTTCAATAAGTCCAAAAAGGAGATGTGAGAAAAGGTCTTTGTTAGGTCATTGATCAAGTCATAAGCTCCTACCGGCTTTGCAAGCATCTCACAAATATCATTTGATATAGATAGGTAAATTGGAATAGGCTACAAAGAATAATCTCTAGTTCTAGTGACAACATTTATTTAAGGCTCAATCTCTAATTCTCTACAAGACCCACTATCTTAGTTTGTTGATGGCCATCCAATGGAGGTGCCACAGATGGGTTTGATGAATTCAAAGCTTCTTGATCATTATTTCCCACCATGATACCCTTGTTTGAGCCGTTGGGGTCTAGCTTACCATTATTGGGACATGTTGGGAGAGGATCGTTGAAGATCCTAAGTGGGACATTTTAGGGGACACAAGCCCCATGTAAGTGTTTTGAGTAGGTGTCATAGGATTTTCCAAAAACATGTCAATAAAGATTTGTCTTTGGTCTTTGGGTAAGCATTGTAAAAACTTGTTACAATCCTAACAGGTTTTGGCATCGTGTCCTTGGACCCTGTGGAAAGCACAAATAAGTTGAGGTCATAATCCTGAGGTCTTTGGTTTGTGTTTTTTGTGGCCCAAAGTTTTGATTATTTTTCAATTGTTTGTTATTTTAGTTGAAATTTGGAGGCCTTTGCCTTGATTTGGAAATTGATTTGGGTACCCACCTGGATACTAGCTAGGGCCTTGAGCCTAAACTTGTTTTTGTTGTTGTTGATTTTATTGTTATTGTTGTTGATTTTGTGGTGGATGATTGAATTCCATTACATTAATCATGGGAGAAAATTTGTTACTCCTTTGATTGTTACCATTATTGTTGTTATTGTTAGCGTTATTTGTATTTGGGGTATTAACAACATTGGGTTTCTTCGTTTGATTAGTAACACCATCGGTTGTAACACCATGGTTTTTATTGAGGACCTTAGGTCCTTGGTTGTTATTTGTATTGTTTGGGTAACTTGAGTTACCTTGATTGGGAGTGATCAACCTCTCGTTAGAGTCGTAGGTCTTGCGACCGTTGTCTATTACTTGCTTGATCTATCTGAAGAGCACCCTCTAGCACCTCTTCATAGCTTCTAAGTGGGAACTTCTGGACCTCCTCCTTTGTTTCTCGGTTAAGAGAATGAAGGAATAGGTCACAAAGATTTTTTTGATCCATATTAGGCATGTTTGTTGAAGAATAGAGCACTTGTCGCCATCTCCAAATGAAATCTGCAGTCGACTCATTGTGCTCTTGTTTAATGTGCATAAATTCCCTAATTCATGTCCTTAGCAATTTATTCATGTTAAAAGCTTTAATAAACTTGGGCATGATTTGTTTGAAAGAGTGTATCAAAGCCTTTGATATCTTGTAATACCAATCGAGAGAAATACCTTCTAAAGTCTTAGGGAAGATCTTTGTAACAACTACATCCCATGGGAGTAGCTCTCGAATGGCAGTTGCATATGCCTTAATGTGCGCATTGGGATCTCCCTCCCCTTTAAATTTTGGAAGGTCTAGTAGAGGCCTTGGGAGCATGACACTCCGTATGGAAAAGTCAAGGGGCTCCTTGAGATATTCTCGATGGGTACCTCTTTGCGTGGGATTCGACCATTGATGATCCTTGTTGGGGAGGTGGAGGTGGGATTAGTTGTTAGTATGGTGAAACATATACATTTGTTGGGGCACAAGGATTCCCCTGTGGCTGACAATATGGGTGAGAGTACATGTCCCCCTGTAATGACTTAGAATACATGTATATGTAAGGAGGAATATTATTTTGGTACATATTTGGAGGCACAAATCCAGGGGAATGTTACATTTCCAATCGGGATGGCGTTTGAGAACTCACTTCGACTAGTGCATGTTGTGGATATCTGTATGTAACATGGGGGCATACCCAAGGTTCCAAACCAATTGAGAAGATTCCCGAGGCTAGGATCGCCCATGTAAATAGGAGGATTTGGATCAGTTGCACTTGGCCATAGGTCTGTTGATGATGGTGAGTCTTCCCTTGCCCGACATATGAAGCATTAGCTACTTGGGCAAGTTCTAACTCCCTAACCTTATCCACCAATGTTGAGATGACCTTGGTTTATGATGGCGTGGCATTTTTCTTTAGCATGTACTATTGAACCTTGGTTAGTTGCAAAGGCATATGATATCCTGCTATAAATTGTTCATTGTTTTTCCACCCCTCTTTTGGAGAATTTTTTGTTATGGGAGGGGTAGTGGTTTTTTTTGAAGAAAGACATCTATATGTCCTTGCACCCTATCTAAAGGTTGGTTCATACTTTGAAATCATTGTTCACTTTAGGCGTAACATGTTAGATACTCCTCATCTAAAAAATGGGAGTTGATCAGACTACCTATTAATTGGTTATCTGAACAAAACCCAGGAGATGAGTTTGACTCTCAGTAAACATCATGTTATTAGAGCTTGAAAGTTTGGGTTGTTTTGTTTGTGTAAGTTAGTCAATTTCCTCAATCCGACCAAGGAACCATTGTTGGTCCCCAAGGAGGAGGAGTTTGAGAGGCATGCAAATGGGTTGAGTAATTGTCTGCCCATGCAAATAGCGAGGGTGATTGTTGTTGTCTTCCCATTTGATAGTAGTATGCCTCTAGACCCAAAATGGGTTGGTCATATCCCGACATATTCGAGGGTATATAAATACCCACAAAATAATGTGAGAGAGGAAAACTGGATGAAGAATATGTAAATAAAAAGATAATAGCTCTTCACGTCAAATTCACCAATTTATATAGATGAAAATTGACGTGCGACCTTCATCTACACTCGGCTCCTTGAGGTCTTCTTGAGGCAAAAGGTGTGGAAATATGGATGGGTAAATGGTAGCGAAATGTTCTAGTGGGTGAAAGTGTGCATAAATGGTATGGATAGGTTGTCAAGGCAATACGATATCTTTAATTCGTAATAATGGGATATGTTCGTTGAGTGCAAAAAAAAACATGTCTAACTGAATGGGTAGAATGAATGGATCAAAAAGAATAACAATGCGAGAGGCTCCAATGTCAATATCAAGCTCTACAGATATTCTTTCTACCGAGTTGTGAAATCCATGGGAAACCAATGGGAGCCTCGTAAATATGTCTAGACAAGGTCATGGAACAAGTGAGTAAGGCTTGGTTTCACATAATCTAGATCCGGTTGGCGGAGTGTTCCAAAATGTGAGGGTTGGTTGGGCTTCCTTGTTTAGAATGTTCAATTATGATATGATGTCGGGTGGTAATGGTGATGTACGGAAAACCAATGTGCATGCAGACTCATGTCAATGTCTGTGATAAGCTCTAGCACGTTTAATTGTGGGATTGTAGGATCACTACTGAAAGTTCTTGGTTGTTGGGGTCCTTGTATGGTCATGTAAATGATCAAACTCTATTTCCAACTATCCAATACTCATAAGCTTTTTCAGCTTCTATGTTTAAAACAAGTAGTTGTGTGATCTTCTTGGAATACCTTATTGGGGTTCTAGCAACTTGTATGTGTAATCCTGTATCTATATCAGTAAGAAGGTCTCCTACGTCTAGTTATGGAACTAATGGATTGCAGCCAAATGTTTTTCTCTTTCAGGTCCATTTATGGTCATGTAGATGTTTAAGGCAATCTATAATTGGGTTGTTTTGACCAAAATTCATATGCTTTATCATCTTCAATGTTTAACACATCTAGTTATTCAGTGATTGTTTGTAGATCTCTAGTTGTTCGAAATACATTAAATCTAAGACCTTGATCAATATCTACTAATGGTACCACTAGATTTGGTTGGGACACTATTGGTTTAAATACGTAGTTCTTGGGTTCTCTAGGCCCCGTAATTGTCATGTAAGAAATGATTGAATTAATCTAGTGAAGCAAATTAACTAAGAAAAGTAAATCTACACTATGTTTTTGGTATTTTTCAATATATGAACTGAATAAAGCAATAAAAGAAACTAATCTAATGAAAGTAAATGTTTTTGGTTCTTTTATGATATTCAAAAACAAAGCTTCTAATCTAAATAAATAAATCTAATACAGACAATCAACTAGATGTAGCTAATTGATTGTGCAATTGTGTTAATCTAAACCTAAAGCAATTAACTAATTGAAACCTTTCTAATCAAAACCCTCAATCTTGCCTCAGAGGCATGAGAAGAAATCACAGCTTCAAAGAAGTTATTCTTCCCTATGCAACTTCCCTAACAATAATAAAGAGAATTCTTTTATAGAAACTTTCTAATATGATATGATCTATTGTAATTACTTGATGATTGCAACAATAAAATACTTTCTCTACTCTATTTGATATGAATAATTTGAATGAATACAATTCGAATTGACAAATTTGTAGGAATGAAGGAAAGCAAATAACAAATCCAACCTGGAATACAAAATAGTGGTAATCCAGTTGGGAAGTATTTGGTCCCCTCAGTTATCCTTTCATTTCCTCGTATCTATGTGAGTCCAGAGGTTGGGAATGCAATAACTACACTAAAAGGAAAGCATTCGAGCAATGGGAAGCTTGAATTGGTATATTGGTACAATGCAAGTGGAAGAAAGATAGCACAATACAAGCGAGATTGGATATACATTTTCCAAGAAGATAGAAAGCGACTTAGCAATTGTAAGGCTGCACAAAATAATTCTTTGACCATTTTCTTGAAAACAAGTGATCAATTTATAGAAGGTTGGTTGTGCAAAGGTTCAAGCCAATTGGCAGCAAAGGGGTGCCACATCAACAATGAAGAGGGAGTTCAAACTAACAATCACAATCAATCACAAATTAGAACTAAAGAAGGGGATTCCACAAGGCAGCTAGGCTTGAAATCAGCCAAAACGGGTGAGAAACATGCATAAAAACCAAAGCTAAGTGAAGCAACATGTGTCTAAATCAGCATTGGAACATTTTGGAAAATTTGCACAGGACCGCCACCACTTACCTGCACAGGGTGGCGATTTTAACACTAAAGGTTAAAACTACTCTAAAATGAAGTGGGAAGCTAGGAAAAAGCATGCAAAGGCTAAGTAGGGCTATCTAGGCTACAAATATATATTGCAAGTAGGTTTAGGAGCTCGAACACCTTCTGAAAGGATATGAATCATCATTAGGGACATTTTGTAACCGTTTTGTGATAATGTAAAATGTGGAAATTTGGGTGTGTACAATTACATTCACATAACTAGATCAGAATCAAACTTGGGTTAGAAAAACATCACGAGACACCGGCTGCAAAGATCGACAATAACGCTTGAGTGCATCTGTCCTCCCTAGGTGTTAATGTCCTAGGGGAACATACAATCAACTTATCATATCAACACAGTTCATAGAATCCTTTAGAGCGGTTCTACAATTACGAAGCGGTCCTTCAATTACAAAATTTATTATATCTCCTTCAATAGGTACAACTTGGAACTAATTCAGAACAACAAGAATAAATCAGGGATGTACCATCTGTAATGGTGCTTATTGGGTAGAGTCGTGGATGGAGAGTAACATTAGACCTCTCTCCCCAACACTTGCTCCTTGACGTGAGATCACCCAAAAACTTATAATTGGTATGAGATCAACCAAAAAACTCGCGATCGGCATGAGATCACCCAAAAAAATCACTCTTCACAACATTACATGGAACTTTTATATCCTTTACACTCATTTACATCAGGTGCACGCTTTCCTTTTACTACTACTTTTACACACTTTTGCATAATTTTCTCACATTTTTCATATACATGACTTTGACTACTCTTTCACTCTTTTTTTGTAGGTTTTTCCTTAATACACAACAAGAAGTAGCCTATAATAGCAAATACAAGCACAACAATAGGTACAACACAACACATATGCTTCACCCGTAGGGTCACTTTCCTTTCCTAGTATTCACCCTTCATTTTGCACTTATTCCATGCTTCACTTGACCTCTCGACACGTTATTCACCATCACTCTCTATAGGATCATAAGGTACGCATCTTCTAAATACTTTATGTTATCAAATATTCACTCAACAACATAAAGTGGGGAAAATGTATACACAAAATCACGCTTTTGGGTACATTTCTAGGTCCTAAAATCATATTAGCATTTACATTATTCCTAAGCAAGAAAACTAGTAATTGACAGTTATAATTGGCCTCTTTCTTTTGTCTTATGCTTTCTCTTTGTTCGTGCACACCCCTATGAACCCAGTCAAACTTTAATTGTTTATATTTTATGACTTCAAACATTAGTACCCAATTAGGATAGCAGTGCTTAGGTGCTCCTATGCCCTTTGGGTGCCCTTGACCACTTTCTATATTACTCACTCCTTTTGGGTCTCTTTTATCTTTTGCGAATATTTTTCACTTGTGGGTTGGCTTTCTAGTTGTCAATTATGAAATTCAAACAAGGGAATCATATAAATACATAGCTATGTTTTCAAAATGAGGGACCAAGCACTAAGCATATATTATAATCACATAAGCTTGCATCCAAAGGCACTAAATGCATTCATCTAGCATCCATTCAAGGGAAAAGGGTTGCATCAACTCTACATACACTGCATAGGAAGGGGAAGTTCATTTTATTCCATCCAATTATGCTATAGATTTCTACATTCTAGATCTAGCCCACTATCAAGTGTAAATTGCACAAAGGCATCCTAGGGCACAATTTCTACAAACACTCATAAGAAATACATGGAGTCTAAGATGTAGTGCAGCACTCGGTTGTAAGTTCACTCTTAGGGTGACCATTAGGGTAAGTCTGAATCCCCATTTTGCATCTTTCTTTAGATTTGATGTGGTTTGTTGGCTTGTGCGTGTGAAATTTCTATTTTGTAGGTTATATGTACCTTCGACAATCATAGTGAGAACATCGGGCGATAAACATGAAGTAATTGTGACACCCTTACAACATATCGAGATCAGATTTTGAGATCTTGTGTAGTCACCGATTCCCAGTAGTCTTCGGTGCCCATGCACCATTTCCTATCCCATGTTCCCTTATCTCGGCTTCATCCCTATAGTCTTTTATTTTACCAAACAATGTAAGGTGCGCTAACACATTACTCAGCCAGAACTGAGCGCTCACCCAAAGTGCGCAAGGGTACCAAGTCCCTCTTTTATGGAAGCTTTGTCAAGGATTTAGCATGATAAGCACACACATAGATATATTCCAGATCCATAATAACAATGCAATAATAAACCATAAATAGATCTAGATCATAACCATATGCAAGAATAACTTATACAAGAATCAAGATTAGGTTTACCATACAAGAACTAGTCACAAATATGTCAACAACCAATATCCAAATCAATAAGATCCATTGTATTAATTACTGTAAAACACAAAAGCTGAATACATACATAGTAATGTCACCATAAGTCATGTGCGCTCATAAACCAATAGCATAACTCTAACAAAAATGGATCCCTAAACCATGTAAATCAATACATATATATAGGTAGTGGGGACTTGCCCTTCACTACTCATGCACCTTCCAAAATATGCTACATGTTAAGAATAGCCATGCACCCTTACATGATAAATATAAAAGCATGTAAGCTCACTAATAATAGATCATCAACTACAAATCTAATCCTATTAATAGCTCAAAACTATGCATGTCGCTTGATCTTCCACTTGTCCAAAATATCCTTGCTTCGTCCTCAAGTATTCATGTTGCTGCACTCCTCGCACTCAACATCTATATTTAGCCTTACCATATAAAGTAGCTAAGTCCTGATATCACACTTTCCCGGGTGCACCATTTTCCACTATACCTCCACGCACACCTCCACGCCCTATGTTCGCGCACCTAATCCTTATGTGCCTTCAATACTTAGGTTGTAATTCATCAGCCCAACATTACCCCACACTTTCTTCATTGTCGTCCCGATAATGGGTAACCAAGATTCATCTTTCCATGAATAAAGAATAAGGAATGAAAGAATACTTGGGCACTCTATCCCTCTATAGGTAGAATTAACTTTGGATATTCACTCTTTATCTTCTAACTCATTCCAATCGCTAAGTGCCTTATTAGTTTTATCAGGGATGTCTGCAAGTATTGCTTCCATTTCATCTATAGTCATATTTTTGCCCTCATTCCGTAGTATTCTAAGGATGTTTTCCAAACTTGAGACCATCCCGTCCATTACATCCATCCTTCGCACTATGAGTTTTCTTATTTCTTTGATTCACTCCTTATGAGGGTCACGGGTTGCTGCAAGCGCATCGCGCTTCTCTACTACCAAGGTCAACCTCTCCTCACACCCAAGTGTATCATTCTTCACTACACTAAGGACCTCATCCTCCTCTTCCGGTCCTTGTATTTATTATATTTTCAGGATTTGCACACATATTTAGCACCAATTTTTCCTTCTTCATTTCATCTTTCATGGTCTATAGTACAAACTCATAACTAGTAATTTTGTGTGCTATCGTGGCCTTTACTTTCTCTACATGTGCCATAACATCCTTTGGTTTTGGCATGCGCACTGACCTCCATCCATCACCATATGAACTAGGGTGTGCAAGTAATGCATTACAAATGGAAACTTCTCTGGCACTTTCTCTTCCAGATCTGGCCTTGCCTTCAAAATTTCATCACCAATTTGTTTCACCATACTCAGCCGTACGTGCCTTTGCCTCAGCTATCTCCTTTTCCTCCATCAGGCACTTGATCTCGGTGTCTTTATCTTTCCTATCTTCTAACAAGTTCTGAATAGTTTCCACTTTGTATATTTTTCTCGTGTAACCTTTGCAGATACCTTTGTTAATGCATTACTCACCTGCTCATCTAACATCTGAGTCGGTTTAATTGTCACATGGCATGAATGTGGTGCTTTCTTCATTCTCCATGAGACACATGATTCTTTACACATGTCAAAATCAGGCTCATCCATATGAGTCTGCATACTCCATGATAGTTGCTTACGTGTGCATGTGGTCACCATTTCTAAATCCATTAACTCCCAGCCATAAAGGTCCTTGGGCTCCAAAGTGCTTTGGAACCTAGCGCATATGATTTTGGTTGGGTCATTGACATACCCAACTATAGGAGTTTCATACACTCCTTCATCCTTCTCCTTTCTAAGTGCTTACCTTTTGGAATGGGTAGGTCCGCATCAAGAACTGGCCCTCCATCAGTTTGTGTATCAATATGCTCACCAGATGGCTTGCCCTTATCTAGCATCCATATCTGTATCAATGGTACCACTATCTATCTCCCACTCTTTCAAATCCTCTACATCATGTTTCAATTCTTCCTCCTAAGGTTCCTCTACATCCTTAGTGTTGAGCGAGTTTTTCACGTTGTCCTTTGATTTCTCACCCTCATCATCCTAAGTAGGGATGTACCTACACCTTTTCTTTACTGGCTCTACCTTGATAGGAGAAGTCCTAGGTGACCTCCTTGGTGGCTGTGATGGCCCCATACCTTGAGTTCTAGTTCTTCTCAACACTCTCCTATATTGTTGTTCCCAGTTCTCTCCTAAACCTATCTCTATTGCGCATGTCTCCATTCCCACTTCCTCATATTCCTTCTACAATGGAGGGTTATTTCACATGATCTTTTCTCCCCTACAATGGGTTGTCTCCTACTT
Organism: Taxus wallichiana var. yunnanensis; assembly: GCA_018340775.1. Taxonomy (NCBI): domain Eukaryota; kingdom Viridiplantae; phylum Streptophyta; class Pinopsida; order Cupressales; family Taxaceae; genus Taxus; species Taxus wallichiana. The sequence continues at coordinate 160,042,251 of CM031243.1, read as the reverse complement.
CCATGCTCCAAGCCACCACTATCTTCCCTTAGTTCCTCCTCTTCTTCTTCTTCATCATGGGGAAAAGTTTCCTCTTCACTGTAGTGTGCCCACAATATGTTTTCCCTTGGGAAACTCACAGAGAGCTTGAATTTGTTCTCAACATATTTCCCATTCTCCAATTTGGGCTTAAGGTAGATATATACCTTATCTACTCTAGCCTTCCCAATTTCTAGGCTCATAGAATTAATATTAATGTCATCTAAAATAAACTTCTCAATATAAGAAGACTTACTTGGATAGACATATGTCTTCCTGAGTGTATGGTAGTCACAGTCTACTTTGTCTGCATTGAAGAGAAACCTCTACATGTTTGGAAATTTGTGTACTGATGCCTAGAAATAACGTGCAGTGAAGGCATATGGGAGCTTGCACCAAGGGCTCCACTCTCCATCCTTCATTCTAAAGCGCCCTATGTAAAAATGCTGGTAAACAAAACTGAGCCTACTTGTCTAATACCGAAGGAAGATCCTTAGGTATTCTCCATTCTTCTTCAAATGTAACATGCAAGCACTCATACCAGAGTTCTTTCCTTTGCTTATAGGGTCCACTCATGGATCCATCACATGTATACTTCGCAAATCTTTCTGCAAGGGATTTCTTTTCCTCTGGGTATTGCCAAATCTTATCTTTTGGCCCATCGGCACTCCAATCTCCATAAACACAATAGACATAAGGATTACACTAAAACTTATCTTATCCCCTTAGTGTACCTCTGTAATAATAGTCTCAATAATGAAGTTGGCCAAATTATAGATGACCCCTCTGTCATCTTCTTAGCAACATGCAACCAGACTTTGTTTACATGTGACCAGCGCTCTTGATTGTTTAACTTGGATAGGAGGTGCATTGTCACCCTGAGTAACAGGTATTTCGTAACTTAAAGATATCCATTATGCACCCTCCCTTCATGTAACCCAACACTTTCTTGGTTGCTTATATGCCCTCCTTATCAATGAGATCACTATTGACTTCGGTGCCCAAGCTTCTTAACCCTGTCATTCTTCCAATCAAGGGTGCGGTAAGCCTCATTCGCCACCCAAAAAAGTAAAATAAGTCCTCATGGACTTGGCTCATCAACCATTGATAAAGCTTCTCTAGTTTTCCAAAGTAGGGGAGTTCATAAAGCTACAAAACTCCCATATTTAACGGCCAGCTTTCTCTCCTACGTCATCGTACACATTACATATCATTCTTTGTTCACATAGTTTTTTTTTCCACCAATAGTTTGTCCACTTCAAATTTATTATCCTAAGTTATGTGGTTATAGTCACTTAATTTGTAGTGCCAGACGTGTGACTCCCAATTGTGGCCCATGAATACCCCTTCTGGATCTTCATCTCGAAAAATGACTCTCAGGGGTATCTTCAACTTTTGTTTCTACTTCTTTATGTTTTTTTCCCTTTGTAATCACTCCAAGTGCTCACTTAAGTTCCATAGCAACTATAATAGTGTGTCATTGCAGTTGATTTGAGCTCTGTAACTTAAAACTCGGATGCCCTAGCTAAAAATTTGTGTGCCCTAGCTTCAAACTTCACGTGCCCTAGCTTCAAACTTGAACCCTAACTATCAATTTTCCTCCCCGCACACCTTTATTTTTCTCAAACACTTTCTCCAATGGAGTTCCAACCAATCCCATGCATAAATACGTCTGGTTCAATTTCTTATCACAACTCTTCACACTTCTCACGCAACTCACTCTTAGCTCACTCTTCAACTCGCTCGAATGCTTCTTCTTCACAATCGCAAGGTAAAAATGATTTCACAACACCACCTTTTATAATGTTTGTAACTTTTCCACATTTATTGCTCTCCACCTACCCCCATACTTAGCATTGAATGATGTTTCTTTCCTTTTTCCATGCCCCAGTCATAACCTTCTAGCATGCCCACTACTTCTCGACCATAGACCTCCTTTCGTACACCTTCATGTACCAAATTACCTATCCACTGTGCCTTTCACCAAGTAGTTTCCCATGTTGCAGCCTAGCTCGTGTTACATTGTGTGTCCATTCATCCACAAGTGGTTTTTACTTATGAGCAATTTTTCTATATCTGCACCTTTACTGCATACCCATTTTTAAGAGAACGTTCAAATTTGATCCATTTATCCTGTATATACTCCACCCCACACTAAAAGTATACACGGTCCTCTATGCATGAATTCAATAGATAGTAATCGAAACCTTACGGTGTGTAAGCGCACTTGCTACAAAAAACACCTGAACTAAATTGATAAAGCATAGCAATGATGAAAGGAAACACATAAAGGAATGCATTAAATGAAATCTAATCTAAATGGAAATATTGTCTTATTACAAACACCAAGAAGTCTTATTTATAGTAGGGCTTCAGCCTACTCCCGTTAAAATATCCAGGAAACCATGTCCCATCCAGAGTCTGTAACTAACAAGCACATGAATCAAGTATATAAGTCATAACGTCACAATCCCAAACAATACACTATGAGCTTTCCAAGTTGTGCAAGAACTTGGAGTCATAAAAAATAACCATCTGTCTAATTTCAAGCTTTTTATCTTTAATATGCATATCATGTCATGCCTTATGTCCGGCATTTTCGTTCTTGACTCCATCTGGAAATGACATGACTTTCATCCACCTGCATAAGTTTATCAAATGCGCTCTTCTAATGCTTGTTCATCATCTAGACCTTCTATTCGTGTGCGATACGTAGGGAAGGTAATATGAATTCCATGGGAAAAACAACTTCCACGAATCACCAACTTAAAGGGTGGGGCCTTATTCAACCGCTTATAAGTTGTCTTGTATGTCCAAAGTATAATGGAGACTTTATCATCCTAGTATTTCCTTCTAACATCACAAATCTTCATTAATGTATGTCCCAATATCTTGTTGAAATCCTCATCAATTCCATTTTCTTGGGGGTGATAAGGTGTTGTTTTATGGTGGGCCACCATAAATTATGCCAATAGTATCTGATGATCTCATTAAGAAAATGAATGCCCATATCACTTATCGAACTCAATGGACATCCATACATGTTGATTATATTCTCCCACAAAAATCTTGTTGTTGTAGTTGTTGTGTAATCCTTTGTAGGCACTACTTCTACCCACCTTGTAAGATAGTTTGTACAAGTTATAATGTAGTGTGATCTAGTCTGCATGGGTGGGAAATAGGACCCATAAAGTCAATTTCCCACTTTTTGAAAGGTTTTGCACTTGCAATAGGCCTCAAAGGAATTTCATCTCTATGCCCAGGCTTTCCAAGGCATTGAAAATGATCACACACCTTGGCATATTATTTACAATCCTTGTATATTGTTTCCCACCATAGACCATCTAATAAAATCTTACACATGGTAGCATCTCCTACATAATGTCCACCTGCAATCCCACTATGAGATTCCTCCATAATAGCTTTGTGCTCATGCTCAAGCACACACCGCGCAAAAACTCATCCCGACCTAGTTTGTATAAGTCTCCACTAACTAACATATAAGGTGCGCACGTATGGCAAGTTGTTTCTTCTCTAAACTCTTCATCCCTTCAAGCGCCACACCAGTACACAAAAATATGGAAATTTCTTCTACGTAAGAGGGTGCACAGTTCAATCTAAATAATTGTGCACCTGACATTGTATCCTCAATGCTTTGCTTGCCTTCACCTAAATTAATCCTTAATAGATGATACGAGTCCAAATTGATCTTGCCTAGTTTCTGACCCCTTGTAAAAGTCAAATTCTGAAACAACGAGAATCTAACGACATATGTGTCCCTACAAAATGGGATTTTTCACCAAGTACTTAAGTGCCATGTGATATGTATAGAAAATTAAAGGTGTTTCCGAAATTATTGTTGAAACTTATGCAGCGTATAAATCATGGACAAGGCCTCGCACTCTGTAGTTGTATAATTCTATTTATCCAAGGTCAACTTCCTACTTGCAAAACAAATAGGATGATCAACAATACCTTCTCCATGTTGGGATAACACTATGCCAATGCCCATGCCAGATGTTTCCACATGCACATGAAAAGGTTTTGTCCATGAAGAAAAGTGCAAAATAGGCATTTTAGTAAGTGTTTCCTTGATGTTTCAAATGTGCATTATTGTGCTTCACACCAATGGAACTTTCCCTTACTTTTCAACAATTCTTCCAAGGGCGTGGAAATCCTAGCATAATCTTTGGTAAAATTTCTGTAATAATTTGTGTGCCCCAAGAACATGTGCACCTCACTCTAGTTAGTAGGTTACTCTAAGCCCAAAATAACAACAACCTTAGTAGGATCCACTAACAAGCATTCTTTACAGATAATATGTCCCAGCAAAGTCCCAAAGGGTGTAGAAAAAACAAACTTCTTAATGTTTAAGGAAATGCTCAACTATTAGAACCTCTCAAGCATAAGTCTTAACTTATCACGGTGGTCTTTCACCATCTCATAAACTCCAATAATCCAAGTAAACCTATAAAAACTTATGAATGAAGTCCTGGAATGCTTGCACCACAATGCGTGAAAAGATTGTAGGTGCATTCTTCAATCCAAAAGCGATAATTGTGTATGCAAAACTTCCCCACTTAATGGTGAAAGTTTTCTTTTCTTAATCCTCTTTATAAATCCTCACTTTATGATATCCAAAAAATCCATCAGTGAAGGAGTAGATCTCACACCCTACAATGCCTTCCAGAATCTATTCAATAAAAGGTGTGGGAAAAGGATCTATTACACATGCAGCATTAAAATCCATATAATCCACACAAATTCTTATCCATCCATCTTTCTTTATGTTTATCACCATATGGCTATCCTACTCGACCCCTCAATGGTCTCAATTATTCCAGATTTCAACATCTTATCAATTTCTTCCTTTACCTTGATGTGTAGATTAGGATTCATCCTATAAGGCCTCTTCCTAACCAAGAGCGCACCTTCATTTAGATTGATCCTCATTTCACCCAAAGAGTGATGTACCCCTTTCAACTCATGATAGACCCTAGGAAATAAGTCCTAGAAATCACACAACAACTCAATTATCTTCGCAACCTCTAAGTCAAACCAATAATCACTAATGATGGCCTCCTTGGGTTCAACATTTGTCCTAATGTTGACCTTCTTTGTTTTCATAGGCTCGTGGTATGTGCACGCCTTCTCATTTACATTATCTAAGACCTTGCACGTACCCACATATGATCAAAATCTATATTTTCCACTTCTTCATCATTAATTATGTAGAGCATTTTACCTTTTTCTTTTTCTAGGCAAGCGCACCCAAGTTGTTCTTCATTTGTCTCTTCTTCTTCAAAATGCGCCTCTAGATCTGACTCACCTAGTAACTCCTGAATAAGCTCCTCAGCCTTTACACTATCCCCTATTTTCAAGCACTTCATAACCCGTAATGCCACCTAAAGTTTAGTAGAAAAATAGTCAAAGGTCTTAATTATACCTACAATCGGTTCTTGCCAATTCCCTATTTCTCTCTTACATTTTGCATAGACATATCATGTGCATGTAGCCACATAAAGTGAAGTAGAACTCATGCACCCATAGTAAAGGTGGTAAGGCCTTTTACCCCTATGTCTAGAGTCTCTCACATCATTGAATGCGATGTGAAGTAGAACCCTTCCCATGAAATTTGCATGTCTTAGTAGGCACATTGTTCCAAAGAAATCTAGTAGAGAAGTCGATTCTCACTTCTCGCCACTGTAAGAGACCATATATGTGTACCATCCACCACCATGTTGTTATTCCACGCAAATTATACACAAGTGTATTCCTTCTTTCCACTTGGTATGTCCACTTTGGCCTCCATAGCGCACGAAATACTTCAAGATTTCCCTCACCAAAGTGTACCTTAGTACTTGGTTACTTCCCAAATGCCTAACATTATGCGGCCTACTTACTCACATAATCATACTCTTCATCTCATGCCCAATCATTTCATAAGTCCCATGTGCCCAGTTGTCACAAGCAACGCTAGTTGTATCACTCATAGATTGTGCATCATCCCATTGAATAACTCCTTCCTTTTATGGCTCAATTGTTGGTGTGAGGAATATTATTTCACCTCTATTTATTATTATGTGAATTTCCCTCACCCATGGTGAGTCATCTCACTTAGGTGAGATCATAGGTCATTAGGGTTAGGGCTTATGTGTCATGCATTGGAGTTACTCAACACTCCTATATGTACCCTTTCTTTCTGATTTATGAGCATGCCAAGACACTCCACTGTCTTTCTCTACATGAGCTTATCTGTTATTTTGTTGCATGATTTTCCATTGTTGCTCGAATCTTGTTGATTATATTGGAGCTATCGCATTACTATTGGGGTGTAACTTCATCGTGGTGCACAGTTTCTATATCGATTCTCATAAACACTCTTTCATGGTATCAGAGCTTGAGGATTCGGTAAATGTGCACTCATCTTTTTGAGTTGTTGATTACTTCTAGTTTCGCTCTTATCATTCCTCATGCAAGTTCATTGGATCTATTTTGGAATCTTGCTAAAATTATTAACAGATCTCGATATTCTAGTTTTCAAGTTGTGCATTTTTAGGGTTTGTGCATGTGTCCAAGTTTGCATTTTTCACCACTGGGTTTCACTGGTTTCGGCCACATTTTGGTGGGAAAGCATTATTTTGAGGTTGGCTCATTTCGATCTTAATCAATTTTTAAAATAAAAGTGATTTTTTTAGAAAACCTATTTTTGGCCTTCTGTCACTCTCCCCGCTATTTGCATTATTTATTATCCCCACATAAACTCTTGAGGTTTGTTGCATTCCACGGTATTACATCTCTATCTATTAGGTCATTTATTTTGCATTGTGGGGTTCTTACGTGTATTACCATTTGAAACTATGATCTCTCACTTGTCTTTGCATTATAGTGCCCTGCATTTGTGTGTTGATGGCTTACCTTATGCATTGTTGCATTTTTCTTGGATTTTCCCCCTGAGTTGTGCTAAACTTGCATGTTCATTTTTAGTGTGAATCAGTTACTATTGACTTGGTTTCACCACTCCAAGTCTCTCACCTATCTGTCTGCGTTCATTTCTCTATGTGTATTGCCCTATGTTGGAGCATTCCTTCACCACATGCACTTTCTCTGTTGAATTGTGTTGGGTCGAACCACCGTTAACCATTGCCTTGTCCTTATCCTCCATGTGGTCGCAACCTCCTTATCTCCCATTAGTCGTGGACTAACCTACCATACTTTTTTGATGAAAAGGATATTGTATTATATTAATGCAATACGATACAAGATACCTTTCAACAAAAATGTGGGTCATATGAGAGCATGCCTCAAAACCACAAACAAAGCCGAGGTTGAGCCTAGTGTAGTGACAAACAAACTAGGCCGAGCCTAGGAGATTACAAAAAGAAGGCAATGCAAACAAAAATGCCACCAAACCAAATCACTCATGAGCAGCAAACATGCCCGAAGTGGATGGATCATGGTCATCCAACAAGGCTGAGATAGGTAAGTCTTTGCCTGCATCTGGGAGCTCCCGACCATCAATGCAACATCTTCTTCCTGGTCTGCCTCCTCACGAGTAGGAATGGCAAAGCTAAGGTGAGGGAATTTATTAGATGGAGGTGGTGGTGTGGGTGGATTCCAACCATCAGCAGTATGAGGTGCAGTGGCAAGTGAAGAGCCCTAGCCATGATGGCGACGCGGTGATCCCTAGCCCTGTTGACGAATATATGGGCTCTTGAGATGAGGAGGAAGTGAGCCACAGCCACGATGGTGAGTGGCGAGTAACTTCATTGGTGCGAGAGGGCCCAAAGAGTGGCAAGGTCGGTTGAAAGCACGTCGTTGGGAGTGAGCGTGGCGGCCACCATGTCTGGATGCAAGGACCACTGGAAAGAGATGGTGGCATATGAGTAACATTACATGGGGCTTCCCCCTAGTGTCAAAGCAGGGTCTGGAGGTGATCCACCTCTAATGCCACCTTGTTAAACTAGACTTGTATCTATAGTATCACATTAAAGATCACCATAGACTTGTTATAAATCGAAAAGGATTGATCAACAACAAAATTAGAAAATAAAAATCATTTCTTTCTTTCCAAATCCAAAACAGAATCTCCCCTCTAAAAACATGCCAAATTTGGGTGAACATAGGTAGAAGCTTGGGATTGTCTCCCAAAAGGATATGCTACCAAGTAAAGCAATGCGGCCTTAATGGAAAGAAAAATGAATGAATCTAATTCCAGGCAATCTGGGCTTTGGGACAAAACCAGAAGATATGCAAAATTGTTTCCAGGTGACCACAAAATGGGCATTTGGGAGCTTGGATCCCAATTTGAACAAGACGAGCCCCGATAGGAAGTCCTTGGTGTAAAATACACCAGAGGAAATGGGCAATTTTGGGCTCCACACAAAGATTCCACACAGTGGAAAATCACCTACTCTAGGTAGATGGATTGGAGTGAATTCCCCATCATGTGTTGAGTTTATCCACCATGGGAAAATGAGGCAAAATCCAAAATAGCCTTTGATGGCTTTGTAGGTGCGAAATGGAGTATCTGCATACCATTTCCAATCCATCCACCATGGATGAGAGGAATGCACATAATCTTGTGTAACATATGGTCAGGAACCAAGCTGATCACTATAGAGTAAGTATCTTGGTCCTGATTAGAGAGCCGAAAACAAGCTTTAAATGTTGACCAAGATAACCAAGCTTAAGCATTTTTGTAAAAGAAGTCCTCAATGGTGCACATTCCACTTTTGAAAATTTGAGCTCGGAGATTCCCGGGACTTCGCCAAACACTTATTTTTTGTTTGAAAAATTGGTGACCACGAGAGAGATTGATGATTAACCGAGAGCCCATTCTCGAAATTCATCCCCCTTGAATAAATGTCGGGTTTAATGCATTCTCAAGCTTTCTAAATTCTCTTAAGCACAAAATTGCTGACAATTTTGACAGCACACGAGGTGATGAGCACATTGACAAAACCCAATCCTTTCCATGCGGGGCAGCCATAAAGAGAACCTACAACAATACCATGTTGTATTAGAACTTTCCAAGCTTCTTAGCCTGTAATGCTTCTGATAATCCATTTCGTGCAAAGTGCATGCCCTTGACGTTGAATGTCAATGAGGCCGAGCCCCCTGGAACTACGAGAGAGGCAACATATTTCCCGGGATACCCGATGAAATCCTATCTATATAGGCATTAGCCCATAAAAATGCTTTGAGCAGATTTTCCAGGTTTTGAATGGAGGCTTTAGAAGGAACCCAACACGATGAATAATAAACGTGTGTGGCCGCAAGAACTTTGGAATAAATTTGGAATTTTCTAACCAAAGATAAGGGTTTAGTGATCCAATACTCCAACTTTTTCCACCTTTCGAATAACATATTACCGGTGCTCAAATTTGGGAAGCTTGGAATGCAAAAGGAATCCCCAAGAATTTGAAAATCTCACAATGTGTGATAATCTTCCATTGGAAAGCGAAGCCAATCTAGTGCGGGAGGAAAGATTGTTGATAGCACTGGGTTTTCGCCATTGGATGGATGAGCCAAAGGATAAGCGAGAAAGTATCCAAGCATTGCATAGCATTACAAATGTTGGCTTCATCTTCAATGAGCGTAAGAAAAGAATCATCCACAAAATTCCCATTGAGGAGTTGGGAACTAGGCTCAAGCATGAAGCAAAATTCCCCTAACGAGATCCCGAGATTTAGCGTTGGCTAATAAATACCCAAATCCTTCAGCCGTGAGCACATATAGTGTAGGAGCTAGATGGCACCTTCCCGAATAGAGCAAAAAATCCAAAATGGTTATGAGTTGATGTCCTTTATGGAAACACGAGTAGAGGTATCTCGCAAAATTACATTGGCGGATTGAATAAAAATGGGGCCAAATCCAAGGGCCTGCAACATGGAAAGGATGAACGGTCATTCAATGCGTTCATAAGCTTTCTCAAAATCAATTTTTATGAACATGGCGGATTGTTAGATTTGCAGGCCCATTCCATGCCTTCCCAACCCACAATGATATTATCTAGGATATATCTACCCTAGATGAATCCTATTTATTCAAGCTAAATAATGCTCACGAGGAAATTACACGTACCACATAGCCAAAGCTTTGGTGATGATTTTATAAGAAACATTCAATAGAGTGATCGGACACCAACAAGTAATTTACTCTAGATCTCCCTATTTAGGGATGAATTTGATTTTTCCCTTATTGATTTGTGGCCCTAAGGATTGATTTTGAAACCCTTCGAGGTAAACTTGGAACAGGTCATGCCCGACCAAATCCCAAAGGGCTTTATAGAACTCACAGGGGAATCCATCGCATTATGATGCTTTATCATTGGCCATCTGCATAGTGGCTTCATGGATGTCCTCAATGGTGAGCATTCTTTCACAAATCACCTTCTGAGTCTCGAAAAATTTGTGGGCATAACACCTAGACATTGATCAAGAGAAATCTGACGAGCTGCAGAAGGTTATTGAGCTTGAAACATGACCTTGTAATGGCGCACAAAGACTTGCAGCATAAATTATGGGTGCAGTAATCCAGCGTCATCCTCCATAATAGCCCTTATTTGTTGGGAAGGTTTCTTGTCTCTGAGCAAGAGACAGAATTCTTCTGAAACCCAAACTTCGATTTTGAGCCAGTGCATACGGGCTCAAATATGTGCTCCCCTGGTAGTGTAATTGTCTGAAGTTTGAATTTTTTGGCAAAGCATTGCAACATGAAGTTGCGTAAGGTTACTTAAGAAAGGATCACCTTGAAGTACCACCACCACTCAGTTAAGGGCCGATGTGTTAGCGGAGTATGAGCAGGCGCAAATTTTAGCTAGTTGTTTGCCTTAGATTCTCGAGGAATCTATTTGTCTGAGTCAGCATGTCCTCCCACCATTGAATCCAGCTAGATTGCATAGGTGGATGATACCAGTGGTAGTGGATAGGTTGTGGAATTAAATTCAAAACACACTTGATATGATTGACATTAGGGCCATGCTACATCAAGGCAGTGTTAAGAAAAAATTGACCTTTATGACAGAAAGGGCGCTTATCATGCCAAGTGATACGAAATCTTATTGGAGAATGATCCAAAAGGACAAAATCAAACATGAATTCCACTAGCATGGAATAAATGCTATCAAACTCAAAATCATATTGAGCCGACAAGATGGCTCTATCAAGCCATTTAAGTATGAAATCAATCCCACCACATAGATTGGACCAAGTAAACCATGCTTCAAAGTTGGGAAAGTGAGAAGCGTTAGGATCAAAAAATCCAAATTTATTACACACAAAGTACCACACTTCCCTTTCACCAGGTGTCCACCTCATCAAAAAGTGGCCGCATTTATCATTAGGTGATTCAACCGTATTAAAATCTCCACTTATGACCTAAAAATCATCAAAGCGGAGTTGGCGATGCACCGCCACGAGATCGGCCCTTTCGGTCACATCATTAGAGGCGTAAACATTAGTGAGACCAAAAGGGCGGCCATTCACATTAAATAGGACCCATATGGCATGGTTGGTGGGCTTGATGCCATGGTCAATTAATAGAGTCCGTCATTTGGGAGTAAAAAGCAAAATTAAACCCCCACGCCCTACTTCATGATTTCTCTGAGAAAGCCAAGCTATTAGACCGAGATGGATTTACAAACCATCTCATGAATCGAAAACCTATAATTTTCACTTCTTGAAAAAATAAAACATCCAATTTTACTCATTGTTATCGAGTTTCACACACAACATACTTTCGAAAAGAGTCTCAGTAAGACCCCGGACATTCCAAGATAATCAATTCATGGGAAACGATAGTCAAGAGCCATATCCCCATCCTCCACACCATCAAGGCCATCATATTGATTTTGCAGAAAACAAGTAGTATTGTGCAGTAAAAAATCCTGCAAATCAACCTTTTCCTATTGGCGTACTCAATTTTGTATTTCTCTTAAGTGGATTCCATGCTACAAGTCGGGCTATGGTCCCAAGGGGTTCGGGAAGGGCTTCAAGGCCTTTTGGAGGGCTCTTGTGAAATATTTGGTAGAAGCAGACAGAACTAATTGTTGGATGGGAGCACTGTAAACATAATTTGTCTGGTCCATGAGAACCAACACCGTGAGGGGTGTGCTAGAATACTTTGGCAACAAGGTAGCTAAGTTGGCAGCGGCAGTTGGTTCTTTAACATGTACACTATGTAGTTGTTCCTTAATGTACCGACTCTCGGGGGCCATTAGAACCAGAGGCCTTGGATTATTGGGGTTTTTTCTTATTGTTTCGGCCCCGACAACTTGCCAACCTTCCTCCTGTTGGGATTTGACTGGTTTGGGAGCTGCTTTGGCCACAAGGCGGTTGTGGGGTACATATAGAGGACAATCATTGATCTTGTGATCGAAACCTGGCAACGAAAGCAAATGTTAGGCATATTGATATACATGACACACCAAGAGTATCATTTATCACCCATCTAGATATCCAAAAATTCCTTTAGGTCTTGAGAAAGATCAATCTCAACGCATACTCCTTTCTGTGGCTAAGCATGGTAAAATCCATCAACTTCTAGGCAAACTACCCTACTAAGAGAGGCAGTAATTTGTGACAAAAAAAGCACACATAGCAAAGGAAGGCTAGGAAATTCAACCCATACAAGCACTTTATGGGTGGTATACTCAGATACCACGAAGTCCTTGTGTCATGGGGTTAACACAAGTAGTGAGTTGCGAACATACCATGTGGCTTATTCAGCCAGAATATTGGGAGCATTAGCAGGGTCAGAAAAGTGAAAGATAAAGAAATCCTTGGTCATGTTTTGAACACTTTCCAGTCTAACTCCATGAGGAGTCCAGATGATGTTAACCCAAGATTTGAGTATGCTTTCAAAGGGGATACGACCCATAAAATACCTTTTGAGAAAAAAATTCTCTAACCATTGAAAAATAACATTAAATTCAGGAATGGGAAAAACCACATCAGGAGGAGAAATATTACCTCGTGGAATACTTTCGAACGAACTTCCTAGGTCGCTTCACCGGCGGTGTCATTGCTCAAATCTCCACTATCTCTAGCCATGGTTGAAACAACCAAAATGGAAGATGGTGAGGACATTATATAAGGTATGCCCATGAAGTCCTTATGTCATGGGTTAACACAAGCAATGAGTTGTGAACATACCAAGTGGCTTGCTTAGCCAGAATATTGGGTGCATTAGCAAGGTCGAAAAAGTGAAAGAGAAAGAAACCCTTGGTCATGTTTTGAACACTTTCCAGTCTAACTCCATGAGGAGTCTAGACGGTGTTAACCCAAGATTTGAGCATGCTTTCAGAGGGGATGTGACCCACAAAATACCCAATGAGACAAAACTGCTCTAACCATTGACAAACAACATTAAATTTAGGAATGGGCAAAACCACATCAGGAGGAGAAATATTACCTCATGGAATACTTTTGGAATGAACTTCCCGATCACTTCACCGTGATGTCATTGCTCAAATCTCCACTATCTCCAACCATGGTTAAAACAACCGGAATGGAAGATGGAAAGGACATTATATAAGGGGCGCCCAAAGGGCAAAACCCTTAGGAGAAACTATAACAATAAATTCCCGCAAAGCTTTGAAAAAGCCACGGTATGACGATACAAGTTGAAAAACCCTAGAAAAGCCGACTCGATTTTTCATGAGAGTTAGAGAGCATTTTTCGTTTTTGACGACCATACTTTGATTCCACTCGTTTAATTTTTAAAAATGTGGGTTTAGTTAAAAAGCAAGTTTTTTTATAATTTTGTGGGAGCTCTTTTTTAAAAAGTTAGGTCGGTTTGATTTTTTGCCATGGAGTAAGGCTTTTTAAACAAGGCCATGATATGGCAAATCCTGGTGAAGATGAAGTGTTTTTGGTGTGAAGGAGGAATTTGTTATGAAGGTACAAATGGACAAGGTAAGAGAAAGTTGCTTTCTTTGTGTATTTTTGTGTGGGATTGGATGTTGTAAAGGTCATTGTCTTGTTCAATCGGTTGTTGAAACATGTTTGGAACATGTTGTTTGAAAGTGCATGAGTGAAGGGCATGCAAGACATCTTGGTATAATTAATTGAAGTTACCTACTTGCAAAGATCTCGTAAATGGAGAAAATTAATGTTTGAATTTTTCTGAAGAAGCAATCTATTAAAGCCGAGGATTACAACTCCTTGCGGGAATGGTTGAAATTATACATTATTGTTTTTTTAAAGATTGTTGTGGATATAATAAGGGGACTATTTAGAATCATGTAATTTTTTCAAAGGAAATTAGATACTAAGTTTTGAAAACGCTTTTAAATAATTATCCTTCAATAATTAAATTGCTCGTATCCTTACACATACTGAAAGAGTCGTATGAAAAACTTTCTCTATTTATAAGGACCCTCTAGATTGTGTAATCATAGTGTCCATTGCAACCAGCTGCGTTGGAAGTTCATTAGAAATGCAACTATAATCCTATTGATTTTGTAGTTAGTCTGCGTTCGATTTTATTGTCTGTCAATGCGTTTGGAGGAGTTGAGCATGATTTAGTAGTGCTTGTGTATAAATTTGCTGCTGATTTGATAACTTTCATTTGATTAATTAGATTTTAAATTTTTTATACTTGACATTGTTTTTTTATTCTAGGAGGATAGAACTAAAATAAAGGACTATTTATCAATTTAAACACTCCATAATGGTATGCAAGCAGAGTTTTCATTGCGAATGGAAAAACTCATCTAGCTTTGCGGATGTCTATTCTTAAAAACAAAACATATGACAATTAGAAAATGAAGTAATTAATCCTGAAAAATAAGAAAGAAGCATGTTATTGCTTTTGTTGTTATCTCTCATAACAAGAATAAAATCTTGTTTATAACAGTCACAAAAAAGCAAATTTCCGTGGATGTTATAATCCAGTAAGATTTAGGACTCCCTGTAAACAACAAAACATAACTAAGGAATTGTGTTGAATCCCATTGTATTGCATGATCTGGCTATCATCCAAAGAAAGAGTAAAAGAATAATCAATAGATTTTAGATATAAGTTGTAACATCCATTAGAATTGCCTCAATAATGATAAATATAGTAAGATGTGTGGTTAGGAAAATGTATCCGAGAAATTGTATCGTTACCATTATGTCTTACATCCGAAGAAAGAGTACAAATAAAATTGATAGATATTTCAAATTGATTAAACAAGATCATATGATCAGCACTTCATATTGCAAAATAACCAAAAAAACAACAAAACCCAAAGGTGAATGTTATTTTTAGTAGATAATATAGAATAAGACTAGCTTATCTATGTTAATAAATGTTCTCTGTGCATGGAATTATATCATTGAAAGTTGAAGTTTCCTTGACTCCTCTACCTCATTCTATGTATGGATGTTCCGCAAGCATGGAAGTAAATCATAAAAATATGGTGTGAAGAATATGGAGGAGGCTGCAAAACTTGGTATAAACAAACAAAAACAGGAGAAGCTCACCCAAAGGAGTTCTGGAAGGATCAACGCAACATGTTTGGATTCAGATGGTAGTTCTTCTCCCACTAGTAATATTAGTGATTCATTTTCAGGGACACCGATTATCACTTCTCCCTCATGCTTACATTCTAATTGGGGGAATGAAAAAGGGCAAGGCCATAAGAGCTCTCAATGGCGAAACTTCTTGCGGATGTGGAAACAGGATCGATCCGTTGACTGTCCACTTTTCCTCCACAAAGTGGGTCTAGGCTTGCTCGGAGTAATAATAATTCTGTTGGTTTCCATTCGAGAACTGAATCCTTTGTTCAGAGCAAAGATAATCAATCTTTCTGCAATCAGATTTGGACTTTGGAGAAACATTTGATAGATTTAACTTCAAAGCCATCTTGGAAGTGCTTTTCACTTGAGGAACTTGAGTCTGCTACAAACAATTTCAGCCCAGGTTTGTGAATCATGCCAGCTTTCTCCGTTTTCTTGTAAAATATAGGGTTCATCAATGTCTTTGTTCTATTTTTGACCTTCCCCTGCAAACTTCATTAATATGAAATATGCGTATACTTGTGATAGGAAAATTTGATCTTAGCAAAACGTTTGATAGAATCTGATATTAAAGGCTATTGTTTTTTATTCTTGGACAATGGATTCTTTTGCATATGGCAGATAATATAATAGGAAAGGGTGGGTACGCAGAGGTCTACAAAGGATACCTACCCAATGGACAGATTGTTGTTGTTAAAAGACTTAATAGGGGTTAAACATAGGAGCAGAAGGTTGGCGATTTCTTAACTGAGCTGGGAATCATTGTCTCTAATAGGCGAGCATGTGGATGCACTACTGGAAAAATCATTAATGTTATTCTTTTTGTCTTTCTATGAAATTTTAGCACCAGTAATATCTCTGAAAGTCTTAATTCTTTGCAGAACCCAAGAACAATCACATTTCTTTATTGCAAATCGAAGAAGAATCTAAATACAGAAAACCGATATCATGGCAAACAAAATACAATCTTGCAAACATTTTTTTGTGCAGAAGATAAAGGAAAATATTATCACCTTCCTCTTCAAACTGGTTTACCTCCTGGCGGGTAGATGAAAATGGCAAGCTAAACAGTCTCAAAGCAAGAAACATATCTGGCCTCGAGCCACTCAAAAGCGACCTAATCTATACGCATTACAGTCAATGCATTAAATGTTTTACAACAAATCCACTTTTCCTCTGAACAGTGCCAAATAAAGGCAATGACCAATACAAGCTTGCCAACATAAAAAAATCAAAACATAAAACTTTAGTTCAGCCCCATTTAAATACAAATGGCACAATCTCATTGAAAACAATGCAAATGTTTAATTGTTAAGGTGAAGACAATATCCATGCCTTCCAAGGGTAATAAAAGGAAGCTTTTTAAAAATCGGGTACTTTTTTTAAAGTTCTTTTAATTATCTTACGTGGAGCCTTATTAAAAAGTGGGCAAGTATTAAAATTTCTTAAAAGTGCTTTTTAAAAAAACATGCCTTAGTATTTTAGTACATTAGCTTTTTAATAAAATAAAGTGTTTTTAAACCTGCAGGTGGCATTTTTATAATAAAAGGTGTTTTAATTTTGTATAAGGTGCTTTTTAATTATAGTTAGATTTAAATTAATCTTAG
Organism: Taxus wallichiana var. yunnanensis; assembly: GCA_018340775.1. Classification (NCBI taxonomy): domain Eukaryota; kingdom Viridiplantae; phylum Streptophyta; class Pinopsida; order Cupressales; family Taxaceae; genus Taxus; species Taxus wallichiana. The sequence goes on along the minus strand of CM031243.1, from coordinate 160,025,117 downwards.
ATCTAATTAAACTATTTAAAAGTGCTTTCTTTTAATTTAAATTGGTTTTTAAATAAGATTTTAAAAAACTAATTACCTTTTTTTTAAATTAGGTATCTAATTTTAAATTAATTAAAGCTCTTTTTAATCTTAGATTAGTAGAATTAAATAGTCGTAATTTATGTTTATTGGCCTTTTGTCTCTTTTTGCTTTAAAATTAGTCAAATTAGACATTTCCGAAAAATGTCGTTTTTAAGTGGTATAGGTTGTTTTTTTCTCTAATCGTGCATTGAAGTGTGATGCAGCTTTTCTAACCTTTTTTTTTTCCTTTTGAGAGCCTTTGTTGCATCCCTGGAGTCACTCAAATTCGTTTCAAGTCCTCTTGAGCATTATAATAACCCTTGTTATTGCTCGTGAACTAGTGAGCGCGTCCACCACAGTCTTACAACAAGGGGGTTATGGTGCGGCGTGAGACGCCATTTCTCACATAGGAGTTTTTTTCCCTTCTCTTGCTTTTGCACATTTTGTGCTCATTTAGGATGTCAAACTGCTGCGATCAAATGAACTTTGATTGTGTTCTCCACTCTTACTGTTATTATGTTGATTGCAGGTGAGTTTCAACGCACTAAACTATAAAGTGTCAAACTCGGGGGGTGTTAATATTGTTACGGGGTGGTTGTGTTTCTCTCTCTTTTTGCATTCCTTATTTTTCTCTCTCACTATGGATGCATTTTCAATTCATTTTCTTATGCCATTCAACTTGTTCGAATGGAGATCAAAAATGGTAATAAAGCGAAGGGTAAAGGGTTATTACGCATCACCATGGGAGCCGAGATTGAACGATGATGAGCACGAAAAATCTAAGTGGTTGAACCGATGTGACGAAGCCTTAGGTCTTCTTTGTATGTTTGTTTCTCCTTACTTGCTCTTCCACATTGAGTAAATCTCAAACACTTAATTCTGCATGGAAAACGTTAGATGAGATGTTTTGGCGCAAGATGAGATGAGAGGGCATGAGTTGAAAAATGAACAACTAGGATTAAATCCTAGTGACTCGAAAATATACGAGCATTCTTCTCAAAGTTCGTCCACATTAGATTGTTGTTAAAGGAATGTAAAGTGGAGAAAAAATATTCTCGGTTGATCTTGTCAATTCTCTCTAAGTGAGGTCCCGAATACTCTGTCTTTGTTTCTACCTTCCATGCCACAAAATCCGCCTTGGGAAGTGCTTGGAATATGCCCTCATTTGATAGTTTTCATCCCAACTCATTTGAGAACAGGAAAAACTCATTCAAATGGGGACTCTAAAGTTCAAGTCACATGCCCTTGTGGCAAATAAGGGCAAGAAAAATGAAAAGAAGAAAGAGAAAAAGGACCAACCCAAGAAGGAAACCAAGACCAACCAAGCCCAAGCTAAGCCTAACATGAACACTTCAAATTTTGAGCCTAAAGCAAAGAAGGAAAAGTGTAAGTGTTCTTATTATAAGAAGACTATCCACGAAGAGCATCAATGTATGCGAAACAAATTGATCACTTAACTCATTTACTTAAGAAGAATAAAATAAATGTTCCTCAATCCATTAAATAAAATGATCGAAGGATGAGTCTTCCAAAGCAAAGGATTCTGGAAAAAAAAAAAGGAAAGGCCCTTGTAGCTAGATCGGCTCCTTCATTGATGTGGATTATAGATTTCGGTGCCTTGCACCACATGGCTTCTTCGGATGTTGAGTTCTCCAACATCAAACCTTGTGGCATGTCCCAAATCACATTGGGTGATGACACGACAATGTCGGTTGTTGGTAGTGGATCGGTAGAGATGGATGGGGGAACATTTAACCAAGTGTTGAGTGTTCTTGATCTCTCTACCAATATCTTATCGGTTTACCAAATCACTCACCTTGGTGAAGGAATGCGAGTGGAATTTGGTCATAACTCGGTGATTGTTTGTGAGCTTAACTCATTTGCATAGTGGTTGAGGAAAAGGCATATCATCATTCACGGTGTACACCTTTTCCCACTTTACTTCGATTTGATGGCCTTTGCCTTGCTCACTCATGCAGATGAGGTTAGCAAAATATGACATGAGAATTTTGGGCATCTAAATTATGGATACCTTGAACAATTCAGCCAAAACAAAATGGTCAATGGGTTACCCCACGTCTAGTTTTCAAAGGGTCTTTGTGAGGGTTGTGCCCTTGGGAAGCACCCTGGAAAGAGTTTTGATAAAAGAAAATCCTGGAGAGATACTCATCTTTTGGATCTTGTTCATAGTGAAATCTCTGGCCTATTTTTGTCTCCTTCGTTTACTAGACCTCTTTATACACTTACCTTCATTGATGACTATTCATGATATACTTGGGTATATTTTCTTAAGCTTAAGTGTGAAGTCTTGAAAATTTTCAAGAATTTAAGGCTCTTGTTGAGAAACAAGCAAAATGATCTATCAATGTTCTTCAAACTGACAATGGAGGCGAGTATTTGAGCAATAAGTTTGAGGATTTTTGTAATTCTAAAGGGATTACTTTACATTGTACATTTTCTTACATCCCTTCACAAAATGGAGTTGCGAAAAGAAAGAACCGAACACTTAAGGAGATGGCCACTTGTATGGTTCACTCAAAGTCCCTTCCTTCGTAGTATTAGGCCGAAGAAGTGAATTATGTTTGTTATATTCATAATCATGTTCCACACAGGCAAGAAGAAGCAGTGACACCCTTTGAAGCTTTGGTTTGGATGTAAGCTGATGTTGAGCACTTTCGAGTCTTTGGATCTAAGGTTATGGCTTGGATTCCCAAGAAGAAACATAAGATTTTCAAACCATAATCCAAACCTTGTATCTTTTTAGGGTATCCTAATGGCATGAAGGGATATCAATTGTTGAACCCTACTACTCATGAGCTTTATATTGAGAGAAGTGTTAAGTTTGATGAGTCATATTTGACTTCTACTTCTCTGCTCTCTAAGGTTCTTCGGCCACTGAATCGATTTTGACTCATCATATGATAATGTTGTTGAGCATGTTCCTCCTCTTGATACTCTTGATCCTCTCGACCCTCGAGACTTCGAGTCTTGATTTTGACAGTAGTGATGATGAGGACTATGTCCCTTCTCACTTGAGTAAAGAATCTTCGACTCGAGCATGGTCCTCTTTGGGATAGGAAAACTTTACAGAGTGTTGGAGATTTAGTTAGAGATCTTTTGCATGAGAGACGTACTCATTTGGATTTCATTAAACCACACTCCTTCTTCACCTCCACTTTTGACCCTTAGTCTTTTCGAGAGGCTTCTAGGATTCCTAAGTGGGATTCTTCCATGGATGAGGAGTATTCCTCACTCATGAAGAACGATACTTGGGATCTCACCCTCTTCCGAAAGGAAGAAAAGCTGTTCGATGTAATAGGGTGTACCAAAAAATTATGGTGACAATGGAGAAAATGAAAAGTATAAAGTGCAACTAGTAGTTAAGGGTTTATCCCGGTAGTTGGGGTTGATTATTCAAAACCTTTGCTTCGGTTGTGAAGATGACCTCCATTCAACTAACCCTCACCATTGTTCTTTGCTAATGAGATGAGAATTCCACCGATGGGCATTAAGAGTGCCTTCCTTCATGGGGACCTAGAGGAAGAGATCCACATGGAATGACTTCTAGGTTATGTCCATGATCCCTCCCTCATTTGTAATTTAAAGAAGTCTCTTTATGGCCTTAAACAAGCCCTGCGGGATTGGTATGCCAAAATGGACTCCTTTTTACTTGCATCACAATTCACTCAGTGTCACTCTGAACCAAATGAGTACATTTTACTTTAGGATGACTCCATGCTTATTCTTGTTATATATATTGATGGCTTGTTGATCACGGATAGCTCTTCATCTATCATTGATTATGTGAAGATTTCCTTGGCCAATAAGTTCTCTATGTCTACGACTTAGGATTTCTTCATTACTTTCTTGGGATTCATATTTCACAATCTGACTCAAGAATTATGATTTCGCAACCTAAGTACTCTCTTGATTTTCTTTCTTGGTTTCACATGTCCGATTGCAAGTCTTCTCCTACTCCTTTCCTTTTTGGGGTTAAGTTGTTTTCGATTTCTCTACTCCCTTGGTTGATGGTACACTTTATCGACAGTTGGTGGGGAGCTTGATTTACCTTACTCACACTCGGTCAGATATATCATATGTTGTTGGGATCATGTCCATATTTATGTAGGAGCATCATGAGTTACATTAGAAAGCATCAAAGTGGATCCTTCACTATGTTTGTGGCACTCATACAGACAACATTTACTACTTAGGAGGGACAAAGATTAATTTTTTTGGATATTCAGAGTGTGATTGGGTCGGTGACTTATATCATTAGAAATATACCTCAAGATACAGTTTCTCTCTTGGTTTGAGTCCTATCATTTGGTCCAAAGAAGAAAGCGAGAATGCCATTGCCATATCATCAACGAGAGGAAAAATATAGAGGAACAGATTAATGTTGCCATGGAAGTTGTTTGGTTATAAGGTATCTTGACAGAGTTTGGCATCCACTTTTGGTAGCCTACCATTATCTACTGTCACAATATGAACCCCATCTCAATTTACAAAAATCTAGTTCAGCATTAGTAGATGAAGAACATTGAGATCCACATGTACTTCATATGGGAGATGATACATGAAGGCATCATCAACTTACAATATATTCAGACAGTTGATCAAGTTACAGAGATATTCACCAAGCCTTTCACTGAGGCAAAGTTTCTTCACTTGCGGTCTCTTCTTGGGGTGAGGTCTACTACATCCACCCATCTTCTTCGGGGTTTCTAGCCCTTCTTCTCCTTTTCTTCTTTCTAGGGTGATGTTTTTATACATGGGCACCTTATCAGGCCTTTAGTTGTTGGGCCCCATTGACACATCTTTCTTAGTTATCTAGGGAGTCTTCTCTTTCTGTTTTGACTTGCCATGACCTCTACCTAAGCTTCGATGAAGGGGGTGTTGGTGTGAGGGATATTATTTCACCTCTATTTATTATTATGTGAATTTCCCTCACCCATGGTGAGTCATCTCACTTAGGTGAGATCATAGGTCATTAGGGTTAGGGCTTATGTGTCATGCATTACGGTTACTCAAAGACCTCTATATGTACCCTTTCTTTATGATTTATGAGCATGCCAAGACACTCCACTATCTTTCTCTACATGAGCTTATATGTTATTTTGTTGCATGATTTTCCATTGTTGCTCGAATCTTGTTGATTATGTTGGAGCTATCACGTTACCATTGGAGTGTAACTTCATCGTGGTGCATAGTTTTTGTATCGATTCTCATGAACACTCTTTCATCAAGTACCTCGGATCTCTAATGGTGTGCACATAAACTTATGTTTAAATCCTCTTCACTCAAATGTTCTACATGAAGTGCATCTTTTCCTTCACAAAGGAATGATGGTGTGTTCTTCCTTGTTCTCAAAAATATCCTTTATTAAAGCACAAATCAACATTATTCGCATAACACCAAGGGCACCCAAGCAATGCTAGAAAATTGTTTGCCTCTACAAGTGCCAAGACCTCAAAGTCCCCAATAAACTTGGCCCCTTGTATAGTAATAGTAGCATCCTTCAAGACTCCAATGGGCGTGGCTTTAGTCTTGTTTGCCACAAATATCACATTTAATGATGGTTGTAATGGTGGCCTCCCCATCTAATTCTACATGTTAAAGGTGAGTACATTCACTTCTACACCTGTATCAATCAAAATGTTACTTAGTAGTCATCCGTCAACAACAACATTTAGAGTGATCTCTTTGTCATAATCAAGACTGTGAAGAGGTAAGTTAGCATGTAAAATTTGTCTCTTGCGCTCAACTCCAGCACGCGACATCTTCCCCCTTAGTCATTCCCCCAATAAAGGAATGATGTTTTCTTGTTGCGCAACATCTTACAAACCTCCTTCAAATCGTCAACATCCTTCTGAGGAAGCTCAACTAATTTTTCTGCTCCAACTTCTGCGACTGATCTTTTAAGCATTATATCTCACCCTGTAAGTTTCTAATAACTTCCATGGTTTCTTGATAAACTTCCTTCTGATGAGTAGGTCTGGATACTTTACATGCAATACATCCTCTTTTATAATAATAGGATTCTACTTTGGAACTTCCACAGGCGTGCGCAGCCTCAGGCGATGTAGTGACCAACACGAGCTGACATCTAAAGATCGGGCGTTACCTTTGGCATCCACTGATCTTCCACAATGCATTGTACTCTAACCATTCACGTGCCCTTATCTTGTATGTGCCTCTTTCTCAGGTGCTCATACAAATCTGGGCATTCTTCATAATTGGGGTTCTTTCTGAAAAAGGAGCAAATAACATTCTGAGGGCATTCACACTTATAATGATTAGGGGATCTTCACGTATAACATGTTCCACGGGGAAACTCACTTCTTCCACTTTATCGTGACCTTAGCCTCTTAATCTTCCACATTAGCCTCTACCTCTACCTCTACTGCCACCATCAGAGTGCCCTTCATTGTAACCATGATCATGATGCTCACCTTGCTCCTTGGAATTGTTTGCAACACTAGTCGTGTACACCAATATCAATGACATCATAAATCTGATCAATCAACCTCGTAATTCTCTATATCATGAGTGGTAGACCTATAAATCTTACAGTAACATGATACATTCTTCTTTATCATGTGTTGCAATAGTGGGCACTTACTTGAATCATGATCCAAGTAACAGATCTCATAATCTAGCAACATGATGCGTACAATTTACGAGAGGAAACTATCCTTAGTATGTCCTTCTACTTCACAATCTGTGCACCAAATACCACTGCGTGTATCATGAGTTGAATTAGCTGACAACTTTTCTAACTACTTTTTGATGGTCTGTCCCAGCCTCCAAAAATGGGCTAACTCCAGTGTCTATGCTCCCAACTACCTCGGCCGCAGAACTACCTCAAGCACCTCACGCGGGTCTCAGTATAATTCGTGCGTGAGAGTGCCCTTCTCAAAGGGGTGATCAAACCTCCAATGAACCATTAAACATAATAACTTTGATAATAAAGTTTTAAAGTGGGCATCATACTCCCTTACGCTCTCATCCATGTCATGTTTTATGTCCTTCAGCATGTTGATGCTCTTATGCTCAAACTCGGGTATATGGAACTCCACTAAGAAAGCATCATGCAACATGGTATAGTCCACAAAAGTCTAGCTCATATCATATTTCATGTACCACTATACCGCGCACCCTTATAAAGTGGTAGAAAACTGACTTGCCTTATACTCAGGAGCTATAATCCCCTTAGCATGCCATAGTATATCACACATATGCACGTGCTCAACTGGTGACATATTCAATTCCTCTATACTCTGGGAGATGAAGGGACATCTCAAAATATAATTGTTGGGGTTGGTGTGGACCATGCCCACTAGATCCAGAACTTGTGTTACCTCATGTGTTCCCTCCTCCTCCAGAACCACTAGATCCACTAGATCTCAAACCACTTGATCCCTCCGATCCTCCTCCTGTAGTGGGAAATGGACTAGAGGATGCACTACCTTGTGTCCCAATAGTTGTGTTAAACTGAACTCCCACAATTTGCAAAGTTGTACTACTTCTAGACGTAATACCAACATTTTACATGCCCACATTCTCGTATTTATAGCCCCAACCGGACCTCCAAATAATACAGACAATGATTGTGTCATCATAGATGAATTTCCTATCTAATTAACTCTTGAACTTGATGGCAAATTAACTCTATTTGTCACTACTCTACTGCCCACACTAGCTTTCTTACTAATGACTATTGTAGAAACTAGAAAACCAAGCGCAAGGGCTAGGTTTCCAAGAGGGATAAAATGTGCACCCGCAATCCTCGTAGTTTCCACCAAGTAGCACTCTCATCCGAGGTGGAAAAAGGGTTCTTTGTCATGCTTACCCAAATGGGGAGTTCTAAATGCTTTGGCTCCATGTCCTCTACACGAGCTCTAAATCCTTTGTGATCCATCTCTCTCCATAATGCCATTCATTCCGCAACTTCACGTTGCTTCTCCAAATCCCTCTCGCGTGTCTCATTAAATTTAAGCCGCATTTCTTCTCTCTTTTTCACTACACCTACTCTTACCCTCATGTGTGGTGGGGTTTAGCTAGCCATAGGATGTTGTTCCAAATCTAAGGTCATGATCAATATCTTAATTGCTAAAGGGATAACGCCCAAGTAAGATCCTCTGGGTTCACACAAGAACTAAAACTCAGCAATCTCTGGACATGAATAAGTAGAAAATGTGTATTCTAAAATGTATCTATTCAAAACACCATTCCACCAAAGGTGATCTACAATGTGTCTCCAAGTCGATCAACATCATGCAGATCTTGTAATTCTTCCCGTGTCCAAACAATTGCTTTATACCTCCAATTTCTCTTTGATACGTAAGCTACCATCCACTCGTACAACTTTATAGGAAAATAGGAAAAGAACATCTCATAAAGTTCATGGTACAAATTTTGTTCAACCCATGTGCGTGCATCAAATTCAAGTTCATTGTTAAATTTGTCAGCATACTCTTCCTCTAAATTCTCTAACCAATCCTCAATGTTGGCCAAACGATACGTCTTCATCATGAAACATCCTTGAATAACTTGAAAAGAGGTCCCGACAATAGAACCAAAATGTAGTATTTTATTTTACCAAATAGCCCGAGGTACATTGGCACATCACTCATCTAGAACTGAGCACTCACTTGAAGCACACAAGGGTACTAGGTTCCTCTTTTATGGAAGCTTTGTCAAGGAGTTAGCATGATAAACACACACCAATATATTCCAGATCCATAATAACAATGCAGTAATAAACCATAAACAAATCTAGATCATAACCATATGCAAAAATAACTCATACAACAATCAAGATTAGGTTTACCCTAAAAGAACGAGCCAAAACTATGTCAATAACAATTATCCAACCACAAAGATCCATTGTATTAATTACTGTAAAATACGAAGCTGAATACATACATAGTAATGTCACCATAAGTCATGTGTGCTCATAAACCAACAACATAACTCTAACAAAACATGGATCCCTAAACCGTGCAAATCAATACATATATATAGGTAGTGGGGACGTTCCCTTCACTACTCATGCACCTTCCAAAATAGGCTACATGCTAAGAATAGCCATGCACCCTTATATGAAAAATAAAAAAACAAGCAAGCTCGCTAATAATAGATCATCAACTGCATATCTATTACTATTAATAGCTCAAAACGTGCATGTCACTTTATCTTCCACTTGTCCAAAATAGACTTGCTTCGTCCTCAAGTCTTCATGTTGATGTGTGCTCCGCACTCAACATCTATATTTAACCTTACCATGCAAAGCGACTAAGTCCTGATATCACGCTTTCTGGGTGCACCCTTTTCCACTAGACCTCCACATGCACCTTTGTGCCATATATGTCTTGTGCCCAATCCTTATGCGCCTTCAATACTTAGATTGTAATTCACCATCCCAACATTCCCTACCTATCAAAATTTACGATTGTGTGGTAACGACATTCTTCCCAGGTTTGTGCATCAATTCTCTCGTATCCAAATCAATCCCATATTGCGCGTAAATTAGGTAAGTCTTATTTCTCCATATCTTGCTTAGGGTTTTATACTTTAAATCTTAAGTTACTTGTGTCATTTCTGTATTTTATCATTTATACATCAGTTACTCTGCAATACCTATATTTAATTAATTCAAATCAAATTAAACTAGTTGTATAGGTTGTTTACATAGGAGAAAATCTCTAGTTTTTCCACTATCTCTCATGTTGAGCCCTTCACAAAGGAAGATTATGGAGAGGTGTATACTCAAGACAAATATTTTGGGGTCACATATCGTAGTTAGTTGCAATCCAAAGGGGCTAAAAGAACGGTATTGGTGATTGTTATCTCGAAGATGGGATGCTCTATCGATGAGGGAAGCTTTGTGTTCCAAAAGAAAAAAGGGTTTTATTGATGAGGGAAGCACATACCTTAAAAGTAGCAGGTGATGAGGCCATAAATTACCATTATTTTTTTCCTTCTAAAGTTACCTTTGAAAGTGGATTTAAATGTAATCTTGGAACTTATAGTTTGCTTGAGATGGAATATAGGATATATATCTTATTCATTCTTTAGACTTATTTTGTTATCTATTTTTTGGCTAATCCTATTAATTATTTAGGAAAGATGCAAAGTATTATGTATGCAGCCATAAAGGAAAGATAATACTATTTTGGGAAAAGTTGAATTGATCATGAATAGTATATATAAACTCAAATATGATTTCATATCCATATTCCTCTAAAAAAATTATACAAGTTCAAAAAAGAATCATCTCAATCTGAGATCGTGTGCAAAATTTATATTTGTTTTTAGTTAGCTCTGGAAAAAATGGAGTTAGCTATGGAATGTCAATTTTAGTTCCGGAATTTGCATAAATGGAATGACAGTTTAGTTTCAAAACTTGCATAAAATGAGGAATTGTGAATAATAATAGAATCTAATGTAAAATATGAGAGAGGTTTTTTTCATAGAAATGTTTTTAACAAAAACCTCATTCAGATTTTCTACAAGTTTTACCAATAAAGAGAAATCTAACTTTTAGTGAGTTGTAGTCCAAGGAAAAAGTGTATCAAACGAGCACCAAAAGTTCCACAAATAGAAACAAAAGAATCAAATAGAAAAATGAGATTTTTTTTTGTTCATGGCAATATGTTTAATAAAAATCTCATTCATATTTGCTACAGGTTTTATCAATAAAGAGAAATCTAACTTTTAGTGAGCTGCAGTCCAAGGAAAAAGTGTATCAGACGAGCACCAAAAGTTCCACAAATACGAAACATAAGAATCAAATGGAAAAAATGAGAGAGGTTTTTGTTCATGGAAATATTTTTAACAAAAACTTATTCAGATTTGCTACATGTTTTATCAATAAATATAAATCTAACTTTTAGTGAGTTGTAGTCCAAGGAAAAAGTGTATCAGACGAGCACCAAAAGTTCCACAATCAGAAACAAAAAAGTCAAATGGAAAATCCAGGAGAGGTATTTGGTCAAAGTAATTTTTTGAGAAAAACCTCCTTCCAATAAAGTAGGAGAATAAAATCATTGTGATTCTTGTTACCAAAAAGCAAGGAGAAGATTTGGGAGCAAATCTTCCTAAAATAGCGAGATAAGACTTTGACTCCAATAATATATCTCTCTCCATATTTTGTGGAGATGGAGATCTTAGTTATTAGGATTGGAATAAAGATAAGATCATATTGTATTCCCCAAAATAAGGATTTGGTTGGATGCATGAATTATAAATGCAACCTTCCACACTCTTATATGTAATTTTTTCTACCAAGAAATGAATATCTGTTCTTTCTCACCAATCTTCTGAGTGAAATTATTCTAGCAGGTTTTGAATTAAAGTTGAAAGTATGAATTAATTCCTCTTCTAAGGAATGAGCTAGCCACTCATTCCAAGGAAGATGGATCAATGTTTTATGTTCATTTATTTATTCTGTAGTTTTTCCTTTTTGTTGTGAATTTCGATTTTATGTTATGTAATCCTTCTTTCCATATAATTTCTTTTGTGAACTCCGTAGGTATCTTATTTATTTTTCATTTATTTTTTCAGCAATTTCATTTCTGCAAGTGTGCCTTTCCATTTCCGCATGTGTGATTTATTTTATGCAAGTTTAGATTGTGTTTAAAGGAGTTGTTTTCCAAAGATATTTTTCTCTTATTGCATACAACCATCGAACACCAGCCCTGGATTGACATTATTAATGAATAGGATTGACGACCCTCATCGAGCAAGACATTTTGGTGTTGGAAAGACTATGGCCCACTTGTAAAGGTATGTATATTGGCCCAATATTAAAAAAGAAGTATTAAAATTCATAATAGGATGTAAACTTTGTTGTACAAGCAAGCCTAAAATCAGGAAGGAAGGTTTGTATATGCCTTTACCACTCCCTACTCAACCTTAGGAGGATATCTCTATGGATTTTATAGGAGGACTACCTATTTATAAACATGACCATGATTATTTATATGTTGTTGTTGATAGATTTAAAAAATGTGTGTTCTTATGGCATGTAAAAAGACAATAAAAGGACATGAGGTAGTTGAACTTTTCTTTACTAATGTATGGGTGCATTTTGGTTTGCCAAAGTCTATTATTTCTGACAGAGATTCTAGGTTCTTAGAGAATTTTGGACTACTTTGTGGGACGAGATGGAAACCAAGTTACATATAAGCATGACCTTCCATCCCCAAACAGATGGACAAATAGAGGTGGTAAATAGGACTTTGGTATAACTGATTAGAGGATACAATAACAAATATCCACATGCTTGGGACTAGTCCTTAGCCTACATTCAACATTCCTACAACAGGGCATTACACACATATATTATGCAGTCACCTTTTGAAGCATGCTTGGGGTATTTGCCTATCAATCCACTAGACATTGTAGTTGGACAACATGAAGAAGGGGAAATACATGAGTCATAAGTGACTGGAGCAGCGAAGTTCATTGAGACGATCCGACAAATCCATCTCAAGGTAAAAGAACAATTAGAGAAGTCTCAAGCCAAGTACAAGGCTAGGCATGATCAACATCATAGAGAGCAAAAACTTTATGTTGGAGATATGCTTTGGTTTTAATTGAGAAAAGAAAGACTACAAGATCAAGCAAGGAAACTCAAGCCACTACACTATGGACCCTTCGCTATACTAGAGCAGGTTGGATAAAATGCTTTCAGACTTGATTTTCCACACTTCATGCGGATGTACTCATTAGTAAATTTTTCTAACTTGCACCTATATGAGCTATCCATGCTTGACAAAGAAGAAGAATGTCAATCGCTACCTTCCATATAAGATTACGTCTTGGATTCATAAGATGAGTTAGAGGAGGATGTAGTGTTGCAGCATAAGGTTGGAGAAATAAGGAGAGTTCCAAAGGAATCTTGGTAGGTTGGACTCGAGGGAAGACACCAAGGCAGGTATAATGGTACTCAAAGGAGAAAGTGAGGGAATTATTTCCTCATCTACTCCCCACTAAGCTTTTGTGGAACCAAAATCCTCCTGAGTAGGGGTGGTGTGATCCATAGGGATCTAGAAAATCTCCACTTCATCAAAGCAACCATGATCAAAAGGAAAAATAATTAGAAGAAGGAGAAAAAGGTTCAGTTATAGAACCGTCACTCTGTGTAGAGCAGTGGTTGTGAAACCACCCCTCGAACAAATCGGCGGTTGCGTAATCACAAGATGCGTGCTTCATAGGAAGTCTTTTCACTTAATATTTAACTAAAAACATCCACAAACAGTCATAAATTTGAAGCATCTGGACTGTATCTTCCTTGTATGACCCTTTTTATTCTCCATTACATGGGAGGATATGCGAAGAAGCTATAAAAACAAGAAGAACACATGGATTTGATAATTGTTTCATGGGATAAGTAAGTAATAATACTTTGGTGTTAGAGTTGATTTGTAGAAGCAAGGTGTATGGGCAAAACAAGCAAGTAAAGAGGGTGGAAGTAATATAATTGTCTTCCTTCAAATTCTTGTAATCTATAATCATTTTGAATTGGCCAATATATAACTGGGAAGAAAGAACAATTGCCCTTTCTAAATGGTTTTGCCTCAATTTAGGGGTTTCTAGGATAAAAATATTGTGTTGTGTGTTTGAATTTTTCATTCTTATTTGTTACAAATTAGTTCTAAGTGCTATAATTCATTCACTAACTGTCAGAACTGTCATTTTCCAATAAAATTTAGAAGTAGAAGCAACAATGTGTGGTTTTGTAAGTTTCTAAAGTAGAAGTTTACGAGATCATCTACTTCATCCAAGTTTTCTTTCTACGCTCTAATTTTTCCTCCACAACCATTTTGGGCCAGCAATGATTATCCATGCTTTCAACCTATTTCAGATAACTTAGTAACCGAGTTATTGTTGATGCTTCCATCAGGAAAGTACCCACTTCAACCAATAGGATCTCATAAGGGAATGTTGATTTAACTTTAAGAGTGCTTGTGATTAGATGTTTCTAGATTCTTTCTAATTGTCTCCACCCATGATTTGACATGCTACTACCCCATTCTTCGTAACCATAAAGGGAAATTGAGGTGACTAAAAAATTGAAAAGGGTTTTATTAGTTTTCCAATCCCATATTTTAGTTGTCCTACACCTATTTTAGAGTAGGTAAGTTAATTTCCAACTCCCTTGTATCTTATTTTTCTCTACAAGTCTCCTAACTAAATTTTTGGTGAAAATTAATCACAAGATATTTGTATTCCATTACAATTTCTAACAAGATCCCTTAAAAAGAGTTAATTTGTTTCTCTTTCCTTTTTAAAGAAAAAATCATGACTTTGGTTTGTTTAATGTTCAATTGCATCTTGAATTCCTAGAAAAGAGTTCTAAGGATTTCAAATGATCCCTTAATACTTGAATTGATTTTGAAATGAGGATAAGATCATTGGCATATAAGAGTAACTTCACCACATAACATGCTAGTTGTATGCCCCCTCCCTTGGTTTTTATTAACCATTCTTCAAGCTTGTCAATGTATAAGCCAAGAGAGGTGAGGGGAGAGGACAACTTTGTTTGACACCAATGTCACTATCAAAACATTCTGACATACCCTCCTTTGGTTCCTATTTTAGCTCTGACCTACTCATAAAGCCTATGCATTGCTACTTTAAACTCATTTGGAATCCCAAGTTCCTCCATCTTGTTCCAAAGTTTGTCTCTAGGTATCGTGTCAAAAGATTTCTTAAAATCAACAAAGCAACAAAAAGCTTCCTCTCCTTGGGTATCCCATACCTTTTCAATCAAGTTCCTAAGAGTGATGCAATGGTTGATGGTTGAATGTATAGGTCGGAAGCATGCTTTCCCTTTTGCTCTTTTACCCTCTCTTTCAGCCAAACTGCTGATTCGACATTCTATCATGCCCCCAAAAAATTTTACCAAGGAGAGGATTGACCATAACAGTGCGGTAATTAAATGGATTATTGATATCACTACTTTTGAATAGAAGAATAACAACACTAGTCATCCACTCCAATGGGAAGCCATTATGGTTGATCTCATTGAATATTTTCCTAATATGCGGGGTGAAGAACTCATGTTGGTTAGAAGAAATGACTAAGTGTTATCCAAACACGAGATTGCATGTAGAGGGACGTGCACGAGATAACAACAAAGAGTTGTGAAAAGAGTAAGGGATGTCCGAAGGTATGCACTCAAGAACAAGAAGTAGAATAGTGCATAGAGGTACGTGCAACACGGTGGAACAAGTCAGCACATGAAGGCTTGTGTACATGCACACAGGATAATCGAACTTAACCGATTGGGAGCATTAGCTAAAAATAGGAAGAAAGCAGATGGCATGGTGCACAAGCAAGCGCTATAAATAGGAAAAAACACATGCAAACAAAGACAAAGGTGATGTATTGAGACAACCTATTTATAGGGATTAAAGCATGTTAAAGCAAGTTATTTATAGCTCGATCTATTGTTAAGACAAGTTTGAAAATCATGCACATTAAAAATAATGCAACTATTATTAGGAAAAGATGCATATAAGTGATGAAGGGAAAGTCTCCACTGAATATAAATGGGTGTAGCACTATGGTATTTATATACTTTTTGTATACAAAAGAGAGCCAAAATTTTATGTATGAAGAGTCCGAGAGCTATTATGTATGCATGGTCCAACACATGACTATAAACAATTTATAATGTAATCGAGTTATATTTGTAATGGATAATTGTGTTTGGATAGCAAATATTATTGTGTCCGAATATGGTATATTGGGAATACAAGTTCTAATGATCATTCTTTATGCTGATTACGTTTCCTTATTATATGTGTTGCCAATATGTTATGCTATGATGTATCTTCTTGCATGTATGGTTATGATGAATATGTATGTCTAACATCTTGATAAGTGAACAAAAGAAGAACTCGGTAGTTGCGCACACTTTGGGTGAGCATTCAGATTTAGTATGGATGAAGTGTCAATGTGCCTCGCTAAGTATTAATTAAAACAAGACTGCATTTTGGTTCCATTGTCGGGACTTGAACCCGGCTCTCTCGGGTGAGAGCCGAGTAACCTAGCCAACTAAACTAAAATGAAACCAAGAAGGCACTAGGGGTAATGTTGGTTAGACAAAATGATTAAGTGTTAGCCAAGCGCAAAGACGCATGAATATGGACGCGCACAAATAGTAAAGAGTTATGAAAAGAGTAAGGTATGCGTGAAGGTATGTGCACATGAACAAGAAGTAGAATAGTGCATAGAGGTACCTGCAACACGGTCGAATAGGTCAAGCACGTGAAGGCTTGTGCACATGCACGTAGGATAATTATGACTTGGCCAATTTTAGAGCATTGGCTAAAAATAGGAAGAAAGCACATGACATGGCACAAAAGAAAGGACTATAAATAGGACAAAACACATGTAAACAAAGACAAATGTGGCTTATGGAAATAACCTATTTATAGAGATTAAAGTATGTTAAAACAAGCTATTTATAGTTTGATCTATTGTTAATACAAGGTTGAAATTACATGCGGAGTTAAAAATAGTGCAACCATTATTAGGAAAAGATGCATGTGGTGAAGGGGAAAGTCCCCACCAAATATAGATAGGTGTAACATTATCGTATTCATATATTTTTGTATATAGAAGATAGTCGACATTTTATGTATGTAGAGTCTGAGAGCTATTATGTATGCATGCATGGTCTAGCAGACATGACTCGTAAACATTTTATAATGTAATCAACATGCTTGTTATGTAATCAATTATATTTACAAAGTGGATAAATGTGTTTGGATAAAAAATATTACCATATCTGAATATGGTATATAGAGAATACAAGTGCTAAAGATCATTCTTAATGTTGATTAAGTTTCCTTATTATATGTATTGCCAATCTATTGTGCTATGATGTATCTTCTTGCATGTATGGTTATGACGAATATGTATGTCTAACATCTTGATAAGTGAACAAAGGAGGGACTTGGTAGTTATGTGTGCTTTGGTTGAGCATTTAGAATTAGTCCGGATGAAGTGTCGGTCTACTTGGCTAAGTGTTTGTTAAAACAAGACTACATTTTGATTTCGTTGTCAGGGACCTCTTTTCAATCTACTCATCAGGATGTTGCATGCACATGGCATTCTGATTGTCTTTGGAGAATATTGAGCTTTGTGTATGTGAAGGCCAGGACATGTTCACTCAAAGGTACAACACTGGACCTAACTTTAATGCGTGTAAGTGGGTAAAAGATAACCTCTATGATTTCTTGTATGAGACATTATTTAGCTTCTTTCCAAAGAGAATTGTACCTATTGGTATCAAGTATCACCACGTTGGGTAAGGGATACAGGTAGGCATGTATTGGTATCAACTCAAGAAGAAAATCAAATTAAAGAAGCACACATGGCGGTCTGACGAGGAACAAGCTCTTGTGTTTGGATAGAGTTTGTTTGGAACCAATTTGGTGAGCAGGAAGGCAATCAAGTATCACCACGTTGGGTAAGGGATACAAGTAGGCAAGTATTGGTATCAACTCAAGAAGCACATCAAATTAAAGAAGCACACACGGCAAAGGCAACAAGCTCCCGTGTTTGGATAGAGTTTGTTTGGAACCAATTTGGTAGGCGCATCGTCACAAAAAATCAATGGTGCACACCATGTTTGGAGTAGTACTATTGGTGGAGTTATAGGACAAACAATTAGTGTGTAGTTTAACACTACCACAGGGACACAAGGCAGTTCTTCAATAGGTCCCTAGGCCACGGTGGGAGGCTCAGGAGGTTTAGGTTAGCCACCGCGCATAGGTAATTCTAGTGGAGGATCAGGTTCAGGATCTGGCCCCTCTCCAGGAAAAGGGCCACAACAACTATTACAACAACCTTAACAACAACAACAACAAACCCGTCAGATCCTCTTTGAGATTTATCTTCATTTTTCGAAGTACAAAGGAGTGGAAGATGTAGCTGAACATGTGCACATGTGTGAGTTATTGTGGAGAGCTAAGGGAATAAGAACTATTGATCGGAAGGTAAGTAAATTTGTCACCAAACTTCACGGGCATGCACACATGCAGAAAAAGTATGATCTACATCAAACTACAATTGATTATGATGCCTTGTGCATCACCTTCTTGGTTGAGTTTCATATACCCAAGTTCAAACAATAGAGTATTAACGCACCGAAGAATATCAAACACAACCTATTTAAAAGTGTTAGGGAATATAATGCTCATTTTAAGACCTTGTTGTCTAAAATCTCCTATGATATTCATCGATCCAACATGTGCAATGATTTGTAGGAGGCTTGTTGACATCATTCTGGAGAATGCTTTCACACAAGACATTTATTGATTCACATGAAGCCTTGGAAGCAATGTTGCACGCTGAAGTAGTAGGAAGTGTTGACATAGGGGTAAGTACATTCCTTGAAGCTCGAGATAACATCATTGGAAACTCAGTTGGATAATTTTTCTACCAATTCAACACATGAGACATGCAGTGGGTTATGGTGCACATATTGTGAGGTTGAAGGACATAAAGAGGATAGATGCCCGCACAGCAATGTGCACTCATTGTTGACATCTTATGAGTTCTTTCATAAGAATCAAGATGTCCATAATTGTCCACTTTTACAATGTGTGACATAGAAGAATGTCTCTATGTATTACAAGATCTATGATGCACATACCCATGACATAGTTGACTGTTATTTGATTGATCATATTCACGAGGCATGTGAGACATGGTTACGCCAAATTAATATGGCAAGCAACTAACATGTGTAGGAAGGATAGAATAGTGAAACACACAACAATGGAGATGGAGGTTTCGAGGTGGATTTTAAAGCAGAGGTCATTGCGGTCATGGAAGGTTTACATGAGGGACATGTTATACATGTGGATTTCCTTATCACTATCAACGCGAGTGTCCAAAGAATCGGTATGTGGGTACTGTGTGAAAAGGCACAAAGGTTGAGGATTATCCAAATTTGTATGCCCATATGTGTAAGAACAACAATAAAAACAAAGGCATGAATATGATTAAGGTGGAGTGCATGAACCATGAGTAGTGGGAAACTAAGAAGATGATTGAGCTTAAAATTCAACTTTTGTTATTCACTACGCGCACGAGAGGTAGCGTGCGTGTGCGAGCAAGGCAAGGCAATACCTCTCATCGATTATGGGAAGAGGTGGTGCATGCAAAGTATCCCGATGCATCCCAACAAAAGGAAGTTAATCAAAAGATTGTGGATGTCTTCGAGAGCTACATGGGAATGATACAATGTTTGAAAGAGAAAGCACACGAGAGGGAACACGTGAGGGGTACTGAACTCCCTTAGAAGGATATTGATGACCTTAAGGAAATGTGTAGGATGTTGAGGCAAGAGAACATCATCCCTTTGTTGGGAGAATTTTTGTGAGACAAGGTATCATGTGTAGGTGTTGAAAGAGAGTGCCAAATCCTACATGTTAATCTACCACCACAGACCATGAATATGACAAGGAGATTATATTAGATGCAATGATTAATCGATGGTTGGTAAGTAATATTCTCATTGATATGAGTGCAAAAGTTAATGTTCTCACCTTAGATGCTTAGAACAAAATGGGAAGGCCACCATTACAACCATCCTCAAATGTGTTATATATGGCTAACAAGAAAAGGGCCATGCCCATTAGGGTATTAAGGATGTTTCTATAACTATTCAAGGAGCAAAGTTCATAGGTGACTTTGAGGTTCTTGAGCTATCTAAAGAAGATAATTTCCCTGCATTGTTAGGATGTCCTTGGTGCTATGCTAATAACGTTGACTTATGTTTCAACAAGAGGTATATCATTTTTGAGAAAAAGGATGAGCACGTGTTGTGATACCATTGGATGATGTGAAGGTTGCGCCTTATATGGATCATGTCAATGAGGAGGACCTTAATAGAATCTATTCACACACGGTGTGTAACCCTATGAACTTGGAGTCATTAAAAGAAGGTGTACTCCATTGGGAGGACACATAGTCTATCAGTAATACAACTAGTGTGGCTTACAACAATTGGGCCCATGACACATATGAAATGATGGGCTGAGGTAAAAGGATGATTTACCAAGATGATAAGGCCACACATAGTCGGGAGGTTAGGTAAAACCAACTTGGCAAAGTATATTGGAGAGGATAAGCCTGAGTCATTCTTACGCATGATGGAGGAACAATGGCACAATGAAGGTGATAGGAGAAACATGATGGTATATACATTGCGCGGTACCACATCATCGCGTTGGTGGGAAACACACATAGTAGTTTATTAGGTTGATGTGAGATTAGAGTAGCCTTTTTAACAAGGTTTGTAAACAACAATCTCCTTCTTTAGTACAAGATTATGATGGGAAGACCCCTCCTTTGGTACATGTTCACAGTTGTGAGAGGAATTGGATGTAAGGACAAGATGCATTTCCACCATATCTTTGGGTACATAAAATTTACTCTACTTTGCTTGGATGCACATGTGTATGGTATGTGCATGTTGAGTTAAAGTAGGAGACAACGAGTTAGCTCGACTCGATTGAAGGTATTGTTCATACTTTTGATTATTTTTCTACTAAGCCTCTAGTTCATGAAGCCTTGCAGATTATGAGGCACATCACGTTGGGGGATAACATGAAGGTTGAGGAGCTTATGGTTCAATTGTTTGGTGATGTTGACACTGAGGTGTGTGAGGACCTGAGTAGAAAAAGAAAAACATAGTTAGGGTGTGCTTGGAAGGAGAAAGAGAAGGGAAAGCTTTTCTACCTCATATATGATGAGGAAGTTGAGGACTTGGATATAAAGCACACAGAGGGTGTGTGTGAGCTAGTAGACTCTACAAATGAGTAGGCGCATGCATACCATGTTCCCTTGAAGACTAAAAAGGTGAACATTAAGACTGAGGACACACTTAAGGAGGCGATTATTGGTGATTATTAGTTTGAACCTAAAGTTGTAAAGATAATTGAGCTACTACAGACTTTTAAGATATGTTTCCTAGGGGATATAATGAATTGAAAGGTGTACATTCATCATTAGGGGAAATGAAGATTAAGCTAAAAAAGGTGCGTGACTGATTCGAAGATGCCTTACCGTATGAACCCCAATTTGTGTGTCAAGGTAAAAGATGAAATTGAAAAAGAAGCTCAAGTCTTGAATTATTGAGCCTATTGAGGAGTCTGAATGGATAAGCCCCATGGTGATTAACATTAAGAAGGATGGTCGGATAAGGATTTGTGTTGAGTATAGGGTTCTCAATGCTTCATGTGTCATAGATCCTTTTCTTATGCTATTAACTTAAGAGATATTGGAAGATGTTCCAGAGAGTGAAATCTTTTCTTTCACAAATGGATTTTTAGGTTACCATCAGTGAAGGATTGTATGTGAAGATCAGGAGAATACCACATTTGCAACTGAATGGGGAAGTTTTGCATACACTATTATGCCTTTTGGATTGAAAAATGCTCCAGCAAAGTATTCTCGTGCATAGTTGTTCAAGCATTCCAAGATTTTATTCACAAGTTTTTGCAGGTATACTTGGATGATTGGACCGTGTATGGGCTAGTGAAAGATCATTGTGATAACTGAGATTGATGTTTGAAAGATGCATGCAACTTAGCATCTCTTTGAACATCAAGAATTATAACTCTTTTGGTACATTACTTGGACATATCATTTGCAAAGAAGGATTGTTGGTGGATCCAACCAAGATTATAGTTATCTTGGGTCCGGAAGAGTCATCAAATCGAGTGAGGTGTCCGGTTTCCTTGGACACATTGATTATTACAAGAATTTTATTAAGGATTATGCCAATATTTTCATGCCCTTTGAAGAATTGTTGAAATCCAAAGGAAATTTCTATTTGGGTAACGTGCAACAAAAACGCTTGAGATCTTGAAGGAGAGGCTAACCATCATGCCTATTTTGTGCTTCCCTTCTTGGAACAAGTCATTTCATGTACATTTGGATGCCTCTAGCATGGCCATTGGTGCATTTTTAGTGCAATCACATGAAGTTAATGTGGATCATCCCATATGCTTTGTAAGAAGCGGGAAGCTAACACCGGCGTAACAAAACTACACAACTATGGAGCGTGAAGCCTTGGTAATGATATATGCACTTCACAAGTTCAGACATTACTTGTTGGCCACATCATTTATTTTCTATATTGATCATATGGCATTAAAGTACTTGGTCAATAAGTCAGTTTTGCAAGGGCGCATATGTCATTGGATCCTCTTCTTCCGGAAGTTTGATTTCTTAGTAAAATTGAAGCCTGAGAAGAGAAATTTAGGACCTAGTCATCTGTCAAGGATTAACTCTAAAGAGGATGTGCAAAACATAGAAGATATATGCCCAGATGCCCATTGTTCGATTTAATTGTGTACTGTTGATTTGAAAGATATTGCAGGTGTTCTTGCATGCACTGGACTTGCATGCTTGAAGAAATGAATAGACATTAGAAAACAAACAACTTGTTATTCGTATGACACCCTATCAACTTATTGAGAGAGACTTGTATAAAATGGATAGAGATGAGATCTTGCACATATGTGTTCTGGAGCATGAGCATAAAGCTATCATTGAGGAATAGCTAGAGGTCACTATATACGTGAAGCAACCGCACACAAGATCTAGTTAGCAGGTTTATGGTGGGAAATGTTGTATAAAGATACTAAAGCATTTGTCAAGGCTTGTGACCATTGTCAGAGGATAGGTAAGACTGGAAAAGAGATGAGATGCTAATGTGCCCTACAGCAAGTGCAAATCCATTTGAGAAATTGGAAATTGACTTTGTAGGCCCCATTACACAACCTACACACATAACATGTGCGTGTTATATCATTACATATACTAATTACTTGACAAGGTGGGAAGAGGCTACCTCTTGAAAGGATCACACCGCAACAACAACTAAGTTTTTATGGGAGAATATTATAAGCGGTATGGATGTCATTGAGCATCAAAAGTGATAGAGGGACTCATTTTTGAATGAGACTATTAAAATCCTATTAGCGAGTTTATGGTGGCACACCATAAGACTACCCCTATCACCCACAAGCCAATGGAACTATTGAGGCCTTCAACAATATTTTGGGACAAACTTTGACAAAGATATGGGATGATAAATATTGGGATATAAGATGTGTTATGGGCATATAAAATAACTTACTTGAGGTTGAATAAAGCCACACCCTTTAAGTTGGTGTTTGACGTAGGTAGTTTTGCCTATTGAATTTTGATACCTTCCCTAAATATTGTGCATGCAGATGGATTGGGTGATGAAAAAGTAATATAAGAGTGCATTGATAAGTTGATGTAGTTAGATGAGCAACGTGCCATTGCAAGATGGATTCAGAAGACAAAAATCTAGACATAAGGCTTGGCATGATAGGCACATTAAGAACAAGTCCTTTGCAGTAGGGAAGGTGGTGCTCTTATGTGACTCCAAGTTTGCGAGCCATCTTGGAAAGCTTAAAGTGCATTGGTTGGGACCTTTTGTAGTAACCAAGATATTAGAATCAAACGCATGTTAATTACAAGTGTTGGATGGCACCATGTTTCCCAATTACTTCAATGGGAGTAGGTGAATCCCTACTATAAATAAGCTTCTTTTTTGTTTGTAATAAAGCAGTATTGTCATCTAAATTAGATTTCCTTTTTTTTTGTTTTTGTTGTAATAAGCGCATTCACTTTTAGGATATGATTACATGTTACATTGATGCATAGAGGACCATGCATACTTCTAGTGTGGGGTGAAGCGAGTGCAAGTGTGTGTGGGAGAAGATGTGATGTTGTACTTATTGAGAAGATGGTTCACGGAGTACGCATTGATTTGAGATAAGTGCATGTCTAAAGGAAATTTTTGGTGGATGTGACGATGTGAGAGAATTGTGCATGATGAGAATGTATGATGGTGCGTAGATGATAGTGTTATAAAAGGTGGTTATGGTGCGAGGGTGCTTAAGGATTTTGGTGCTTAGAAGAAATTGCTCAAATTAGAAAACATGTGAAGGGATGGCCATGGAGTGTAACACGAGGGAGGTAACAACAAGAGAGACTACTTGGCAAGTGGCACAGAGGAAGAATGTGAGTGGCACATAAAGGTTTGCATAAGGAGTTCTCTAACTTGGGAAGTAGTAGCATGTCCGAAAGTTACAATTGTCATGCACGGAAGAGAAAAGCGCAAGAAAAAAAAAAATCTCTTTTAAAGCAAAAAATGATGGTAGGTAAGGAGCAATAAATGTAAATAAAATTGGGAAATCTATAAATATTGTGTGGGCGAGTTCATTCTTACATTTCCTTTGATGAACTCGTGTGATTGAAGAGTGAAAGTGTGACTAAGTGTGATCAAGAGCTAGTGTGAAGAGCGCACAAAGAATCAAGTGAATAAGAGCTACGAAATGGAGTACAAAGACCTTGGATCTAGAGGTCCTTCAGTGAAAGTGAAAGCTAAGAGAAAAAGTGTAATGAGTTAGGGTTCACAAGTAGGGGTTTAAAGAGTGTCATTTCACAGAACTTAAGTGGCAAAGCTAGGGCACGAAATCGGGAAAATTGGTTTAGGGTATGAAGTTAGGGTAGACAAAGTAGAGGATTGAGAAAGTATAAGGATTAAATGTGAAGATTGGATGCTTGACGCTAGGGCACAAGGTTTGAGCAAGTAAGTAAGAAATTTCTAGTAGTTAGGGCACAAAATTCATAATTTTAGGGTTTGTGTATTTGAGAAAAGATATATGGCACTAAGACGAGCACCAAAGGAAAAGAAGAAGGTGGTTGATTATGCACCAAAGGATTTATTCTCAAAGATGCAATATCCACCGAGGTGCTAGTTGACAACCATGGGCATCAAAGCTTTGAAATTGCAAAATCACTTAAATACAACCATCATGCGTAGGGGCACAAAGCGACCATCAACAAGGACATGTTGCATGAGTTAGAAATAAGAACTGCGTAAGGGAAGGTGATATTAGATGACTCCTTGCGTAAGACCCCGGAGGACGTAGGAGTGCTTCAACTCTTTGAACTACCATATTTCAGAAGGCTCACATGATTATTCTAATCGCTCATGTCGCGCATACATGAGGATTACTTTTACTTCAAAGGCAGGAGAATGAGGTTGATTTCCGAGTAATAAGAAGAGTCATAGGTGTGTGTGACACAGGGAAGAGATAGAGATATATTTGTGTGATGACAAAAAAATGAGGAGACAACCACATTATTGCAATATGAAAGGGGAAATACACATTTGATATTAACAAGATAGGTGACCCCGCTACTAGAGTGGTTGTGTAGTTGATAAGCTACAAATTGGGAGCCTCGAGCACCTGGAATGAGATAAACAAGAATTTCCTTCACATTGCGCACAAAATGGCAAACAAAACTAAGTATAACATCACCATGTATATAACTCGAGGGAATCATGGAAGAGGCTAAAGTACATATTGAATGCAGGGTGAGAAGATTACATGGAGTTTGATCCTCCTCGTGAATTTTTTCTTTAGGAAATTGGAGTCCCCGATGGGCCAACAAATAACATGTGGATCCACCCACTTGAAGATAAGTCTCCAGAAAATATTTGCTAATTTTATTTCGAATGAGGGCTCAACAACCCCTACAAAGCACACATTGAAAAATGGTATAGGTGGATGCGTGAAGCATTCAAAAATTAATGACGCGTGTCGAGGAGTTGCACGACGCTACTCGACAAAAAAGCATAATTTGCAAAGTGATGCAACACTTTAGCCTTGTAAGCCCCTAATGAAAAAAAGGAGAGTTTGTTCTATGGTGCAAACTTCCGTTTATATTCACCACTAAGTATTTCCAATGCTTAGTGAACAAGATTAAGGATGCACAACATCTACGCTTCAACGTGGACAAAGTGGATTCAGATTATCATACATTAAGGAAAACGTATGGATATGTGCACAAGCCAACATATTTAGAAACAATGTAATCTGACACGATGGAATTAAATCCAATCATGACCCTAGTGGTTGGCGAAGAGACATGCAGGTATACGTCATCCTTCGATCAAGATGAAGGATGGGAAAGAAATTGAAGTCGAGGATGCCACCATGCCGCAACCACCATTAGGAATCACACGGTAAAGATACCTAAGCATGCATGTGAGAAGACCCTAGAAGAAGAAGAGGGAGAATAAGATTGAGTTGCGGGGAAACTAGATCATAACAAAAGACAAAATATGAGAACGAAGCATGGAGATCCAAGCGCACAACGCACTAAAAAATAAGGCGGAAAATTCTTATTCTTTAATTCATTAGGTGAATGCCCCTCCCATTCTTTATTCTTTTATTCTTCAGGTGATTCTTTGAAGAGCCATTGTTTGTTCATATTGCCAATGCAAGACAATACTCCTAAGTGGGGTAATGTTGGTAAAAGAAATGGCTAAACGTTATCCAAGCGCAGAGACCACACACCGAGGGGTGCATGTAAATAACAAAGAGTTATGAAAAGAGTAGGGGATGCGCATAGGAACAAGAAGCAAAATAGTGCGCAAAGGTATGCGCAACACGGTGGAACAGGGCACCGCGTGAAGGCTTGCCCACATGCATGCAGGATAATAAGGATTTAGCTGATTTTGGTGCATTGCCTAAAAATAGGAAGAAAACAGATGGTGTGGCACACAAGCAATGACTATAAATAGGACAAAACACATGCGAAACAAAGACAAAGACGATGCATGGAGACAACCTATTTATAGGGATTAAAGCATGTTAAAGAAAGCTATTTATAGCTTGATCTATTGTTAAGACAAGGTTAAAAAATTACGCAGTTAAAAATAATGCAACTATTATTAGGAAAAGATGCATGTAAGCTATGAAGGACAAGTCCCCACCGAATATAAATAGGTGTAACACTATGGTATTTATATAATTTTTGTATACGAGAAGAGAGCCGACCTTTTATGTATGAATAGTCCGAGAGCTATTTCATATGTGCGCATGGTCCAACACATGACTCGTAAATAGTTTATAATGTAATCAACATGCTTGTTATGTAATCAGCTTATATTTAATGGATAATTGTGTGTGTATATTAAATATTAGTGTGTTTGAATATGGTTTATTGGGAATACAAGTGCTAATGATCATTCTTTATGCCGATTAAGTTTCCTTATTATATGTGTTGCCAATATGTTGTGCTATGATGTATCTTCTTGCACATATGGTTATGATGAATATGTAAGTCTAACTTCTTTATAAGAGAACAAAAGAGGGACATGGTAGTTGTGTGTGCTTCGTATGCAGCATTTGGACTTAGTTTGGATGAAGTGTCAACGCACCTCCCTAAGTATTGGTTAAAACAAGACTACACCTCAACACCCCACTTAAAAAAATTCAGCCTAAATCCCATCAATATCTTGTGCTTTACCACTTTGTTGTCGTGCAAATGTGCAACAGGGAAATTGACAATTTCTAAGCATGACAACGATACCCCTATACCAAAATTTTCACATTTTATCATTCTGAAGCACCTCGAGTCTACCCAATCAGTCTAGTAACCTCCTAATTGGTGTTAATTCATTCCCCTAGGTGATTTAGGAAAGTGAAATCAACCCCTTAGGTGATTTTAGGAGTTCATTAAAAATTGCAAGCTTCAGGCAATTGTGATAAGGGCTATCACTGGCCTTCCTAGGACTAGAGCAACCCCATGGAGTGGAGAATAAAATCTAAAACGGATGTGGAGGAAATTCAAAGGCCTTGGGACATTGTGGAAGCAATTCAAGAAGATTCTGGAAGGACTTGAAGAAGTTGGGGCAATTTCACCAAAATTAGGGTTCATAGGCCTAGGCAGTACACAGGACAAAACAACTACTGAACTTCCGAAGGTGATTCCGAGAGCTCCAGATGGAGTTAGGAGAAAAATAAAACATATTCAGAAATGGAATTCCAATCCCTATAAGATGGTGAAATTAGTTTTTTCACAACACTTTGGTGCATTGGGTCTGCAAGTAGTTTTTCTCATGCACAGGTGGAGTACCAAATAAAAATCCATCTTTTTAGGGATAAAATGGAGGAATAAAGACTTGATAACCCCACCATTGGATTAAAAATGTAATTTATAGTCAGGATCATATAAAATTTCATTAAAAAGTCCATTGGGAGCTCAAGTTATTGTCGTTTCAAGTTGTCCTCTTGGAGCGAGTTTGGGAGTTAGTCAAATTTTGGGAGGACACATGTCAGCTCCAGGAGCCTGGCGGGATTTTGTGTCCCTAACATCCCTCAAGGTCAGGGACATAAACCATGGAAAAATTTTCCTAGCCCCCATATGACCTTTGGATCCTCATGCGACCTCCAGATCGCCAGTTCAACCCCTAGGTGCTTTGGGAGCTCAAAGCCTCAATCGTATAATTCCCGCCATGTGTCATCGCCAAGAGCATCATGAAATTTGATGTCCCTCACGTCCCTCACAAGTCAAGGAAATCAAACATGGAAAAATGTGCCCAGCCCCTAAGGGAGACTTCTGGTCACCCATATGACCAACTTCCAACCCTCAGTGCTTTAAAGCTGATTTTTTAGCCTTCATTCCCTATCGTCGGATCTCCGCCACGTGTCGTCACCTTGCTCACCATGGAATTTGATGTCCCTCATGTCCCTTTGAGGTGAGGGACGTTAGGGACATGAAAATGCACTGAACTCAAATTTAAAAATTGATTTTTTTCTAGTTGTTTGTCAAACCTCTTGCGCTTAGTCTTTAGAAGAAAAGTTCTGACAGAACACCTCACCCACCATTGTTGCTCTGAACCAGCTCTGCCATAACAACCAAACCTTCCACTCCATGAATATGCACAAGTTTAAAAAAATATTGATCAAAAGAGCTAGAGGAATGAAGAATGAAAGAGAAGAGCGAAGGAATTCTTCAGAAACCTCCATTGTCGTGAGATGAAGATTCAAACATATCTTACAAGCTCAATGCACGAAACGAAGAACCGTCTGTTGCTGAGTTATTCACTCTCAAAGGAAATTAAAAAAATCACCTTCAAACCTCCCATTTGTAGCAAGGAATTCTCACAGCGAAGAAATTTCACTTCCGGCTCCACGAAGAACAAATCTCAATTTCCGTCAAACCGACAACCGGATCAAAGAGAAATTTCACCAATGAGACAAGAAGAAAAAACCTATCGCAATGGAGTTGATTTCATCACAAACGGAGACAAAAACTAGACCTACAAATTTCAAGCTCCATTAATGGCCATCATGACACAGTAGTGGAAAAAATCAGCAAGCTACCTCTTCACTTCTCAGGGTTCCAATGGGCGAAATCACGCGAAAATTGAGGGAATGATCATTGAAAAATCTAGTTTCACGTAAACTAGTTTTTGTGCCATGAAGTCCCTATTTTTTAGGGATATGGAGGGCTGTGTTTTTTCAATATTCTGCCCCCGCCGATGAAAATATCATTTTCCCACTTGTTCAGATGAAGGAATTACTCAAAATGCGGAGCATGGAATCCCGAAATAAGACCTAGATTTTCAAAACCTATTTTGTCACAATCTGACATCTGCGGTGCACTTACTAAAAAAACATGCCTTCCTACATAGGGGTCTATTGCTTTGAGTAAGCCACCATTTGAAGAGGCTACGAATAAGGCAATGAACATAGAGGGAGTATCGCATATAAAGTCATAAAAAGGTCATCTCGGCTCATAATTGACACTTACTAAAAATAGTAAGTGGTTCCACAAGCCCTTGTTATAAATAGCTAGTTGGTCCAAAAGTGAGAGGAACATAGTAAGAAGAAATAATTCAAGCTACCATAGCTGGTTGAGGTTGGGAAAAGCTAACTATGACACTTACTAAAAATAGTAAGTTGCCCCATCTGTACTTACTAAAAATAGCAGGTCGTTCTCAAAGGGCAAGTTTGGCACAATGGGACATAGAGGGATGATCATTCAGGTCAACACCATCATTCTGGATCATCCATGGGCATTTCTCATAGGGAATTTGAGACTCATCTCAGGGAATTCAACAATGTCTCCGACACTCACTTCGTGGCTCGAGTTGCAGGAGTATCTTATGCAGAGTGGAAGTTACGGTCATCGGCAAAACCATTCAACAATGTTTTTAAACACTCATTCCAAAGCATCTGTGAGCCAATTGGAAGGAGTTTCACATGAGTTTGAAGATTCAAAGTTTCATCGCATTGAGCTTTCCATCAACAAGGATCAATGGACTTCATCGGGAATGACATCTCCTCTTCTTCTTCTCTCACTCTTTCTCTCTCCTCTTCCCCCAACTTTCTCTCTTCTCAATGTTCTAATTTTGTGTTGGGGTTGCACTTTTTCATATGTATTAATGTTCCTAATGTAATAAGTCACCTTTATGTTATAAAAAGGGACTTAAAAGTTTCCTAGGAAGTTGAAAAGTTTTAAGTTGTGCGAGGACATATGAAAAGGCATTGGGGGTAGATGAAGAGTCATATCTCATTCTATAAATTGTAAAGCCATTCCCATTTCAAAGGGTTGGTGATTGATTTTGTAAACTCAAGAGTGCATTGAGAGAACAAAGGAGATAGCCAAATTCTTCCATTCCCCTCATTCTCAAATTTCTTCCATTTCCATGTTATGTATAATTTTTGCTCAAGCATCAATACAAAAAGAAGGAGTTTCATGCCTTTTTTGATGAGGAGATTTTAGAAACTTTGAGTTCTCAATCTTAACTCATCTTGTTGCCATTTGCAGGGTTGTTTCTTCTTAACTTTAATGTGTGTGTGAACTTTCTGGTTAATGGGTGTGGGATTCGATTTTCTACCCACAACATTAATCCCCTCTTCTCTTTTCTCACTCCCTTTCCCGCTCTCTTGACAAAGTCCTCTCTAGCAAGAAATTGCTAGCTTTTCCCACAGGTCGGTGGAGTGCCCCGTTGATCCCCGACTACAATACCACTAGAAAAATCCACCTTTACTCGTGCATGCATATATGACAGCAAAGACACGCACCAGTTAAGTAGAGGGACTTAGATTCCTAGAGCGTTGGCAAGAAATCCACAAGTTTGTCTACCCGACAAATTTTCTCACCAACACACTTGCTAGATTCTTTATGCCTTGTTTGATATCTTCCACCAAGAAAAACTCAGTCGAAGTATCAATTATGGGAGGAATATCCTTCTATCGAGACTACTCATAGAAGATCCTCGCATACTCTAACCATCAAGCATCTGTGATATTGTTTTCTATGTGTTTTTTCTTTTGTTGCAGCTCCATCCCAAAGCCTTTGAGATTGTGTTTTCGAAGAGAAATTAATTCTTTCCTCCTCATATTCACATAAATTTCTTTTTTTTTTTTATCGTACCAACTTGTGATGCCCAACTCAAATTACCACTTGAGACCAAGAAACAAAGTAGGATTAGCTAGGAAAATTATGGAATAATTTTTTTGATTAAGAGTGTTTACAAAGAGGGTTACAAGATCTCAGTTAGCACAAACCAGATTTAGGTTAACAATCAAGACTGACTTGCAGCAATTGCTTCAAGCAACTATTATCAACAAGGCACAAGGTCAAAACAAGAAGTTAAATTCATCACTTAGGTTAGGAGAGTGATTTCTCACTCATCTCTGCCCTAACAGATTACAAGGTTCAACCTGATTTTTCACACACTTAGGGTCATCAAAAATTTCCTAAATCATTCTCATTGGATAGGAAATTTCCTCACCTTTCCAACCATATAAAGAAGTCCTCCTAAATCCTTATAAATCTCAAGTTATGGCCCGACAGAGTTTTGGGAGAAATTTTCCCTTGGGGAGTCCGCGGGTTTAGGGAGAAAAAATTTCCCTTGATAGGGTCGGCGGAGCGGGGAGGAAAATTGAGAATTTTCCCTCCTTAAGCGCAAAAGTGCAATTTCCCTCTGCACACCCGCGAGTCCGGAAAGACACGCGTCGCTTCCCGATTGGCGCGGGAAAAGCGGAGTGGTGGGGAAAGTTAGAATTTAGAATTTTTAGGCTAAAGGCCCAAAGGCAAAATTCGTCGTGCACCTCTGCCAAGGAGAAAATCATGCCACGTGCACGGCATCCTATGATTGGACATTGGCCGGTGGAATGGCAGAGAGGTTTAAAACTTTGAGCCAGAAAGGGTTTAAAAGTCATAAAGACTTGCGCGAGTCCGCAAATCCGTTAGGACACGTGTCAACACCTTATTGGCTCATGCAAGTGCGGAGTAAAAGTGAAATTTTTCCAAAAGAGTAAAAAGACTAAGTTTTAAAATTTATTCCGTGCGCCCTCCAAGCCACGTGTCAGCACGTGATTGGTTGCGGGGTTGCGGGGAAAATGGGAAAATTTTCCCAAGGTCAAATTTTCAAAAGTTAAGTTTTCAAAGTGAGTCCGCCCTCGAAGTGCCACGTGGCAACATCTAATTGGTTACGAGGGTTGCAGGGCTGCAGAATTTTTGGGGAATTTTTTCCAAGGTTAAATTTTGATTTTTAAACAATTAGATTAAATTTTGGATGGCCATTTTGAAGTAAAACTTCAAATGGCCATAACTTTTGATAGAAAAGTCAGTTTTGGGAAAAAAAGGACTTTCTGGAAAGCTATCGGAGTCCTCTTTGCACGAGATAATCAATTTTGGAATTTGATGAAGTTTTGAGGGTCAATTTTGAAAAAACAATCTGCAGGCTTTTAATTTGTAAACTGACATTTTTCCAACTTCTCGATTTGATTAAATTTGGACTCCTCCTTCACTCCACATGTCAAACAGACATGGAGGATCAGTCTAAGGAGGGTCTAGAGTGTTTTAGTGAAGTCAATTTGTCCAATTATTCAAGTTTGCATTTTTCGGCAATAGACGGGAAAAATGACCATGCAAGCTCTGAATTGAATTCTATTAAGTTTTGGAGGTTCATTCTTGACTGTTAGAGTGAATTAGAGTTCCTTAGGTCTTCCTAATGTGAATTTCAAAGTTTCATAACTTATTGTTGAGCATAAGTTTGAACTGCTCATTTTTAATAAAACATGGATTGCCAGAATGAAGTTTTAAATCAGTGAACTGTTTCTTTTAAGTCTGCATGCCAATTTATCATTTAAAAGTGTGTATAGTATCTAAATGGTGTCATATAATTGCTTATTAAGTCTTCTATTCAATTCTAGAGTTAGATTACAGTTCATATTTCAATTCAAATATGCATCTTGCAAGGAATACAACACTGTCTATCATTTCCACGCATTCTTTCTTTTCTTTTCAACAACAATCAATTTTCAATAATAATTCAAATCAATTGTGCAATACACTTGTACAACTTTCCTTTCTATTTGATTTCAACTACAACATTACATTCAATATGTAAAGTTAATTTCAATTTTTAAAACTCACTTCAAAGGAACAAAGGACTGTCATTTCTTTCCTACGTGTTTTTCTTCCCAAAACAGAGATCACAAACACAATAGCAATTAATTTGTAATACAACAATGCAAGTTGAGAAAGGAATGTAATTCATTATTGATTTCCAACAATAACTTAACAACTTATTTCTTTCTTTGAATTTCAATACGCAATTTACAAACTGTATGACATTCTTTTCCAAAACAGAGAATGGAATAATAACTCTTTACATTTTCTAATGAATCTCAATCTTTCCTTTCCAATACAAAGTGCCTTCACATTACAATAATAATACATTTCATCCACTTCAAAGTGGGAAGATTACAATAATTTTGCTCAAAGGAAGGGACTGTCAAACTGTATTTTTTTCATGCTCCAAAACAACAGCATGCTGATTTCTTCATCTTTTCATTTGATCACAACAAGGAAGGGGGAAAGGCAACACTTTGCACCCAACCAAGACATCAAATGGGAAATGAGAAGCCCCCGAGCCCCAACCATATTAAAATAAAGTATGAACATCAACACATGGCAACAAGGCTTCTATCACAACAAACAACATTCTTTTCACATGCATAATACAACAAAATACACAATCCAAACAAAGACAACAAATTCACAATTGCAATAAGAATCATACACACAACACATGGGATTGATCAAGGAAGACATCAAGAGCAAGAACTATGGGGAAACTACTTATGCCTCCCTGTTTGGAATTGGGCATCCACCTAAATCATACCACCAATAACCATATCAAAACCCATAAACCTTATATCTCCCAACCCCTCCTTATGCCCCCCAAAGTTTCTCCCTTATGCCCCCAAGAGTAAGAAATGCAAGCAGTTTCTTTTCCTAGGTGGATCCCAATCCAAAGCTCCCTCCAAAATAGAATAAGTGCCATTGGCAATCCCTTATGCCCCCCCATATGAAATCCCCATAGCCTTCTCCTACACCTTGCCCTAAGCATTCTACCCAACCAG
Source organism: Taxus wallichiana var. yunnanensis (assembly GCA_018340775.1). Taxonomy (NCBI): domain Eukaryota; kingdom Viridiplantae; phylum Streptophyta; class Pinopsida; order Cupressales; family Taxaceae; genus Taxus; species Taxus wallichiana. Next base: position 159,990,735 of record CM031243.1, on the reverse strand, counting down.
CCAACAATACACAACACACTTACCATTTCATTCATGCAAGAAAAGGGAAAAACAACATATTAAAAAGGCAAGATCCTACCTCTCCATAATGGAGATTGTTTCCAAAACAACAAGCTCCTTCAATGCTCAAAAATGCAATCCAACACAACAAGCTCTTCAATGACCAAAAACAATCCAAGAACAACAACACCAAGCATGCAAATGAATTTCCAACTCCTTCCACAATGCAAGACTCCAACAACAATAAAAATTGACCCAAGAAGGAAGAGCAAAGTTTCAACAACCATAACCAAGAGAAGAATTTAAATTTTAAAGGAGAGGGAGAGGAGAGGATGATGTGGATTCCAAGTGGGATGCCACATCATTCTTCCTCAACCCCAAAAGGAGAAAGTCAACATCACAACTAAACATAATAAATGGAGATGACAATCAACTTACACACTCAAAATTAACCCATACTTTAACAAGGACTGAATTAAAAGCTTGTAAGGAAAGTGCAATAAAAACTTACACATAGTCATTTCAAAATACAATTAAAAAGGCTAATTTTGACTCCCAAACCATAGGTATGGTTGGTGGATGGTTTTAAGAACTTGTCCCACAAGCCTCAAAATGCAGCCCTCAAGGACAAATTCGAGTTCTTTTGAGGATGAAGTAAATCGACTTACACAAACTTTCACATCACTTACATCTTCTTACACATTCTTACAACATGCATTAATATCTATGACTTCATTTATTACATTCTTTTGACATAATGATTTATTTATTTAATACATGGTTATATATATATATATATATATATATATATATATATATATATATATATATATATATATATATATATATATATATATATATATACATAAACCCAAATCAATTAACAACTAAAGAAAAGGGTAACACATCACCAATAAAATACATGCAAACATTACAAAAAAAGAAACACATTAAAGTAATACATGAAATCCCTTGGTCACATTTTAAAGGTGATTCCCCCATGGGAATCCCTAACAACACAATCATACAAACAATTATAGTTGCCATGGTGACCTCGTTGAATTCATCCATAATTCTAATATGGTTAGTCTCCAGTTCCCCGACATTGTTGTGATATTTTATCCTGCAAAATAACAATACCTCCTTCGGCCTCGTGGCCATATCAGAACATCCAAAATGATATAAATAACATATAAAGATCAAATCCAAATCACAACAACATCAAGAATTCAACATCATCATTTAAATTCAATCACAACTATATCATCATCCAATGAATCTCTATACTAGAGCTACTCTTAACATCAAATGTCACATGTCTAAAATTAACATCAATACTATATCCATGTCAACAATGTATATCATCATCCATATATATAATAGTGTCTCTAATAATCATCATGCATGCTAACTAAATCAAGGTCCATAATAATCCATGGTCTAACATTTACACATCATACTAAGTCAATACATAATAATGTCCAAAATGAGATCCACAAAGATCAAGATCGATTCTAACAAAGGTCAAAGGGAAGTGGGCACTACACAATTTCTCATATTTCTTTTTATTTTCTTTGTTCATCTCACTTTCCTTCAAAGCTCTCTTGGTAGCCTTACATTCTTCATCATACCATAGATTCGTTGGAAAAGTATTTGCAACTCCCTTTCTAGGCTTAGATCTTTTACAAGCACTTAATGCCTTCTGAATTAAATGAATCAGAAATTACCATGTATATAGCCGCTTGTCCCCTTGGTTGCCTTGCTCTCCATGTCATTTCTTCTCCTCTAAAATTACTGCCCAAGGGCAACAACAAAGATTTCCTGATTTGCTTTATTTACAATGATTTTGCCTTGTTGTTGAATTGTCTTTTGCATGTGGTGAACTTGTTTTCTTTGGTGCTGATTTGAGATGGTACCAAGCTTGACAAAGAGAGGTTTATGATTAAATTTTCATTCGATGTAACAATCCCAAGCAACCGAGAAATAGAGCTTTGTGAGCAAATGACATAATCCACTACACTTTGTATGTTTTGCAAGTGATAAGAGAAAACCTTTTTATCGGATGCTTAACGATTGTTTACCGCAAAATATTGTAGGAGTCCCGCCAGAGCAGATTTTCTGCGACTGTTACAGCTTGTTAAGGCCGTTTGAAATTCATCCGAGTTCCAAACTGAAATGGATGTCGTCTGCAGAGCTGTATGTAACCTCTTCTAAAGAAAACAATAATGTCGCTTTTTTCTCCTACGTTAATTAATTTGTTATTGCAGTTACTGTCAAGTGCAATCCACAGATGTTTAGCCGTTCTCAGACTCTGTCGAATCTCAATCGCGATCAAATTTCCCGGCACTCGCTTGGAAAATTCCTGTCCCTTAACATTTCAAATATCCAGTAAGCATCATCATATTTTAGCAGGAGCATTACTATTGATCCATGTTATTAAATGTTAATACTAATACTAATGGACGTGATGTGTTAAGACAGTTTCAGATACAGGGCCAGGAATCAACCTGTCGGAATTTTTACTTTCTATTCGCAATCGCAATGACAGTGACAGTTTACAAAGTACAAATGGCACCTGTTTCACGTCACCACAATGCTGGGGTAAAGTTGATTGCCAACTTAGTCTCTTTACCAATTCTTAGTTTTTTCATATATTTTATAATGGCTAATTTTCCATAAACCAACTAAAGCTTCAACCTAGGACTGCGTGGTTTGAGGTTTTACTTGATTTTTAGTGTTTTAATGAAATTTATTATTGCGATTCAGATGGGGAGATAAACATCACAACTACAGGTAAGGAAAAACTTCTCCCTCAAATTAAAATATTAGATAAATTGTTCTCTCCAGCTGAGGCACAGTTATGAATTTCAAGGGGGTTAGGTATGTATGCTTTATATGACAGGAAAGCAGTACAGTTACACGGAGTACGGGGTGGTTTCATACGCACACACTCTTAGGGTTGATCTCATATACATATTTGGTCTCAACTGCCATTGGACCTCACTATAAGTTGCTCTGCAGCTGTTGTTAGGTAAAGTCAATTGAATTATATTTAGCTATAAAAAGTATAAACAAGTTTTCACAGTTTCTGTCAAATAGCTTGGGAGATAATACATTACTGACAATATTTGATGGATTTTAGTTAGTTTTATTATGATTTAAAAAGGAAGTTTGAGAAATTGCAGCTTCAAAAATATATTACTTACCGTAATTATTAAATTATCGACAAAGTTCCAAACAAAATGTGGTGTGCTACATGAAGATGTGGAAAACGCCGAAGTTCAGCACTATCAGCTGAGTTGGGGAGATAGCAGCATATTACAGGTGGGTTCATCTTCAAAGGGCAGCAGCACATTTAGGTGACTCTCATCTCTTTGGCTTCAGTTAGACTATTTTCATTCTATGGTTTCCCATCCCTTTTTCATCATTGCATCTTATTTTTGTAGAAAGATTTGGAGACAAGGGTTTCTGGTATTATTGAAACTAAACGATAGGAAATAACATTTGGGTGTCTATTTGCAGCTAATTGTTTAATGAAATGTTTGTATGTTTTAGTGGCACAGAAGCATCCTTATCAGTTCAAGCGAATCTTGAAGAATTTATTATATACATAAAGGGTTTATGTCAGAAGGTATGCTTATTTTAACCGTGCAGAACCTTTTTTTTTTTTCAGCAAAGTGAAATCTGAAGAACATCAAAGAAAAAAAAAAAGAGTGTACACATTCATATTGATGGCTTACAAAAATGCCCTATTTGTCATGATTACAGATAGTTGCAGTACACAATGAACATTTCAGTAATAACTAATAAGCTTTTGTTTTGTGAAATTTTCTGTGATGCAGATAGCCATCTTGCAGATGCCGGTAAGATATTCAGTTCACACTCACCTTCTCATTTGTTTCTTAACAGCCATCTGAGAGTGGTTTGTTTGATTTCTTACAGGAAATTGGAAATTATTTGAGCACTTACTAGTTTTTTTATTTCTTATAATTATTTCTTGGATTTTGCATTATGGTTCTCTCTCATATTTCGTACATTTCATAATGCAAATGATGTATCTGCATTTATTATTCTCATCATGACCATAGGGCATTTTAAAAATATAATCCAGGTCTAAAAACATAGGTTCAGTAACAGAAATTTCAATTATAAATTGTGAGATAGTTTTGCTTAAGAAAATGAATGCATCTCTTAGATTTGGACCATACTATCATTTAAGTTTTGTCGATCGTTGATATCATATTAGATATTCAGGGGTGAGCGTAAAGGTTTCCATTGAATTAACCTTCCACAAACATGACTCATATGCCTGGAAACATAACTACGAACTTACAAGTTTGTGCAGATTACTAATTAGTTAATTTAGAAAGTTACTTTGTTTGTAATGCTGCTAAGTCGCACTGTCATAGGATAATAATTTCATTTGCCAGTATATCAGTGTACCAACTATTGGAGGCACTGTTGCTGAGAAAAATGAGGCAAAAGAAACACTATAATGAAATTCGTTTCCTTAGTTTATTCAATAATATAAATGTATAAAGTTATATATTGACAACAATAATGTAGCCAGTGTCGAAGCACAACTGATAAGCAAACATATGGTCAATGTTGAAGCATGACCCATGAGAAAAGGATCCATATCCCGAAACAAAAAACATAGGAATTTAAAATTGAGCACACAAAGCACAGCAAAAATCATATTAGACTAATTATAACCAAGGATTTGAGCTGACAAATTGCCATTAAGTTAAAATAATCACGAGTATCATTCTCCAAAGGCGAAGCAACAAAGAGCAATAAATCAAGCACTAGTGGCAGGAGCTCTACCGGGGTGGGTCATGATATCATTCATTGTACTCGAACTGAGTGTTGGCTCTTCTATGAAAATTGTATCCCTTAAGTTGGTTTCTTCTTCTTCCTTATTATTCTTTGATGGTTTTCAATTGAAGCTGATCAAGATAAATTTGAGTTAAACCATGAGAAATACATGTGAATAGATGGTTATGATCCTACTATTTAGGATACAACCATTATCTCTTCCACCTATCTAGCGGTGTTCTAACACTGTCCCTTTGATAGATAAACAACCCCTTCTAACATAGCTAAGAGGTTTAATAAATTAAACCATTTACTAACAATCATTAACTAATCTAATAATTCATAACAGTCCCCTTTTATTTCATATAATTGAAAGATTAACAGAGAATCATCATTGTATGGGAATTGGAACACTCTCAGAGTTCATCACACAAATGGTAGTGAGAATGGCATCGCTGCACCTGTTAGCAATTGATGAATGAGAACCAACCCATTGTTTCATTGAAAAACATCCAATCAATATGAACTAGGATACACACAATAGTTCATACAAACACACTTGTGAGAACAAGAACACACAATTGTTCACAACAAAGAACAAATCTGCATGAATAGTGACACACCCTTACTCATTAGAAACCTACAATTAGTGGGAGTGGTCCTCAATACACTCATCCTTAACAGCTCCTCTGTTTGGATTGGGCCTCACCGAATAGTTACAAAACACAGACAGTGGAATTGGGTCCTCAATACTCTTTGTCAGTGAGTGTTGACCTCATTGATCATCTTGTATGTAGTTGGAATACAGTCTTTCATCATTGCCACTGATGATCAACCATCTTCAGATTTTAGTCATTTTGGCTTCAGATTGCTACTAGCATTGAACCAATCTCTGAGCAGGTAGCGAACTCAAGACCGGTAATTAACTTCCATCCTCCTTTGACCCTTCAACCTCCTCTCAAACTTGGCTGAACTAGCCAGGTCGATCCTCATGGTCATGTGAACCACGTATTGTTCATGATGCGCTTTGACGGTGTCGGCATTGTGTTCGTTGAGATTGTTTCTTCCATATGCTTCCCCACCACAAGCAAAAAATGCTTGTATAGCTATCGGGTAATGTTTTAAAACAGGTCAGATCGGAACTGGAACTGGCTGGTTCGACCGTTTTACCTTAAAAATGTCAAACAGCTCATAAAACCGGACCACCGACGGTTCCATACTAAACTGGTACAACGATTTCGCTTTGCCTTTAAAAACGTTTTATTTTATTTTCACATACTTTTAAGTAATTTCTTTAAACCTTAACCCTAAAGTGATGTTATATAATCCCCCTACCCCCACCCCCGCGCCACTTCCCCCTTTATTTGTCTCACACCTCTCTCATTGAGCATTTGTGAGCATTTGGAGTTTGTGGAGTTGCATTGAAGAGTTGTGATTTGGAGTGAGCTTGGAGCTTGGTTGGCATTCCTTGTGGGCTATTTGTGGTGGATTTAGCATCTACATTACGAGGCTACAACCCATCTACAATCTTGGAGGATTTCTTGACTGGATTCTTGTGCCCATTGATCTTCATAGTTCATTTCATTGAAAGGTATGTTAAAAACAAAAATCTGCCCCTATTTTTCTCTCTCATAATATTGCAAATCTGAAATATATTTCTTTTGTTGCAAAAATTAAGATAGGTTTGCATATTTTTATTTTCAGATTTGTTTGCATTTACCATGCCTCCCAAGTCAAAGACCCTACATGGAGCCATGCTGATATTGTTGATAATCAAGTGTTTTGCAAATATTGTAAGAAACACTTGGGGGAGGCATTCATAGGTTGAAGCAACACTTGGCTGGTCAAAGAGGCCAAGTTGCCCCATGTGATGCACCAAACATTGAACCCATTAGATTGGAAATGCAACACATGATTGAGAAATATAACTAGCAATCGTACGTGAAATGTACGATGGAAACGCTGAAGGGGATCTTTTGGAGGAGTCATATTGGAGGGAAAGAAACAATGGAAGAGGAAGAGGGGTGGAGAAGAAGGGTTTAGAGGGCGGAGAAGTGCGAGGGTGGCAAAAATGGAAAGGAGAAACAATGTGAAAGTCTCACCGTACAAAAACAACATGCCATTTGTGTCAATCCTTTGAGGAGACCTGGGCTGTTGTTTTAGACGATGCAGAAACAATGTAAAGAGATCTTTGTGAACGTAAGCAGCGGTAAATTTTTTTTTTGAAGTGAAAAAGTGTTTGTAGTTTTAGCCCTTGCATAAATATAGATAGAAAGATGTGGAGTGGAAGTAACATCTGAAGGTGGTGACCTCATGCACAGTTCTACTCATCAACAATTGTGATGGCATCGTCATTTAACAATCATTGACAAAAAAGGGACAGTGTGGTATGTTGAGGATTTTGATTGTATAGGAAAATTAATCACCAACATGGCCCACACCTTTTCCATGGTTGGGATTATTCCTCCCCATGAAATATTTGGTATATGAGCTCAAGTTTATAGTTGAGATACCAGTTGGATTAGTTACGTGAGCTCGAAGGGTCAAAAATAAAAAATGGGGAATTCCAAAAGGTTGTTGGTTCAAAACCCAACCATGATGTTTGCTTCTTGTAGCACTTGTAGCCCCTGTTTTTCTGTTGTGAGCTCTAGTAATTGCAGGGAACAATTGATGTATAAAAAGTCATCAATAATTGAGATTGTACATCAATGGTGATATGAGTGACAAGTAGAAAATATTTGTCAATCGAGGTTGAAAATTCAAGGTTTTTGATTGACGACATTATTTTTTTTTTGAGATACTCGATGAGGACATGAATGGAAAGTTTGAAATGAACATGGGGGAAGTAAATAATTGTGGATTCAACATGATAAAGAAAACAAACAACATAAAATAACTTTAAATGAAAAGTTGAAACCTATATGTTCATTCGTAACACGTAACAAAGAGAGGATGGTTAATATTTGTAGATGATATGATGGTGAAGATTTGATAAAGATTTGAGTGTATGCGATTTAACATTTATGCGAAACCGAGGTTCACAAATCTTTAGAATGTCATCAAACATTCGAGTGTAAGCAAGACTTAAAAATCTTAAGAATATGTTCTAAGCTAAGCTTTTTTCAGCTGCCAAATGGTTGATTGTTAAACATTCAGCCTTTTCCGATGATCTGGTTGCTTTTATTGTCAAAAAAGAGGTTAACATACAAAAAAATGAAAAATTTATTGAATTCCTTACTTTTACTGTTTAAATAAATGTTGTGATAGGATTTGCATGCTTTAGTTTTATTACGATTGAGGAGGAGATAAATAATATCAACGACGCGGAATAAAAAACAAATAGTAAGCTAATACACAGTCATATGCATTTGCATTTTTAAAAAATTGCAAAAAATCATAGTTCAAAAAATTATATCGGCGATTAATCAGCAGGACAAATTTTGACTCGGAAATCGGGAATCGACAGTTTATTGGCAACTTTATCGCTACTTTTAAAAACATTTAAATTCATAAAATAAACTTAAATTAAATGTAAAAACAATGTTAATTCGTAATACGATTTTAAATATATTAATTCGTAATACGATTTTAAATTATAATATATTAAATGTATGCAAAAGGAAATATACTGTAATACGATTTTAAATATATTAATTCGTAATATATTATATAATGGTAATATATTAAAAATTCAAATGTATGCAAAAGGAATTAATTTGTAAATTCGTTTATAACTTTAAGTTTATACACAGGTGACAATATATTATTTAAAATCTTAAAAATAAAATAAAAAGAAATATAATGTAATAGTATACATCTCTGTTTCTAGATAGTAGAATTTACTGAATCCTGGCTAGGCATGAAATAGCAAAAACCGCCATGAAATAGCACAAAACCACCACGAAATGGCACGAAACCGCCATGTTATGCCACGAAATGATGGAAAACAGGTCGCAGGACAAAAGTCGAGTTACAGGAGAAAATATGAGTCACTCAAGGCAAAAACGAGTCGTTTTGGTCACGTTTTGCATTTAACCACTAAGTCATACGATTTTCCACGATTTCTAGGCAAGATTCAACGATTTTTCAGAGTATTTATCACGGAAAAAGCATGTTTTATCGCCTCAGCACAAATCGCGATTTTTTGAAAGTTTTATCGTTTAGCTCAGGGTAAACGATAAATCATGATTATCGCTTCGATTTATCGCGAGTTTTACAACAAAGCAAAAAATAAAGAATAACTTTGTTAGATTAAACTTCACCTGGAAATGCTAAGGATTTTATGAGAATTATGTTGTTTTTTTTGAAATTAGGGTTTTATAAAAAAGTTTGGTGAGAAAAAACTATACAAGGAATAACTTATTAGGTTGAATTTCATCGAAGAGGTGAAATTGCATGACTGTATGTTGAATTTCATTAGAAATTTAAGAGAGTTTATGAGTTACAATCTACAATTCCTAGAAATAGGGTTTTGTGAGAAGCTCCAAATTTGTGCCTTTACAAAAAGCAAAAAGTCTGTAGGATAGCTTGCCAGATCAAATTTCATTGTGAATCCTGGAGGATGGCGTGCAATATAAAGGCAAGGTAAATCGTTGAGTTTCCCACTTGTAGTAGGATTTTAAATAGCGGGCGGTTTTATGACGGAAATAAAGGAGGTCACCGAGGAAAGTGTTTGCGGCTTCATCGCAGGGATGGTAGGTTTTATGGATCATGCATTTATGGTGCAGGGTCATATGGAGAAGATCAGTGCCCGGGCCGGAGAAAACAATGCGAGGAGCATGGGGGAAAGGGGCAAGAATTAGTGGTAGTGGAGCGGAGGGGCGAGCATGCAATCGTACGCCGCCAGAGCATCAAGGCGGTTGGGAAGGTTAAGGCTAGGGCCTTATGGAGCCTATATTTTGAGGTATAGGGCTATGACTGGGGCTATAGGAGGCTATGACTACAGGATGCAACGATACGTCCAACACACCCGATGTCGAACCAAACGTTGCCCTCCCCTTTATATTATTTGGAGTACGCCTTCAATGTAATTGTAATGCTTCAACATTCAATAAAAATAAAAATAAAAAAAATGATGATTTATTTACACCTAAAACTTGTTAGGTACACATATGTGTGTGTCAAATTTAACCTAATGACAGGCACAGGCAACCACGCTGTCGTCGACTTGTTTTAAAATGTTTATATGGTAATGCTTTGCTATCCATCACCGACCACTTCATCGTTATCCTAATATTGAGAAGTCCAACCACCCTATTTATTGCAACAATATCCCAATTCAACAGAAAATCAGGGGGACTGGATCTCCCTATAAAATAATAGGCCTCACCAATTTATAGAGAAATATATGTAATTGAAGGCGGGCCGGATGTCTCCAACAAATTATTGGGCATTACGATTGAATTTATCTCTCCACTAATCCATAAGAAGGCACTTACCATGATCTTGCGGTATGCACATACCCATAGTGGTGATGGCGATAACAACCGGTGTCATGCTTGGGCTCATGGCGATCTTATGCGTTATCTATTTTCAAGGCGAGAACATTGATTCTTCCTTGCCATATTTGATTGCCTAAGTAATTTGCTATTTTAGTTATCACTACAATTTTTTTGCTTACCCAAATGATTAGGTATTATTATTTTTAATCATGGCTTTTGGAACTTCATGTTCTCGCCTTATGAAAACGGCATAAAAATGATACAAACTAATCAGAACCAATCAAGCTGCATAGTTCAAACGAATGTAAGCATACGCTCTATCCGTTCTGAACTTTTTTTGTAAAAACTCCAGTAGAGTTCAATGGGGAAGGACATGGAAATCGTCCCGCACGTCACCATCCATGTTTGACTTGGAGTCCCTCCCCTGGAAGGACCTGTTTGACAAAGCTGCCAACATTATCAACCAAAAAGAAAAGGAAAAAGAACACAAAGAACGCGATAACGATCACCCTCCAGAGATTGACAGTTTGAATCCCACTGAAAAAACCCTCAAATTCAGACAATAATGCCTTTGTGACCCAAAATCTGGAGCTCCGGTTGGTGCTGTAAATTGCCATGGCGCACGGGGGGCTTATTTTTTTGCTAGCCACTTTTTACGGCCTCTCTAAGCTGCTCGAAGAATACTTGAATATACGACGAAAATTTGTACGTCGGTTGTCGAACCTACCAATTGCCATCGGCTTAGTATGATTTAGAGAACGTCTTCGGCGTAATGAAGAGAAGGCTAGGCAAAAAGAGATAGAGGCTGAAATAGGGAGAAAGAGGCAAATTGCTACAAACACTAGTGTTGAAGGCTCTTGCTCTGCTATAAATTATCAATTCCAACTATGTGCTAATTCTAATTAATGTTAGCCGGCCATTGAGCGTAATCCCCAAAAGGCAAAAAAATCTAATCAATTGGGTGTTGGTGAAAGGGATGAAACCAGAAGAAATCTATCAACATGCATATCTCGGCTTTAGGATAAAAGCATCATTTAAAAAATAATAAGGGTTTATTGCAGAGGACACTAGGGGTAGTTGATGCCTAAGTTCTTGGGTTCTTGTAACATCCTTGAAAATAATTCAAAATGTAACTTTTATAACAGCAGCGATAATTTAATTTTTCAACTAAAAAAACAACGAGCCGCAAGGTGCCAAAAACACCTTTATTTATTGATTTCAATAAGTTACTGATAATTTTTTTTTTTTTTTCTCAAGACAATTAGTTCCTCACAATCGATGGTCTAAATGGAAAGATAGATGGAAGAGAAGAGCATGCAAACTGATTTGACTGAAATCTGCCCCTAGATACTAAAGCCCTAGCTGTACTTGCTGTTCTAGATGTGCCCTAGCTGCACTGAATGAACACCTGTCCCTTGAATGACCACTACACTTACCTGGATGGAATTGCCAAACTCAAATGCTAGGGATTATGTTCTCAAATCTGTATGCAAATGAGGGATTTCGTCCTCTATTGTTGATGCGAGAGCTGCTTACAGACAAAGTAGTTGATAAATTTCCCTCTTTAATTTCCCCTTCGCCTACAAAAAATAATAAGAATAGGCTTTGGGTATCCAAAATTAATTAATTCTAAAAAGGGGACATTACGGTTCTCTTTGGGGTCTTTCAAACTCTTTATAGTTTAATATATCAAAGTTTTGGAGAAGGTTAAGTTTTGGCAAGGATTCAATTTCCTAGAGATAAATGCATTGTGACGGTGGAAAGTAGTGTTGCAATTCCATCATCAAGCCACCACCAATAACTATGAGTCAAAAGGCCTAGCTTATGCAACAAAGCATCTAACATGAGCTCTTGGATTTCGTTGTTAATATAAATTGACGACAATCATTTTGTAACATTCTACTTTTTGGGCATTGTAACCAATCTCTATGAGCTCTAGAAAATATGCCTTTAACAATTTGGATGCCTTTGTGAATAAATATCTGAGCTTTAATCCATGCGACTTCTTGTAATGTCCCTTTCCTAGACAAATAAAGATAGTTTGGGTTTTCCAACAAACCCTTATACCAAATATGCAACAAACTGATTTTTATTCAAACCCTTATCAATAAAAAGTACAGCAGTCTGATTTCTTGCTTTTACTTAAGAAAAACCAACAATTAGAGATACCCACAAGGGGCAAAGCCTTTAGAAATCCACTTGGCACATGACTATGGAAGAAAATAATTTTTACAATCAAGAACTGAATTTATTTCTATTATATTTCAGACCACAAAACACGAAAAATACCTGCGTATGATTACAACAAATTTTCTGATAAATGATGCCCCAAATGGCATGAAGAGGCAAATGATGTGTATGCAACCCGAGATTGAAGAAATTTGCCCACGGATGATGCCCTAAATGCAGGTTTGAAACCCCAAAGGGTGTAGATAGCCCTAGAAATGGCTGCAAATGTCTCCAAAGACCTTCCCAAATTCGATTCCAATTGATAGGTGGCTGCTCCACTGTAGAAAACACTGAAAATTTGATCTGCATATGATGCCCTAACTGCCAATCTCTGAAATCACCCTAAAACTATGCCCTAGCTCTGAAAATCTGGCCTTTAACTCTAAAAATCTGATCTTTAGCTCAAATGTGATCTCTATGTGAGATCACCAAGGAGAGATTGAGGGTTTTCGTCCCCAAATTCTAATCACAATGAGAGTTTTCATCCTCAAGTGATGAATGCTAAGAGGGTTTTTGTCCTCAATAGTTGAAAGTAGAAGCACAAATGCTCAACTCATAAAATCAAGATGATAGATGATAGATGTTCACAAATGAACCCCTCCATCTTCTTTTATATCCTTCCCTTTCTTTTAATTTCTAATTAAGTGTCAGCCCACTTAAATTAGAAAAATACTCTTATTTTAAAATTAAAACATAAGTGGCCGACATAAAGTTACTTTTTGGCTCACTTAGTTTTAATCTTACCATGTTCCCCTTTCCTTCATCCCATTAGCTTGTGGGAAACAATAAAATTGCTAAGGGTTTTCGCTCTACTTTAAGTTCCCACCGTAATGTCCCTTTTAGGGCAGATCTGGAAAAATTTGGATTTCCCTTGAAACCCTTATGATTCAAATACTTCAAATTCAACTAGCAAACTGAAAATTATCTTCAAACCCTAACAACAATCTGATTTTTTATTTTTTAATGGCATCATGCATGCAAAAACAACTGGAAATAAATATAGAAACCCTCCAAATTATTTTATTCAAGAGCCGGAACAAACATAACACAAGAGAACACCGGAAAATATGATTTTTGTATTTTTCAGACCAGTTGGAATTAAAATATGACAACAGCAAATATACTTCACCAACATGGCTGGAAATAATGATTCCAAGCCCAAACACAACCACGGAAGAGTGCAAACAACTCCAAAAATTATGAAGAAGCCAAATACAACTGAAATTTGGGTTGCCATGCCCTAGAAGCCCACAAACTCCTCCAAGATGCAAGTCGCCACCCTAGGAGAGGGTTTGAAAACTTCTGCCAAAGCTCTAGCAGCCCTTCTATCCCTTTAGCCAATAATAGAGCTTTTACCCCTTTTTGCTAGCCAATGATGATGCCCTAGCCCTTTTCAAGCTGTCCTTATGCACAAATATGACTTCTGAGTGAAGCCACCAACAAAAATTGAGGGTTTTCGTCCCCAAATTCTGATCACAATGAGGGTTTTCATCCTCAAGTGATGAATGCTAAGAGGGTTTCCGTCCTCAATAGCTGAAAGTAGAAGCACAAGTGCTCAACTCCTAAAATCAAGATGATAGATGTCCACAAATGAACCCCTCCATCTTCTTTTATATCCTTCCTTTCTTTTAATTTCTAATTAAGTGTTAGCCCACTTAAATTAGAAAAGTACTCTTATTTTAAAATTAAAACATAAGTGGCCGACATAAAGTTACTTTTTGGCTCACTTAGTTTTAATCTTACCATGTTCCCCTTTCCTTCATCCCATTAGCCTGTGGGAAACAATAAAATAGGCTAAGGGTCTTCATTCTGCTTTAATTTCAAAAAGGGGACATTACACTTCCATTAAAGGGAGACAGCGAGCAGTAAGAACAAGAGGCCACCACAATGAATGGTTGTTAAACAATGCCTTGTTTGAAATTTATCCTCGACCCACTTAAGATTGTGTTTGATTGTTTACCAAGCTTTCAAATATTTTGAATAACGAAAGTTCCTCTAATCTTCATAGGTTTTGGAGTGAGCAAAAGTGTTTGTAGGCTGAAACCATGCCCATTGCATTCTCCATAAGACGAGCTAAACTCTATATAAAGTTGAATGATAATTTTCTAGGTCTTCGAGCCTTTAGTTGATCAAATAAGCCATTTAGTGTAAAGGGAATGGCCTTGGTACTATATATCAATCATTACATACCTTAATTGTCCTTGGGTATGCAACATAAATCCCAGGCCACACGATGAAAGCCTTATAGCCACTAGCATTGGCCCATGAAACATATTTGAGGACTTTGCCCAATGATGAGTTATAAACACGAGTTTCTACTAGCACTTTCATACGATGTTCAATGTTGTAGCATACAACATAGGTTTCATAATTCAGTGAAATATTTTCTTCTCAAGTTCGTGAATAACCTATTTCCAAAGCTCAGTTGGAATAACCTAAAATGCAAAAGGACTGCCCCAAAGTTTTAACATTTCAGTTGGTTAAGTCCAAGTCCAACCATAATTTCCAAGCCAAGATGGCAGTGGTTGAAAACTCTAGCAGAAACACACCATTGAATATTAGAGCTAGAGTCTTCACATAAAATATCAAAGCATTCCATGGCAATGGAAATCACCAGATCCTTTGTTCAAGTGAGAAAGGAATCATTACCAAAATAACCAATGATAAGACGAGCTTTGTCCCTTGGCAGAACAATGTCCTTGACAAGCCTGTTAAAGCCCTAATAGTAAGTAGGTAGCCAAAAGCCTCTGCAACTAACATGTAAGGGGTTAGTGCTAGTGGGCATCCCTGTTGGATTGAGCATAAAAGCCTAAAATATTCAGATTTGTTACCATTATAGTTATGTGAGCTAAAGATTCTGCACACAAAGTAAGGAAACTGCCAAAGTCAAAAGCTTTAAGCCTGGTGAGAATGAGGGATCATTTGATTTTGTCACACATGTTTTAAAAATGAATTTTATTTGATGTTGTAGGTTTCCCAAAAGCCCGAGCTCATTCCATACCTTCCCAAACTGTAATAATGTTATCTAAAATATATTGGCTTGTAGTGAAGCATATTTGTTTAGGGAAAAGGATTGTTAGGAGAAGATTTGGCAGACAAAGTGTAAGGTTGTTGGTGATGATTTTGTATGAGATATTGAGTAAATGACCTTCAACTGATGACAATTTTTCGGATTCCCAACCTGAGGGATGAATTTGATATCCCGTTATATATTGTATTCTTCAACAAATTGTTGTTTTGTAAAGCCTTTTGATATGCTTTAAAAGCATAAATCCCAAATAAATCCGAAGTGGCCTTGTAAAATTTGTAGGTAATATCATCTAGACCCAATGTTGTATTACTTGTCATTTGGAAACTCAAATTTGAAGCTCATCAAGAGAAGGCAATCTGTCACACATGGCCTATTGTGGATCAGAGAGCATGTATGGGACCAAACCCAACCAATATTGCAGAGTTTGCTCCTGTTTGTGAGTGACCTCCCGAGCTCGATAAAAGCATTTGGTGTTCCACTAAAGGATCAAGTAACCGTTGGCAATGTTGTAAAACGATCTTCAGCAATCTTGATGGCCTTAATCCTGTTTACAGCTTCGTTGCCTTGGAAGATTTGAAATATTCACTAGGTCTATCACCAAATTTACATGGTGCAAACGAGCTCACTTTTGGGTCCCTTTTGCAGCACAATTTTTTTCTAACTTCATTTTATGCTCAAGGAACAATCCTCCATTGCAGTGAAGAGATGAATGGAAACTCTTTCAGCTGCTCAAAGGTTTGTGGACGAGACCACTGTCATTGTTGTTATATTGCAAAAAAGAAATGGTGCAGGAAATAGATTGTTCCACCTCTACAAAGCAAAGAGATTTTGCTAAAAATTAAAAAATGTTTGCTTTATCCAATCTCTCAAGCACTCTGTCTTGACCTTTGCAGAGATTATACCAAGTAAACCACAGCGTGGTTGACTCAAACAATTGCCTGTTATTAAGGTTGAATAATCCCCACTTTTTCCTCGTGTAAAATCAGAATTCCCTTCCATAAGGATACCTGTTATAAGAAAAAATTCACAGATATGGGGTTTTACTTAAACATTATGTGATACCATTTTTTAATTTTTAGTTGATATTCTCATGGGTCACCTCTACTCCCATGGTAAAATCCAAGTGGGTACTCAGGGGACTGCTTTTCATTTATACGGTTCACAATAGCATATTCAGTAAAACTAGGGAAATAGTATAAAAAGTTTGCAATTTATAAGATGAAAGGGTTAAAGATTTTTTAAAAATATCAAGACATATTTAAAACATATGTTATCTAAATCGGGTCATGGTAGTTAGCAAAGTTCCATATTTGGGCCACTAATCTCACTTATTAGTCAAAATGACTAAACCAATCGAAACATTTTTATCACTACTAATTTGATGAATTTGAGAAAGAACAGTGCATGCAAGATTGGTACAGGGGTCTACAGAGGGTGCAGATGGTTCTAAGGTGATCTAGACACCTTGGGGTTATGTAAACAACTGAGAGGTTCTTTAAACAAAGCAAAAACAGAGAGCAGTCTGTACTGAGATAAAACTGCTAGCTGGAGCAGGGAGGAACTTACATTAGTGCCATTGTGGTTGTGCGATTTCATGTGTCATATTGCATGGTGATTACCCAATTGTCATGGTGGTTGCAGATGTGTCATGGCAGTTTTTCCTTTATGCATGTCGCAGTTATGCCCATGTCACAGAGAAAAGAAGAGTAATGACTGTAGACAATGCCTCATCATGTTCTTTGGCATTTTGGACTGATGGTTTGGCTCATTCTTGCCGATTTAAGTTATGTACGCACCAAGGAGTCTTTCCATATTCATTCATTCATTCTTGGTCGAGTGTTCTAGGGATTTGTCGCATATGAGTGCAGTAGGAGAGTGTGCATTGGAGAAAGTTGCAGAGCATGGAAAACCGTAAGGATATGCTGGTGGTATCCTTGGAGGCCTCAAGAAGGCAATGAGCTTGTAATATTGTAGATAAGATAGTGGAAAGAGAAAACAAGGCTTTACTCTTGTAGAGTTACCCTCTATTGAGTTTCTTCAAGGTGAAATCCATCATGTTCAGCTCTGTTTTTATATATTGCAATTTTTTCTTGTTTCATTTCTTGCATACAACAATCTAGATTAGTTACAACTTTTTAACAACTCATTTCAATGCACATATATTATATTTTCTAAGAAAATACAATAGAAAAACATTCAAAATCAAGAAAGCTGTCCATGGATGAAATGTGATTCATGTTGATGAATTAGTTATGGAATATCTAATGCTAATCGTAGATTATATAGGTATCGAGAGGAGGTGGCGTTCCTTGGTATGAGGTTTTATTGTGGCGTGACCATTTTGCAAATTGATGCTTGTATGTAGAACAATTAGTGCAAGAGAAGAAAGACTATTGGCTTTCATGTAGCCAGAGATATCCACAAGTAATTGGAATAGAGAAATAAGAAGCATGGCCAATGAAGAAGAAAAAGTCCTCAAAAATATGAAGCAAGATTCATCCAGTTGGAAGAAGATGCAGCCAGCATTTCTCAATCCGTAGGGAAGCTTGATCAGTTGGAAAATATAATGGAGGATCTCATGGGAAAGAAAGCTGGGAGCTTCCTAAAGAAAATGAAGAGCTAAGCAAATAGCAGTTCTAAGTCCACAAGAAGGAGCAACCTTATACCAGCCGAACCCCTCCAACTCAACAAGGTTGAAATCCTGCCATATGAAGAGAAAGTAAATGTTGAGAAACTTGACTATTGGTTGGCCCAGCTTGAGGTATATAACAGTTTATATACTAGCAACAACATACATAGGTGCTTGTGAGAGGCTGCTAGGCACATGGAAGGAAAATATTTCAAATAGTTGCAATTAATTTTTTAACAATAAATGAAAATGAGTAAATAATGATAGGAACCGACGAATAATATTAATAAAAAACCTCAAATTTCCTTTATAATATTGAAATTGGCAGGTCATGCACTCACTTGGATTGAAACTTATGTTCATTCATTGACTATGAGAAAATTATAAAAATTATATACACCTTTGTAAGTGCCAATTATATACACCTTATCTTTCACTTACTAATGATTTCTCTTTGCAGGATGTTGGCATATTAATTCCCCTAACTACATGCCTTAAAGGGTGCACTTTGGCAAGGGGTCGGTTCGTAGTACCTCGTGTGAGATCGTCATGGCACTAGCCATTTTCTTCCTACCACCACTGACACCTCAATACTTCCACCTTATATCACCTTCCGGTCGTTTTCTTATAGCACCTTTAGATAACCTTCATACCTGCTCCAATTGTCTTGCTTAACCTCTATTTTCTCCTCCCTTTTAACTTTTATTGAACCAGTTGCAGCTGACATGCTATGCCCTTAACCTATTACATGTATTGGGATATGTATAGCCAACATGTGGCTAACATAATCTCTTAACTTGTCTTTTCACATCTCTCTGTGCTTTCATATTGTTAGTAGAGTCAACTTATGGATCAACCGTAGCCTAAGTAGGGCATATATAGGAGGTAGGGGTTAGTATTTGCATTATTATTGTGTATTCTATTCTTATCATAAAATTGTGGAGGTTGCCCCCTCAAAGCGGCTGAGTTATATATTTTGTTATGGTCTCAATCTAACATCGAGTATTTGTTCTTTTCTTTTGACTATAATTGCGAATTACTGCTATTATTCCATTTCGTGTTTTGTTTGGCGATCTATTGTTGAATCTATCCAAGTAAATTCATTACATGATGTCATCGACTGATAGACATCCTCTCGGCTCATGTCATCGACCATGGCCGATGGCATTGACTAAGTTGAGTTGTGACTTCGTGGTATGTTCCTTGTTTAATAGGCATCATTATTGTCATTCTAGAATATATCATCAAATACTCTTCTTTCCCCGTGCTCACGAATCTTAAGAAGTTTTAGGGTTTAGTAGAGCTTTAACTCGAGGTCATCATTGAAACATTGGGTTACTAGGAGAATGAATATGAGCTTAGCCAATGGGGTCTACCTTAGTCTTTGAAGTCCCCAACTTTGGTCTACTTAGGTCTTGTTCTATACCTCTTATGATCCACCCACAACATCTCACAATGTGCTACTAACCAAAGAGGGGAATTAACTCACCAACAATGTCCGTGCGGGTAAGTATCCCTAACCCTAAATTCTTTTCTTTATTTGGTTTGATTGATTATTTTGATATATCATGTATTAGACTAGGATAGTGTAACATATCTTTGTTTAATTACATTATTACTCTCTTTATAGCACATGCTTACCGCCTAATGGCATTACAACCCTTAGTTTAGGATTAGCTCCTACTTACAATCTTGTAGGACCCTTATAAGACCCTAACCCCATTTCCTTGATATAGGCTTTGGAACCTTATACCTTCGATATTGAGTGTGGATTACTCTCTTCTAGATCCACGACTATTTACACCCCTTGGTATATCTTGCTTGTGTGTTGGCTCTAGTATGGTCTTCTACTTATATCCTATTTATAGAGAGAGGATCATTATATTGACCATCTTAGCTTACATACATCCTAGGGTTCTTGACATGAATCTTACTCCACCCTTGATTGAGTCTTATTCACGCTTTTATTTTTCTTTTCTAGCTTATGAGTGTTATCAATTTGTGAAGTATACCTCACTTGCCAAATTCATTTTCCTTTCCCTTAATCCCAAAAAGTTCTCTCTTTATTCCTATCATGGAAGATCTATATAGTGCTCAAGTAGAAAACTTCAAATGGACTCCCTTCCAATTCCAACCCTTATATGTAGATTGCAATATGGCCATTTCTATTCTAAGAAAACCATGTCTAATGTCTTGTTTAGGGTTGCACCAGATTACAACTCAACCAACCTTTAATCATTGAAGAATTAGAGTGAGAGGGTGAACATGATGATTATGTCGATTACACACTGCGCAATGCAACCATTCATTCAATTTTTTTCTCAATATGTCGTAGACTATTATTTAGCTATCCAAAAGCGTAGGGATTATCTTCTTGACAAATACAACGCCTGCACACCGTAATGTCCCCTTCTCAGACTGATCTTTCCAGTGACCGTTGGCCTTTTTTCTGGAAACCCGAAGGCTAGTCGGAAGGTAAATTAGGGTTTCCTATTTTTGAGGATGTCTTTGCTCGGAGTTGGTGGATTCAAAGGCGGATTCTTTCTGGGTTTTCCGAAAGCTTCGCAGTGGTATGTTCATTTCGGCATTCTGAGTATTTTTTGGAATTTACTATTTTTAGTAAATTCTATTTTTGGCAGTTTCCAGTTGGGTTCAACTTGGTTGACTTCCTACTTCAGTTTGGTCTAGTTGACTGGTCATTATTGGCTTCAGGGCATGATTGAAGAGTTAAGTTGATATATTTAATTAAAGGTCACGTTTTAATATTATATTCGAACGTTGACCCCTTGGCCTAGTCTATTGACTTTATGTTGTTTTGAAAAGTGGGTTTCTTGAGGGTGGCGCCTTCATTAAGATTATTTTATTAATTTCCAAAGTCAAAGCAAGCTTAAGGTGGGCGCATTTATCAAGGTATTGAATTTAATTAAAATATCAATATTAAGCTTGAAAGGAAAAGGACGCCATCTTGGAGAAAGGATTAGGGTTTGGATGTTGAAGTGTTTTTTAGGGTTTCGTGAAGTCAACAGGAAGTTATAAAAGGAAGACTTTGAGCATCATTCATCATTTTGGGACTGCAATATTGTTATGCTGCCGGTTTGGCTCGGGTTTGCTTCGAGGAATGAAGGCCTCCTAGCTCGGGCATCGCTTCTTGTTTGTAAGACAACAACTAGTGGTGATTTTACTCTAGATTGTGAGTTCAGTGGAATTAGTGCTGTGTAATCTGCATTTGTCTAATTAGGTTCAGATTTTACATATTAGAGTTTTCTGGTTTCTGCATTTTTGCTTAAGCAGATTCGATGTTTTATTCATAAATCCAAAAAGACAAAAAAATTCATGGTGGGTATTGTTTCATTCCTTCCTTCTTGGCTAGGCGCCCATGTATGCAAGGCTGTAGAATTTTGGAAGACAATCTGATTTTTAAAAGCAAAATCGCCCCTGTGCTGGGCCGTACCATTCATGGTGTCTTGGAATTCGTGCATTTAATATAGCCTGCATTTTGAGTCTGTTTTTGGGGTTAGTCTGAGCGCCCTCTTGCTAGTAGTGATTTGTAATCAGTATCATGTTATTTGAATAAGTTTTAAGGAATTTCTGAGCTATTCTAGAAATCTGTATGCTGCTGGTTATATGGAAAAATACAGTACTGTCATAACAGCTCGGAGAAATCTGCATCTTCAATCTGATTCGCATTGTTAGCAAGATCTCACCATTTATATTGTAAGCTGGCAGTAGTACTGGCAGCAACTTAGATTCTTGCTTATCATACTGTAATGCCCTTCTTACTTTCAGCAGTTGATATTGTTTTAATTGACCTCCGCCCTATGGTAGCTACTATCCCATTCTGGGTTAGCAAGCACATTCTGGGTGTTGAGTATTTCCAGCTTTCCGCATTTCTTTTCAAGCATAGTATTCTGTAACACTCCGTCATATGGTCGCCCCTCACTCCATACTGGGTTGGGTAGCACATACTTGGCGTTGAGTTCCCATTCAGCATTTAGGGTAGAAGATTAGTATTCTGTAACACTCCGTCAGATGGTCGCCCCTCACTCCATACTTGGATTGGGTAGCACATACTTGGCGTTGAGTTCCCATTCAGCATTTAGGGTAGAAGATCCTCTGACCATATGCTCGCCATCATCGGCGCCATTCTTGGTTAGAGTTGCTTTCGTACGTTTTGGTTTACCTTCTAACCTTAACGGGTACTTTGATTGTAATGTTGTAATCTGTTATAAAAAAAAAAAAAAAAAAGGAAAACGAAAAATTGGCCCTAATATTTCATCACGAGACTTGTTTTCAATCAAGTTGGGCAAGCCAAAGCATTACTTGCCCTATTTTTTCATAATCTTCACTTCCATCATCTTCAACTATGGCGGGTGCTACCCTTAACATTGTATCTCCTTAATCCAACAATACTGATGAAAACTCCCTTTGGGTTCTACAAAATGGTCATGTAATAGTTAGATCAAATGGCCAACTTACAAGCAAAATGCAAATGTTGGACGGAATGGTCAACTTGTAAACATATAACAACAATCAATTCATGTAAATGCAATCCAATTTTGGCCCAAATGACTAGTAGATCACATCATATTCGGTGGGGTGCGCCAAATCAATGCCCCCTCAAATCAATAATCATGGGAACCGAATCCCACAACCAACCATTCATACCAAGGTGCATTTAACATTACAAAATTCACCTTTAACACCTTATATATCCGCTATGGACATTGGGGGAATAATCCTAACCATCAACTACGATGGATCAATTAATCCCACATCTTAAGGATTTTGGGAACATTTACAAGGACATAATCAAAACAATTTTTATGAGGCTACCAAACTCTTGGCCAAACCCTTACGGGGATGCCTTAGATTGGTACCATCAACTTAAGCCTAACTTAATTGTCAAACTAGAGGGTTTCGTAAACGCTTTGGTTCAAGAATTTCAATATCATGACCTTGAGTAACTTTGTAAATTGTAAACAATTTGAAAGTGAGATGACCCAAGAATTCATCAAGCGATGGAAATCTTTGGCCAACAAAGTAGTTAATAACATGACTAATGATGATCTTTCCCAACTCTTCCTTCTTTGCTTTAGGACCTCGTCTTTAATACAAGATTATTGACATCTTATTGTTTAGGTGTTGTCATTGATGTAAAACCTCATTAATGACAAAGTGGATGATGGAGTAGGGTTAGAGCATGCTAAGAATGATGATGACATGATGATTCACATGTGTTCATGATGATGTCAAGTGTTGCAGTGAGGATTGCTTGTTCTTGCAAGCCTATTCGTGTGATCTTGCAAGCCTATTCGGGTGATCTTGCTAGCCTAGTTAACGTTGCGTATGGAGGTTGAAGCTTCTTGGTAGCTTGAGAAGCATGTTGACATGATGAAGAGCATATTTTGGGAGTGCTTGGGCACTCACATGAGTTATAGGTGCAGATACAAGTTGGTGACTATGATTCAGGTGCTCATTTGGACTAGGTATGGCTGTTAGATTACATGAGGATGAGTTATGGAGCTATATGATCTCATGGATGCATGTATTCAGTTGTATTATGATGTATCAGGTATGTTAGGACCATCTGGAGTGTTTTCATGATGAGTTATAATGTCCTTTCAGTTGACCCCAACGTTTACAATGCAAAACCCTAAGGGCTAGCTATTCAAATGAGATGGGCTGGAAAGATTGAGAGCTATTTTTGACATCGTGATGATTGGAGATGTTAATAGGGTGTGTCCTTGTGTCCTTGTGTTGTGGGCAAAATTTTAGGTTGCCCCGATAAGTATTTTGCATGTTATGTCAATTTTGATAAAACATGGTCAAGAACAAGGCTATTTCCAACTTGAATTGGAACTTCTGATCCTCACCTTGAATTGTGTGCTTTGCACAGTGTTAGCATATGGATTTGCACGCATGCAAATGACATGCAACAGTGTGGGAACGAAGTCCCTCCTCAATGAAGGTGAGGCTGCCTTTATTGAAAACCAAAACTGTATTTACATCTGTACATTCAAAATTGTATGTGGGGGGTGTTTTGGAACATCAATGGAAGAAAAGTGAATGAAGGAAATGGAATAGAAAGAAGGAAAGGAGTGGAATGGAATGAACTGAAAGAACATGCAAGAGTTAGGTAAAAACAGAGCCTAATATTGCATGAAGAGGAAAGATGAATAACCAACACAAATAAAACGGAGTTTGAGTTAGCCAAACAAGAACATGCAAAAGGGAACACACATGAGCAAGTAGATAGTCAGAGCTTGATCACTGTGAACTAGAACAGCTGATTAATAATGTTGACAATAAGATCAAAGATAATATCTGCATGCAAGATTTAAACACCTAACATCTAATGAACATAAGAACACCAAATGTTACCAGAGACAATGAATGAGACACAAAGTTCTTATTCCATTAACTCCAAAATGTTTTTCACAAAAGAACACAAAGTTTCTTCTTGAAACAAAGCTTGCACAAAAGTATTCTCTTCTCCTCTCTCAAAGTCACCCTTACAAATGAGCCCCTCACTTCCTTTTATAACCCAAAAGTTGGTTACAAAGTAGTTAGGGTTTTAAATGCACATTAAATAGGGCACTTAAGTGACTTTGACTATTTTCAACCAACTTTTAAAAAGTGACTAAAAATAGAAACCATTTAAGTTAAAAAGTCATTTAAGGAAAAATAAATAAATAAAAGAAATGGGTACACGTGGACCCACTTAAATGACTTGGACGCACATGTAGAAATCCTAGTCAACAATGCGCCACCTAGATCAAGACACCTAGGATCAGTGCCTTATCCATTGGGCCAAGAGTCCGCCTATCCCGATCGTACGGGAATGAACTCATTGACTGTGCTCTGCAATCCTCCAAATGACAAGAGTGCTGAGCTTGAAACTTGAGCAATTCATCCACCCCTCTGTCTGAGCAATATCCTGGTATGAGCCAGTTCGTATTCACATTCACAATTCTCCACATGCTCCGAGTACCTTTCCATGGTGAATTATTCATTTGTCGCGAGACCGTAGTCGTTACGCCACCTTGGTTTATCAGAATCCAACTTCTGGTCTTTCGCCGTTGAGAAGATCTCCAAGAGCCAAAATTGCAATTCACCTCCAATGGTATTACAAAACATGGCTTTAACAAACACCCCATGAATAAATATAACCAGTTATTTGCACTATACATCTGATTTGATGAAGTCGAAAACATTGTCTAGTTTTGCAAACACTTTCTACAAATTGAATAACCTGACTCTTCCATCTCACTGCACAGCCTATCTTTTATTGGTTCACTTAACATCACCAATAATCACCAAAAATAACATTTTCCTTGTTTGAAATGATGGAAGTACGACTGCCACTGCCTTTGAATCTCCTGTAGCGTCCAAACAATCTTCACTGTTAGCTGCACTTGAACCTCCTACCAATCCAAAAGCTGATTCACTTTCACTTGATTTCAATGCCCCCATTTCAGCAACTAGTCTCTGGTCAGATGAAGCTTTGAATGTTTTCTCCCAAGCCATTGTACACGGCAGTGAATATTTGTTTCCTGCAGCTGCCATGGATCTGAGTTCAGAATAAGGATAAGCTTACAGCTGCATTATGTTTGCTACTTGTGACTTTCATTTGTTGCAGCTTTTAGCAATTAAACTGTAAGCTTTATCAGGGCCCCAGATCCATCCATATGCATTACGCGTTCTTTCTGAAGGCCGATGAAAATGCAGAATATAACAAGTCACAAAAACAATTCATTTTTTTAAACATACTTGCCCATGGTTCGGTCGGGTCGCATTGACACCCGATTATCATTCCTCGTTGATCTTCTGGCGCCATCCTATCTCCTCTTCCCAAAGATTGTTGCCATGCATCCCTGGGTTTCTCAGATGCCTGCCAACTTAGTGACTCGTTGAAGATGCTCATATAATTGCAAAGCAAATTGTGCTTCATGAATATTCTGATATGAAACAGACCCACCTCTATGAGATTCTCTTCCATGAGTTACATCGTAAAACAAGTAAGGTCTCAATAGAGAATCTTTGTAATAAATTTCATCAGGTCTCCTGGTAACACTCTCACTGTCACTTAATCGATTTTGATAAAAATATCTTGAAGGAAAAATCCCGAATTTGAGGATGCATTTGATACTGAACAGATAACAACATAGTTGGACAACCTGCTTGTTGGAAGCGTTCAAAAAGGCTTCTACTATACTGCAATAAGCCTGCTGCCTGGCGCGTGGGTTTTAAGAAATTTGTTTTCTTCCTCTAAAACAAAACAAATGTTTCTTTTCTTTTCCAAGAAGACTCCTTCTTATTTCCCTTTCACGTGGAAAAGAAAATTTAAATCTCCTTTATTTAAAACTGATTTTATTTTTTTATATGCGTGAAAGGAAAAGGAATTGTCTTTGTTTTATTTGAAACCTCCTCCCACAGCGTGAAACACTAGGAACCCCTGGAGACCAGTGCAGTTGTCTGTCAGCTTCCGAATTCGACCCAGGCAGAGATCCAAGAACACGGCACGGGAACATGCTTTTCGGCGCCGGTCTCACTGAAAAATGTATTGAATGCATCATCGCCGCCACCGACAGTCTTATCGCTTGGCATTTGTCCATCAGGCATTTGTTATGTATATACACAGATATCAGTGGAAGAGCCTAAACACACAGCGACCCTCGGGCTTTGTGAAGACGTATGCAAAGACGTCCACACGAGAGCAGGAGGCGAAAAGCAAAACAGATCTGAGAAAAAGAACAAAATCGCAAGAGAGCAGTGGTCTCCTCTTGCTGGGGCGGCTCCTCCAAATGTGTGGAAACTTCTAAAGAAAAGAAATTTATTTGGACTGTTCTTACTTCCTTTATTCTGCGCAGACTGTTTGAAAAGTTTTGGAGTTTCCTCTTTGACTGGGCGTGGTGGAGCTGTTGGTGCGTGGACTCCCAATGCGCAGCTAAAAACAAAGCTCCCTTTTTATTAAAAACTAACCTTATATATCAGGCGCCTCCTCCAAAAAAAAAAAACGTTTGGACTGTATTCTTTAACCTGCAGCACGTGGACTACTCTTTTCTTTAAAAACTGGCTTTAAAACTGTTCTTTTCTTCTCTGCGCGGCCTTTGTTGCCTGTCTTCCCAAATGCGTTGGAATCTCCTTGAAACTGTTTGGTAATACGTAGCCTTTCTTTTATTGCTCTGTAGATCTTCTTTGATGAATGCGTGGAGCTTGAAAACAAAACCAAAAACTTTCTTGTATTTCTTCTTCACAATGGCGTTAGTTTCTCTTGCATAATGCTGACAAAATATTATGTCTTCTTGAAGAAATAAGAAGCAATTGAAAGCTTCGCACGACTTTTCCAACGGGTTTGATGGAGGAAGTTACGAGGATTAATTCAACTTCCTCTCTTCCCGGGTAGTGGCTTAAGTGCCAGGGGAAATGGGGAAAGCAACGGACAATTGCCAACGGGAATGGCAAAATAGGTTGGCAATCCCCGTCCAATTTCCCCATGTGGGAAATTGGGGAATTTTATGCCCGTTTGCCAATCCATGATTTGGCAATTGGCAGAGGAAAACCCACGTGCGGGAAATTTGAAGGAAATTGCCAGGAAAGTGGAAATCCGGGTTCGGGAAGCCAATTTGGCTTCCCGGCAGTTGGAAACGAAAGCTTACTTCCCCGGCACTAAAACTTGTCGAATGAACTTTAATTTATATTTATTTAATTAAATACTCCTTAAGTGATTTTTAAAAATTAATTTAATCAAACAAGGAGCAATTAATTAATTAAATATTAATTAATTATTTTAATGTATTTTAACGCGTTTTAAAGCCTGGCGGGAAGAGTTCTCGCCTGAAAATCACGAAACGAAGACCGAAACGATCACAAAAATAAGATGATCGCGATGAGTCCAATGAACCATGCAAAGTAACACTTTTCAAAATTTTCTAATTTTTCATTTTTTAATTATTTTTTAACAATTTTGCGAAGTCAAAATTGGCTGATAACACACGGGACCTTGTGGCTTTCGGGGATGATTCTACATTGAGTATAGAAGGTTTCACAAAAGAATGAGGCCATTTCATCATCAAGTTTTTATAAACGAATGTTGAGAAGGTAAACAACTCATTGTGTTTGAAACCCTAGCTTGAAAACGGTTTGAGAGATTTGTTTCCTAAGTGGCCAATTTTTCTTGATAATGCATGGATGATGATTGGAACATGTAAAGGACTCCTTCAAATTCCCGAAAGGTATGATAGAGCTTATGGTGATGAGTGGACCCCACTCAAATAGGTAAATTTATGCAGAATTTCAGTTTGGGACAAGGTTCTCCAAAGGAGTGCAAATTAAATGGACATTGTTTTGAGTATGTGAGTTGTTCTTGATGTTCAAAGAGGTTTCAGTCATGAGGATGCATAAAAATGGCAAAGTGTGCCCTATTTATGTTGACTAGTCAAAGGGCAGTTTTGGGGCAGTTAGAAGCAGTCTTCAGTAAAGTTGACATTACAGGAGCTACAAGATGAGTTAGGAGGTGATTCAAGTTGTGTTGGAAAGAGAATTTAGAGAGATTTCCAGTGATATAAGTTTTGTCTCATGATGATGAGTTTTGATATGGTTTTCAGGTCAGTTTGTGGACAAGAAGATTTTTGGCTTTTAGAACAGAACTGCTTTTTCTGAAAGATTGAGTTGGTTAGTGCATGAAATGGATTGGGTGATGCTTTCTATCACTTGGAATGTGAAGAGGGGTGAATTTGACACCTATTGAATCCATTTGTAGGTCTTGATTGTCTGCTGCGGGGTGTTTATCACCCGAGTTTGCAAAACTGGTTTTTGGGTAGCATGATTTGGTGAAGACAAAATTTGATGTGGTTTGAACCTGAGGTTGTTTCTGTGTTCTAACTTGCCTAGATGTGTTGTACAGATCTTGGGATTCCCATTGAGTGGTCACATGCCATAGTTGAGTTCATCTTGAGGCCCAAAGGCAATTTTGGGTTGTTGGAAACAACTGTTTGGTGAAGGAAATGAGCCATTGAGTCCATTAAACAAAATAATTTGATTGGTTCATGTAAATTGCGACCATGGATGATGTTTAAATGTCATTTTAAATATGTGTGGTGATTTTTAGAGCTTGACTAAAAATAGTTTTGGTGTTAGGAGAATTTTTTCATTCCAATGATGAGGTTTTGAGGATTTTTGGTGCATGGATGAAGGGTTTTGGCTAGGCCGACCTATATAGGTCATATGTGACCATTGCAATGATGTTATTGGGATGTAATTAAGTTATATTGGTTGTCAAAAGGTTTAGGACCGACCTATAGTGAGTTTGAAGGAAGAAAAACATATTTAAGTGCTTGTTTGGTTCATTTTTGAACTAGTGCTATTGGAAGAAAAAGTGCGACCTAGAGGAGAGTGTTTTGTAGGTATGAGTGCATGATTTGAAGGTTGAGGAAGAGCATGAGAGGTTGAGGAAGATTAGAGAGCATGTGTGCAAGTGTTTAGAGCCATGACAAGTTGAGAAAGAAGAAGATTGTGCAAGATTGAAGACCTAGGGTTTGAGCAAGGGTTTGTGAGCTGAATAAGTGATCTCCATCAGTTGTGGCAGCAACAAAATCAGAGATCAAACATCTTCAAGAGGTTGAGTTGGTGCTTAGTCATCCTAGGGGTTGTAGCCTCCTTGTGGATTTGGTGCTTCACTAAATTAGGGGTTGGTGCTCCTTGTAGGGTTGGTGCTCTACTAAACTAGGGGTTGGTGCTCCTTGTGAAGTTGGTGCTTCACTAAATCTCTTTGCTTTGTGTAATATAAGCAAAGTTTTAGTGGGTTTTCTTCCCCATGAGGGTTTCCCACTTACATATGGTGTTCTTGTGTTGTGTACTTTGTTTCATGCTCTTGTGATTGATGTTGTATATCTTAATAAGCACACATGGTTATGAATGTTGAATGGACAATCTAATTGATGAATGTATGGTTTGGTAATTGAAGTAAAAATCATTGTAGGATTGATTCACCCCCTCTCAGTCCATTGTGCTTCCAACAAAGATGAGGTCATTCTTGCTAACAACTTTGGGGAAGCCCTCGAGCAAGCCAAAAGATAGGACTATCTCATTAGACAATTTGAGGTACCTCCCCTAAGCAACAAGCTGTTAAGATGCTAATGCAACTCAGAAATTGCAATGCCACTTGATGATGAAGTCACAAACACTCATGATCATGGCTTTGTGTTGAAAAGAACCATTCATAATATCGACACCATTAAGGGTCTAGCCCCTTCCCAATCCAAGGAAGGCCTCTTTTCTCCACCTTCCCTCTACAGGAATACTTACGAACCTTTCACCAAAGAAGAACTAAAACACTATCTACCTAGACCTCAATCAAGACCTATGGACCCTTATGGTTTTGTCCTCCAATCAGATAAATGAAAACAAATTTTGTTGGTTCCGTGCTAAGCGGGGTGATTCTCACAAAATTGTCGATCACTTAAAGCCTTGCCTACTCTTTCCTTCATGGTCACAACTTCAATCGTGAGGCCATGTCTCTGGAAAGATATGATGAGGCAATCAAGGTGAGAGACAATGCATAAAAATACGACAAATGCGTGCAATTCATCAAGCTAGTGCCCATTTGGCTACATACACATCCTTTACCCAATCACTCCAAAGTTGATAAACCAAGTCAGCCTATTAATGACAATCAAAATTCGACCCCTTTAGCCAATACCATTGAAACCTGAAGGTTCACCCCAAAAAGGCCATTGGTTAGACTTAACCTATAAGGTTGATGACATTATATGGGAGCTCTATCAAAATCAACACCATTGGTCAAAATGTTCTAGAAAGGCTGATTATGTTGTCTACATCAACACAACCCTTATTGATCAGGTCGATGATGTAGAAAAACAATAAAAAAGTAAAAACCATTCCCAACTTGATTCCTCAACCATTTATGAGGTTATTTTGACTGAGACTCCTCAAGTTCAAACTAGTATTGTACAACCTAGCTTGAAAGAATGTGATCCAATCAAGGAACTCTCAAACTTTCCAAGCCAAATCCCCTTTCTCAAACTCATTAAAATTTCTCCCAAACATCGTTACCATTTGATGAAGGTACTCTTTGACATGAATATCCCTCAACCAACAACTTTGGGGAAAGAGGCTCCTTTGCACAACTTGGACGAGAGTATTCTTTAATTATGCGAAGAGCTATCTTTTCAAATGATCGATTGAGCCTCATGAGCCATAAACTGATTTAACACTCATAACAATCCATTAGTTCATATTCGGAAGGAAACATTACATATAGTAGAAGAAATCCTTATAATCAAGGGATATCACTCACCAACAAATTCACTCATGACTTATTCTAGGAGGTGGTTGTGAATGACCACCTTTATTCTCTCACTTCCATAATCCTCTACATATCTTAACAAATCTCCTTAAATGAGTTGTTATTACAACTCACATATTATTCTTACTAACACATTATTATTATTCTCCACATGTTAATATATTTCGTAAAACATGTGAGCACTAACATATGGAAACTTAACATGCAATTCCAATCCATGATCTTGGGTGAACTCTTGTTTTGTGTCAATGGTCCTTCTCTATTACTTTTGTCAAGATGAACAATGTGCAAAACAAAAGGGCTCTTGTAGGTGAAGGGTCTTTTTCATGCCTCACATTTGTTGAATTTGTCAAATCTTTAGGTTACTCAACTGAACCTATGACACTTGTCAAGGGTACAAAGGAAGACAAATGCTCCCATTGGGATGTATTTGGTTGCCTAATACCATGCCTCCTCGAACCATTAGGGTGATGATTATGATCTTCAACTTTCCTCTACCTTATAACATCTTTCTTAGACAACTATGGGCATATCGGATGCATGTCGTTGCTCCATCCACATGTTAACACGTTTAATTCCCTCATCCACGTCTTTATCGATAAAAGTCAAGATGACACGAGCACGTGGAGCTTTGAACAATTTCAACAAAGAGGTGTATTCAAAATCCCCGCCTCAAGGAACTCCCATGTGTTCTCTTTTGAGAATACCAATGCTTCAACTCCTTGGTCAACACCATCCAGGATATAGTGGAAAACCCGATGTAATTGGGAGAATTCCATCAAACCTCCTCAATTATGATAACAACAAGCTAGATGAAACAATCTTAAAATCAAGACTTCCTACCTTCCCGAGTCTATCATTGCCCAACTACCCCCTTTTTGTGATCTTGATCTTGCAAGAGGAAAATTGATGCAATTTCCATCTCAATTCCGTTGTCAAAACTCCTAAGGAAATTCCCTCTTCTCCCATAAAATTGTAATTGAATCCCTCAATATCAACCTTACTATTCTTGACTATGATGATGGATATTCGTTAGATGATCCCTTCTTGTTTGGCTACGCCCAAGCGAAGAATGTAGAGAGTGTATGATATCAATAATCTTTACTACCAAACTTTGATTCTAGTATCAACATAGTCAATGTCAGACTGACTTTGACAAAGAGGAAGACAATTTGACGGGGAATGAATTTATCAATCTTTCTCAACTAAATCCCGAATCAAACACTTTGCTTTCATTCCCGGTCACGAAACCGACACTTTATGCCACATAACAACTTTACCCCTGCCCGTTGTCACGTCTTCTCGTGACCTCATCTTCTAAGCCTATACCATTTTGCACATGGTATGATGCGACAAGTCATTTTGTTGAATATTTTTGAGCCTATCAACAACATATGTAATACCCTGAAGCATAAGTATGTGAAGAAGAGAACCACGATGAACATGCCCATTCCCTTTTCCAAAACATCTTTGTTTGCTTCACAAATATTGCTCACATTTTTTGCGACACCGCCGAGTACTTTGACAATAATGTAGTGGCCGCTATCTTCTACACCTCGTCTTTGAGGATTTGGTTGCCCCTTCACCTTCTTTTCTCGGTTCCCAACCACGGGAACATTCACCCTTATATTTACACGAGGCAAGTTGAGGAACAACCTCCTTGCTTCCATTACCTTGAAGCATAAGTACGTGAAGAAGAGAACCGCAATGAACATGTTCATTCTCTTCTCCACAACATCTTTGTTTGTTTCACAAATATTGCTCACATTTTGCTGCAACTTGTCGAGTACTTCGACAACAATGTAATGGCCGTTATCTTCTCCACCTTGTACCAAGGATTTGGTTACCCCTTCACCTTCTTTTCTCGTTCACAACCACAGGGAACATTCACCCTTATATTTACACGAGGCAAGTTGAGGAACAACGTCTTTGCTTCCCCCATTCAACCGGAGGCACAACTTCCCATTTTTCCTGTTCCTCCCACACTTCCTCCTAAGGATGACATTTTCCAGGAGGCCCTCGCTTAGCTCTTTGTGAGGAAGAGGCTATGGTAGCAGCTCGTAACGAGATATGCCGAAATTTCTATAAGGTCCTTGAAGAAGTTGAGGACTCCATGATCCAAATACAATATGACATACAAAGATAGGTTTATGTTGTGATAGATGATGTTTGTAGTACCATTACACACCCTCCATGAGCTCATTATTTACTTCTACAAACTTACATATATAGTAATTATTACTAGTTCTTGCTTCATGTTAATTTACTTTACTATCTCCTTCTTGGGTTTATCCGACCATTGTTTTCATTTGGGTTTTGAAGCAAATGAAGAGCTAAACAAAGAGTTGTCCCAAGTCCATGAGGAGTAACTTCATACCAGCTGAGAACTTCCAAATCAATCTCCATTTAAAGTGGAAGCCAAGATTAAAATCCTGCCATACGTGTTCACCTTTTTTAGGTTTGATTAGGGTTTTTACACTATAATCAAACAAAGAATGAAATAGGAGCTACAGGGGGTTATTCTGACTAATTAACTTCTAACATTAACCATACAATATCATAATAACGCATTAATACTTGTAACAAATGTACACAATGCAATACAAACTCACAAATACATGGGATTGAGTGCACTTAGCTGATTACATGTGATTCTGGACTGATCCGGGTGATTTGGATGTTGCAATGGGGGTATCTGGACTCGAGAATGTTTCGAATTGAGACCGTGACTTGAGAATATCTTTGGGTTGGACCGTCATAATAGGGCATGAATGTCTGTACAATCTTTACCTCTTTGTACGATTTTGCACCTACTTAGAACTGTGGTCTGTGACTTTCTGGGTTTGTTGCTTGTTTGATTCTCTTTGTTGCTCTGTGTTGGTCACTGTTGAGCACACGACGAGGGTCTTTGAATACTCTACTCAATTTTGCAAACCCTAACTATGGGTGAAGTCTTGCAAACCAAACATTAGTTGGGTTGTGGGCACCCCTATGCATCGCCGACGTCGGTACTTTACTCCGAAGAGGCCTCAAACCACACATCGTTCTCCACCTAGCATGTGATATCTAGTTGTAGTGCAATCAGATTTGACATCCTTCTTTTGACAATGCTTGACTTGAGTTTCTCTCTTGCAAATCTACTTGAGTGAGTGACTTTGAGTGCTTGCAAAATGTGGGAAGCAGTCCCTAGACCTAGTGGGAAGCTTCAAACTTGTAGATGGTGTTGCCCTAATGAATGTGCAGAGGTATTTTCGGAGTGTAGGGAGCTTTGGGTGCCTTTTGTGCTAGCTTTTGCAACAAGAGTCCATAAGATTGCTTGAGAGTACTAGGCAGGAAATGAGGTGAGTTTCACTTGTTTATATATGCTTCCAAAGGTGATTTAAGTTATAAAGGCCGACTGAGGAGAAGTAAGTGATCCAAAGAATAATGTACAACGAAATATTTGGGACCAAAGTGAGCAAGGTCAAAACCATACACTAGGGTTAGGACCGTACGGACGTTCCTGCCCCTACTGTACATTTTTGACCTAAGAGTGATAATCTACAATGTGAAGTTTGGAAGTTGACAAGTGGAGTTTCTTACTTGTGTTTCATGCATTCAATTCTCAGAAACTGTTGACAGTTGACAAATGAGTGTATAAGATCAAGCAAGCTAGACAAGAGACCTAGAGATGTACTAGATGAGAATGGGTAAAGTGCACTTGTTTGAGCAAGAGAGCAATGTCAAGAACAGTAGTGTCAAAGAGTAGAATTACCAAATTTGAGTGTCTACACCATATGAAGGTGAAGTAAATGCTTAGAAATTTGACTAATGGTTGGCTCAGCTTGAGGTATATTTCAGTTTACATAATATTAAGGAAGATCAACAAATTTCCTTTGTAAAGATTGGAATTGGGAAGTGATGCACTCACTTGGTTTGAAACTTCTGTTCATTCATCGCAATGAGAAAATTACCAACAACTACTAAATGATATGAATTTAAGAAGTTGATTACGATGCAATTTTATCTTTTTTGTTATGAAGAGAAAAGTTCTATTAATTGACAATATTTAAAGCAAAGATAAAATGTGTAGAGATATGCAAGCAAGTAGAAAAAGAAGCCTATCCAAGCGCACAAAATTGTGCATTATTATGACATCTTGGTGAAATATATTGGATGACTTCATAGTCATCTAAGGAGCCCTGTGTTGATGGCCAAGCCTAAAGATATATATAGAGTATGCTCCCAAGCCCATTATCCTGAGATAAACAAGAAAAAGGGTCCATCATATTTTTCAAATGCACCAAAACAGCAAGGTGGTTCCAAATCAAAAGGGAGAGGTAAGTATAATGCTGCTACTACTGTTTCAAAGAAATATTCTAAGAATTGTGATGTTGATGGTCATTAGATGAGATGTTGGAAATTACATCCAGAATTGCATCCTTATAAGAACTAAATGGACAATGCTATGACTTCATTTGAAGGAAGGAGCAACTCTAGTGTGAATGGGAATATTGCTTACACTTTCATTTGCAGAGAGGTATGCTTGAATGACAATGGGGCTCATGATAAAGGCGAACTTGCCAAACATTTTCATATCAAGATTCAAATCAAGAAGACAAAAGGTTGATGCTCTTTTTAATTCGTGTTCACAAGCAAATTTTATTTCCAAAGAGTTGGTAGATAAGCTTGGATTGGTTACATATGATCATCCTCATCCTTATTCATTGGGTTGGATGAAGCCAGGAGAACAGATAGAAGTCACCAAACAATGCAACTTTGAGTTTGGGATAAATCAACATTTCATCAATGTGGTTGTTATAAATGTTGTTCCTCTTGTTATGTGGTGTGGTATTTGGCGGTCCATGGATATAGTGAGAGATGTTATCTTCATGAGGAGAGCTATCAAGTACAATTTGATCAAAGATGGGGAGAGCTACGTTATTGCTGCAAATAAAGGTAAACCACAAATCTTTTTGTAAAAGCCAATTAAGCCAAAAGATTGATTAACGATTAAATGAGAAGTTTGCTTTTCTTATTTTGATAGATAAGCAAAACAATGAGCTTGTCGAGTACAAAGCTTTTTCTAGTATGTCTAATAACAAGGATAAAAGCAAATTGAAGAATTGTTGTAACAATTTAGGGATGTTTTTAAAAGCTTTAGGTTATGCCACCAAAGAGAGTGGTTGAGCATGAGTTCTGGTTGTTACCCAATTGTCCTCTCCCCATTGTTGGCCCCTTTGGCAATCATTGATGAAAGCAAATGACGTAAGAAATTAGCTTAAATCTTTGTTAGATCAAGGTGTATTGTGTCCTAACACTTACCCATGTGGTTCTCTTATTGTTATTGTGTTCTAAGAAAGATGGTTCATGGAGCGTGTGTATTGATTATATGCTCTTGAATTAGATAACCATAAAAATAGATAACCTCTTCCATCGATTGATGACTTAGTGGACCAACTTCAACAGGATATGTATTAAAACTCGGGTATTATTAAGTAAGAAATCAAGGAGAATGTGTGGAAAAAGTTGAAGACAAGACACGATTCGTATGAGTGGCTTGTACTTCCATTTGGATTTTGTAATGCCATTTGGGTTGTGTAATGCTCCTACTTTACTTTCATGAGATCGATGAATGAGGTATTGAGACCATTCATAGGTTTTTGTGTTATTGTTTACTTGGATGATATATTGGTTTTCAGCAAAACATATGATAAGCATCTAATGCATTTGAAACAAGCTTTGCAGTGAAGGATAACAAGTTGCCACTCAATTAGAAAAAAATGCGAGTTGCACAACAATCACTTGTGTATTAGTGGCATCTGGTTGGAGTTGGAGAATTAAGAATTGATGCACAAAAGTGGAAGCCATTTTGAAGTGGCTCTGTTGATGTATATAAATTACACACCAGGAAGAGAACGACATGCTCATACGTCCTAGTCATTTTAGGACCACAAGTGTGATTCAGTGCATGAGTTGTAGGGTATTGGTTATCTAAACCAAAAAAAGGGATTTGGCGGATTATTAGTCCTAGCGCCACTCTTGCAATTTCTTCACCAAGTTTAACTTTGAAGACCTCCTAAACTAATCTTAATCTAAGAGCATTACACAAGATAGAAAAGGAAAGGAAGAGTAGAGAGAAAAGAGAAAACCCACAAACAAAAGTGTTTTAAGTACTTGAGGACTAATTGTTAGAAATAACGTGGTTTCCTATTAACCAAAAACATCAAATGTAGCTTAGACTTGTTGGCTAGATTTTATGCACAACATAAAACCTAGGCAGTCATGAGATAAATCTCCCTCATTTAACGGTGAGGCTCCTGTGTAAGATGTTTATCAATTTGGTAAGGGTGAATTCTAATAACTATTTTGGGGGTTTTACTTTAATTCCCACAGCTCGTGAACCATAGCTGGGCAATTTTGCAGCAAGTAAGCAAGCTGTGATGGAATATTTGCAGAAGGGGGAAATAATAGAATTTAGGAAAGAAGAAAGGAAGATATGTTGACTTAACCAATAGCTTTTAGAGTTGGTCTCATCCACACAAATTAAATAAATAGATAAAACTCACAACATTCAGCAATAAAGGAAAGGAATAACTTCTAACCTAGATCTAAGATAACACAAAGTTTATCTAAAACCTTAAATAGAAGTGATGAGCAAAGCACTGTAGACACAAAGTTCTCCTGGAAATCCACCTTTTATTCAATTCCCCAACTTTCACAGAAATCACACCAAGGGTTTCAACACAAAGTCTGAAAAACTCAAGAATGCTCTTACTAAACAAATTCTGATGAACAAATTGTGATCATTTAACCCGTAGGCTCTTCCTCTATTTATAGTGCATAAAGGGAAATACAAATAGGAAACTATAAATGAATTCCCGCATGTGGAGGCTATAAAGGAAACAATTGACAATCTTTCTCCTAGAATTCCTCTTTGCATGACATGCATCTGAAGACTAAATCAAAGCTTTGCATGTCTGCTACCTATTTCCAAGTAATTGGCTTCTTCCAAGAATTTGAAGTATGGTGTCCCCGAGATTTCACCTTGAAATCTGGGACTACCCCTTTTAAAATTTTTGTTCTTTTCAAGTAACGGGTCGTGTTTTGTGTTTGTTTTGTTTGTAGTTGTTTGCATTGCTCCAAGGTATCCCAGAGAATCATAAAAGCCAAAGTCGACAAATACCCACATGCTAAAACTCACTCTATCCCTTCGCCAAGTTTTGTCTGAAAACGTTTTATTTATTTATTTATTAAATAAATAAAGTTCTTTTAAAAATAGTTTGTGCTGAAGTTAAAACCCGTCATGGATCTCCACACCAATATTACTTTCACATCTAAGTAGAGTATTCACACGGGAAGAGTTTTTACACACTTTGGTTAATTGGCAAGTTATTTTTGAGCAATTGTCTGCAACTTCTGGTAGGTTTTTCATTTTTATTTATTTCTTGTGTGTTTGGTTTCAGTTTTTCTCCGTGATCTGTCTCGACAATTCCCTTGGTCTTTTCTTTCGTTCTGCTTAACCAGTTCAATTGCTTGGGGTTTTTGAAGTCACTCATGGCCTCAGACAAAAGTGAAATCTATTGCTGAAAGTGCTAATTTTTAACACAACAGTTTGGAAGCAAGTCGCACTTTCCAGAAATGGGTGATTTCTCCGTGCAAAATCATAAATTCAATTGCCCCATCATCCAGAATTCATACAATGATCCAAAGATGGAGTTTTTAGTCCAAGTCGTGGAAGAAAGCTTATGCGAGTCATGATTCTAAGCTCCTTATGCCTTGGATTTCCCACGCCAAAATTTGGAAGTCAATTCCAAAGCAAGTCGCATTTTTCTGAAGCTGCCTGCTGGGTCAGAGTTTAACATGACGACTTAAGTGGAAAGTGTGAAACTTGGACCTGCCTGATAGGGTGGAATTTCACACTGCTTGCTTTGTGTGTTTCACACAATTCCTAGCCAAAAATGGCGACTTACTTTGGCATTGCTGCATGCTTTAAAAGGGATTTAATTTAATTATTTTGGCAAAGCTTGGTGCCAAAGATAGGGAGAAAGTCAAAGCAAACAGGAAACAAAGAAGCTTGCTAAAAATAGAGGAAAGAATTGCAAGGAAAAACATGCAGAAAGCAAGCTAAAATTAGGCAAACTTGGGCGCCCAAAGAAGGAGAAAAAGCACAACCTATTGTTAGAAATTGCTAAAAATAAGAAGAGGCAATTGGTAAAAATAGCATGCAATTGCCTATATAAGAAGTGGACGCCATAAGTGGAGCAATTAATTCTTTTTGTGGAGCTTGCTGCCCTGGAGGATTTTGGTGCCAAAGGTTGAAGTTGTGGGCATTAATAAATATTTTTAATTGCCGGGAAGCATCCAATTTTGGCGCCTAGGGTTGGAAAGGCTTTCTTTTTATTATTCTGGTTGTCTGCATGTTGATGTGAGTGCACAGGGAATAAAATAATATTTTTAGCTTGCTTGGCATGCAAGCAAAGTCTGAAAATTGAGGGCAACAAGCTTTATAATCAGATTTTGGTGAAGAAATTGGGCATTCATGCCGTGGATTCCATGTTTGTCTGAATTATTTGCAGGAATACTTCACCGGTGAAAAGAAAGCAAAATCAATGTCGGACATTGAATATATCTTCGAATCGAGAGGGCGTAGTTGCGGCTTTTGCACAAAAGAGATCCAGATTTCACAACTGCAAAAGCTTCAGGCAAAGGTGGAAAAGGGAAGTCTCAGACAAAAGAAGATTCAGACAGAATGAAGGGTGATGACAAGGGTAATCCAACGAACCATGCATAGTGTCCAAGCATGCTGAAGTTAATGATACAAACATGGGCACGTGTCTATCATCGGATTAATGGACAAATCAAGGGCAAGAATGAAGTGTTGCAGCTGGAATAATTTCTTCTTCTCTTTCTTCTTCTTTCTCTTATTTTCTCCAACAAAGTAATTGAGTGATCAATTAAATTGTAAAACCTAGGTAATTGGTTTAAAAGTCGTTACTTCAAGTTACTAGAAAAAGTCAATTACTTGGGAATAGGTGGCAAACATGTAGGGCATTGATTTAGTCTTCAGATGCATGTCATGCAAAGAGGAACTCCAAGGGAAAGATTGCAGTTGTTTCCTTTATAGCTTCCACATGTGTGAGTTCAATTAAAAGCTTCCTATTTGTAATTGCCCTCTATGCACTATAAATAGAGGAAGAGCCTACGGGTTGAAGGATCAAAATTGTTAATCAACATTCTTGAGTTCCAGACTTTGTGCTGTAACCCTTGATGTCATTTCTGTGAAAGTTGAGGAATTGAATAGAGGTGGATTTCTGGAGAACTTTGTGTCCACGGTGCTTTGCTTCTTACTTTTGTGTGGATCTTTAGATAAACTTTGTGTTATCTGAGATTTAGATTAGAAGCTTTTCCTTTCCTTTACTTCTGAACATTGTGAGATCTACTTGTTTATTTAATTTGTGTATGAGACCAACTCTGAAAACTATTGGTTGAATTACATATCTTCCTTTCTTCTTTCCCAAATTCCATTATTTCCCCCTTCTGAAAATATTTCACAAATAATTGCTTACTTGCTTGTAGAATTACTAAGTTATGGTTCATGAGCTTTGTAATTAAAGTAAAACCCCTACAAATAGTTATTAGGATTTATACTTACCAGATTGATAAACATCTTACATGGGAGCCTCATCGTTAAATGAGGGAGATTTATCTCATGACTGCCTAGGTTTTTAGCCATGCGAGAAAATGTATCCAACAAAGTAACGACTTTTAAAGCCAATTACCTAAGTTTTACAATTTTAATTGATTACTCAATTGCTTTGTTGGAGAAAATAAGAGAAAAAAAAGTTATTTCAGCTGCAACACTCCGTTTTGTTCTTCCATTCTCTGCATGCTGATCCAACATGCATTGTACTTCTGCTTCATCTACTTTAGCAATGAATGATCTGAATGATATCTCTGCCTTGAATCTGAGATGCTTTTTTCTCCCATATAGTGTTGAATCCTTTCCTTTGATTCTCACCAAACTGGATTTGGAAGCAACTGACTGTGATTTGCTTGTGGGTGTTGCCTCTGAATCTGTCTTCTCCTCTTACCCTTGAAGCTTTTGCAGTTCTCCATTACATGGACCAATAAAATGTTTGCCGTAAACAATTCAGACAAAACTCATCACCTTTTATTTTCAATTGCATATGAGCAATTTTGAATTCTAGAAAGCACTCGGGTGAAGGCAAATATAAGTAAACTCAATGAGGGCTTCAATTGGAAGATTGGGAGCACATGCACAAGCTTTTGAAAGGAATTTTCCATGCAATGACTTCCACATGGGCTACGTTAGAAACAAGAGGATGATCTTCTTAAAATTTACACAATTCACTCTCAAGAGATTGTGTGGATTTTACCAGGCATGGCAGCTTGCATTCGGAAGACAAGGATTCAACTTTGCAACTTCTCTTTTTAACATTTGCATGGAACTTGAAGAGGAAGGGCAACATGAATTTGGAAGATGGAGGGCAGCTTGTACTTTCACAACTTATACTAGGAAAATGCGTGGAAATTAGAAGAGGAGGGCAGCTAATATTCACGACAAATTTAAGTAATCGTACTTTTGTCTTTATTTTAAAAATTGCGTGAAACTCCATAAGTTATGTCTTTAGCTAGATTTCTGCATAGCAAAAAGCTAAGCGATCTCATGAGATAAATCTCCCTCATTTACCGGTGAGGCTCCCGTGTAAGATTTGTCAATAAAATATGCTAGTATCTATTTAGGGGTTTTACTTTAACCATGCAGCTCATGAACCATAGCTATATAGTTTTGCAGCAAGTAAGCAACTGATTAAAGAAAGGAAATATCTAAAGAAGAAGGAAATAATAAAAACACAGGGAAGAAATAGGGAAGATGTGCAACCCAATCAATAGATTACATGCACATAGACGGAACCGATAGATATTAACACACAAAATTATAAGCAAAGGCAACTTTTAGATCTAGATCTAAAATAACACAAAGTTTATAAGTAGATCTAAGACAAAAGTTAGAAACAAAATGCACCGTGACACAAAGTTCTCTCGAAAATATGCTCCTCTCGTATTCCTTTGCTTCAAATAGCTATTAGGGGTTTCAAAGACAAAGTCCTGAACACATGAATCATGCTTACCAATTTTCATCCTTAACCCGAAGGTTCTTCTTTTACTTATAGAATGTAGAAGGAAAATACAAATGGGAAACTCAATTGAATCGAACATAAACAAAAGTAAAGATAACATCTAGCAATCATCCCCCTCTAATTCCTCTTCAAGTGACATGCATCCGGGTCCATATTCAAACTTATACACATCTGTCACTTAACTAATAGAATTGTTCCACATAACTTAAAGTAATGGTTTCAAAACCAATAACTTTAAAGTTTTACAATTATATCCGGAATGTGAAAAATAGAAGAAGAAAGAGTAGAAGAAGAAAGACATGCCAGTTGTAACATCTACATCTTCTTTTTGTTTTGATACTGAATATACTTGTCGAACATGTAATTCAACATCTTCCCATCTGTCTTAGCCACAACTTCCTTTTCTGTCCTGAATTGTAGCAAGCCTTCGTTCAATACCCTGATACACGCTTCCACATCCTCCAAGCTAGGCCCGAACTTCTCAATATCTGACTGTAGTGCCACCAGTTTACTGATGGAATTCATCGTGAAAGGCCTAACAACTCCATCAATTCTCCCTTGCACCATCAGAAGAGATCCTTCCAGGGAATTAGGCACTTTGCTAGGAATGGTCCTTGTGTATGAAGTAACGTTCCCGACCACTTCCTCATTAGTGAAAGCAATGACATTGTCTGGTAAAGATGATGCCATACTCTCAAGTGCTTGCATCTTTTCAAAGATAATTCTGCAGATCTCCAAACGGAAAGATACTACAAACTCAAGTTGCTTCCCCTTCTCAACTGATCCGTCGGGCACAATCCATTCCGCAATCAACACCTCTCTCGGCAGCTTATTTATTTCGGCCAAAGTACTCAGTTACTCTCAAAGAATCGTGTTCATATCTATCGTACTTGTACCTGATTTGCTTTAGCTGATCTGATGCATCTTTAATAACCTTTAGGTGGGCTGACACCTCTCCGAGTTATACAGAAGCTTGACGAATGATCAGACCTTTCCATTCGTTGATAGCTTTAACCTGGTTACTTGCATCTTCCACTTCCTGCATCAGATGATCACTCACCTACTTTTGTGCTGAAATTGGCTGAGTGGAAGATTTAGCAACCTTGGCAATGATCTCGCACAACTGAGATACCTACTTCTGAAGTTCAACTTTCTCTGCCTTTTCTTTGTCAAGCCTAAGGAATAGAGCATCTATCAATGTCTGTGTGTCTTGCTTCAATCCTTCTGTGGTGGCTTGACCTATGGGTACTGCGTTATTGTTATATTTTCTCGTCAAGAGCTCATCCTCCTTCCCTTCTGCCGGAACTGACATCTCAGCGAACTTCTGCCCCGACTCCTCAATGATCAACCTTGAAGTTACCTTAGCAACTTTAGGTTTTCTGTCTTTTCCGCCTAGACTCAGGAGCAGCTGCAAGTCGTGTTCCTCCAAGTTGATTTCTTCTCTAGCCTCTGGAACCAACTACAAAGCCAACCATTCTGAGAAATTACTTCTCGGAGAATGAGAAGTTGCCGAGTGTACCACTATCTCGCGCTCTGATTCCTCTCCATCTGAAACCGCTACAGTGTTGTGGCTGCCATCCTCTGAATCATCCAAAGACAAAGCTCTTTCAAATTCTGCCATCTGCAACTTCAACGTTTCTTCAGGAAGAGGCGCTGAACGGAGTGGTTGAGGAGAAAAGATGAATGTTGCTAGATTCAACGGAGGAATGGCAGTATCCTGCTGAGGTGCAATAATCGGTGAAGTACTTGATGTTGGAGAAGTCGAACTAACACCATAGCAGTAGAAGTGATCTTCTCCTTCGAGTGAGACCTTCTGTGCACTTTAATCTTTTCAGGCCTTCTGCTGCTTTCTCCTCCGTGCTTCCTCTTGAGGGAATCTTCAGTGCCGAAGTTGCCCGTGATTTGATTCATCAATGCTTCATCAAGGCAATATCCC
Source organism: Taxus wallichiana var. yunnanensis (assembly GCA_018340775.1). Taxonomy (NCBI): domain Eukaryota; kingdom Viridiplantae; phylum Streptophyta; class Pinopsida; order Cupressales; family Taxaceae; genus Taxus; species Taxus wallichiana. The sequence continues at coordinate 159,946,180 of CM031243.1, read as the reverse complement.
TTCATCAACAACCAGTTTGAAGTATTGACCAGAATGGCGGCAGACCTTTCCTCGATCATAAGGCAGCTACATACGCTCTCCTGAAGTACAACTCTATTTCCTCCCATCCGATGGTATGTGTCAAGTAACACAGCCCATCATCTTTAAGATTTGCAGGTATTTGTACTAATCCAAAGTCAAACACTTGCCGCGTTGATAACCTGCTGAAATCTTTCTTTCTAACTTCGTACTCGCTTCTGCACTTCATCTAGAAATCTTCCAATGAAGGCACATGCGTATACTCCTGGGAGATTGTCTTCCTTGCCACTCCAAATGGATCGAAGTTCAGCCGTGCTGGGAAGAACTCTTGCTCGTACTCAGAGAACATCTCCACTTCAATTCCTCGGGCCTTATGAATGCTTTGGCAGCTATAATGGCCCACAGTGATCGGGAAGAAACCTGTAGACTTGTGCCGTTTCGACTGTAGGTCATGCATCTCCACGAGTTGTCTGCTTAACTCCATGATGACCAATCTATCACTCGGGTATCTGGGCAACTTAACTGGTTCTCTGAAAAGCCGGTGACCCTGAGGTATGTAAAATCCGCAAACTGGATGAAGATATTGCCAATCTTGGACACAGCTTCCCACGCTTCCTTGCTCACCCTGTTGGCCTTTAGATCGCCGTCCTAGCCTGCAAATGAATCCGTAGAAGAATCCATCGTTGACCACCTTGTAATCTTTATTGCATGCGGGTACAGTAAGCTATGGGTAGCACTCAAAAATAGGGTCCTTGGAAAGAACACCACATCTATCTAGCTTGGAGAAGACACCCTGTGAAGCTGCTGCATAAACCAAATACGAAGTCATTTTGAAGTCTGTAAGTACGCCTCACATTCCGGAGCTGCTCACCAATGTTGTCACTAATGATTTCCGACCAATTGATTATTGAATCTGCTTTGTTGATTTCAATGGTCTTGATGAAAGCATACATCCATGCGCGAAAGTTGTGAGTGTTAGCTTCGCCATTTATCCTGCATAACAATTTGGCAATATCATCCACCTCTTGTACCAGATTAGATCGTGGAAGAGTTCTCGGGAACTTGGAAGGAGATCTGGGCTTCTTCATGTATCTGCTTGTTCATTATGCCCACACAGTCAACTTTATGCTTTTCCCATCTGTTGTCGGCATCTTGTATGCTAATAGTAGTCACCACCTTTCGTGCCGGAATCTTCAGACAATAATTGATGAACTGTAAGGCCCAAACAATTATTGTCTTCCTCGCAAAGATCTCGATCGATCTGGATAATGAATGGTAAGACCTAGCACACTCCATGATGAATTCGGCAACCGGGCTGTGAATGGAAATACTGCAGCTTGAATGATTCCACTGCTTTTAACTGCACGCATGAGGGAAGACTTTCCACCTCTGGATTTGTCAATCAATTCGGAAAGAGGTTCTGGACCTAGATCTGTATCTCCAATGTCAGCAAACTTAGAAGTGATGCATGACTTTGTTGTGCTTTCTTTTTCATCCTGCTTTGCCATGGCCGAATCTGTCTTTATCTGAGCAATTCTCTTTCTTTTTATTCGGCCGGAATTCTTTACAATCGTGCAAATCTGGAGATTTCTTCGATTCGAGGATATGTTTAATGTATTGGACATTGATTTAAGTTTTTTCTCTTATAAAAGCACTGCGATGGATTCCCGCAATTAATTCAGACAAATATGGCAATCTGTACATGAACACTTGATTTTAATTATAAAAATCTGCATATATCAAGCTTGCTGCCCCAAATTTGATGTTTTGTTTGCATGTAAAGCAAGCATGAATTTTACCAACTTCACTTGAGCACCTGTACCACTATGCAGACAATTAATCAAACACAAATCAAGCTCCTTCAAACCTAGGCGCCAAACTTTGAAGACTTCCAACAGTAAAAACACCTTCTTCTGTGCAAAATTCCTCCTTAAATGGGCGCCAAATTTGCTTGGGCTGCACTTCTTTGCTAAAGAATTAATTAATTCATCCTTATGGCAGCCCATGCTTATATAACATTCACCATTCTATAATTAATAATTGCCCCTCCTATTCCTGGCAATTAATTAATTAATTAACATGTTTTTCTCTTCAATTGGGCGCCTATTTTGTGCATGCTCATGGCTGCCATTAAATAAATTAAATTTATTTAATTTTAGCTCACTACTTCCAGTTCACTTAAGCTTCACAGTGTGCTTTGACCTCATCCACTAAAAATAGGAATTAATTATATCAATTAATACTTAAAAAAGTATTATTCCTCTTCAATATGGGTCGCACTTTTTGACATGAAGGGGGCTGCATTAAATAAATTATATTTATTTAATTTTAGAATTCTAATTCTAATTTCCTTTATCCTCTTTACCCTTGTTGACTTTTCCTCATGCTTGGGCGCCAAATTTGGAGAAAGAATTAATTAATTAATGCATTTAAAGCTGTCCTATCCCAAAAGGGGTCGCACTTTTTGACATAAGCCATTTCTATTTTTAAAAGCCAATTTTCAATGGGATTATTCACCCTGCACCGCAGCTCCAAAAATCCCATGATCCACTTAAGTGTTTGACTTTCATAATGAGATTATTTACCTTGCAAGGCAGGTAAGAAAATCCCATCAATGCCTTAAGTGATTTTCTTTTATTTCACAATGAGAATTTTCACCCTGCAAGGCAGGTAAGAAATTCCCGCCTGCCTGCTGCCTCTAATTTTTCCATTGTGACTTAAGTGGCATTGCTTCCATGGGAAAAAGTACCTTGCTAGGCAAGTACAAAATTCCCACCTGCCTGCTGCTACCAAAAATCCCATTGTAGCTTAAAATCTTCTTTTTCCAAAAATGCAACTCCGCCTGAAAAAAACTTTTTCGTGCGCATGACTTCGTCTTTTCGAGAGAATCAAACCTTCGTGACAAATTCTTTCTGGCATAACGTCCATAGGTGATCTCTAGATACTTCAGGCAAAAAATCAAATTAAATCGGAAAAGGAATTGACCTAGAGAAATTTCATAGAAAACAAAACGGGAAAACACCAAAAATGTAAAACGTTGCCAGAAGTCACAGATAAAGCCCAGATTCATTCCTGGTTAAAACCCTATTGGTATATGGGAATATTGACATGTAAGACCACAACAAGGTTAAACCGGAGCACAATTTGCCTCAAACGGGGCTCAGAATAATTAAATACAAATTTCCCAGTGAAAACCCAATACAAAATATAACGATTTAGGGCATTTGAGTATTTGGCGAAATTGGCTAATATGACTCCATGGGAATATCTCGACACAATACAGACACTTTCTGGCAATAAAAACACAAAACGACCCATTATTTTAAAAGTACGAATTTTTTTACATGGGGTAGTCTCAGATTTCACTTGAAATGGGGACACCATCATGGCAGCATAAAAACAAGACATGAAGGGCAGCTTGGATGTGCGACTTGTATTGGCTTTTCCACTTAAGTTTGGCGTAAAAAACATGAAGTCATGGCAGCGTAAAAACAAGAAGCAGCAGACAACTTGTAAAAAATACGTTTTGACTTTGCCAATGTGAAAAGCCAAGTGGAAGGGCAGCTTTAATAAATACGACTTGCCAAGTAAATTGCTCTTATGTTTTGCGTGGAAATTCATAAGTGAAGGCAACGTGGAATTTGGACATGGAAGGCAGCTTGAAAATCAACAAGTATAGAATAAAATTTTCCATTTTTGGAAAGGGTCCGGGAAGATATAGCGGCAAAAACTTGCAAGTGCCATAACTTTCACTCGGTAGCTCCGTTTAGGTGCCGTTTTTCTAGAAGTGCATATTTTCTCGAGCTCTACGCATTGGTGGCGTTTTTTTGTCTTCATAAAATCCATTATTGCTCCTTTTTGGACCAAGCAAGCTCTTAATCTTCCGAAAGAATCCTAAGCCCTGGTCACTTTTAGACAAATTAATTAGCAATTAAAAACACTGGATAACTTTTCAAAACCCTAGGCTTCGGAAAAGGTCCGGCGGAAGAGTGAATAGGCTAAGGGGATTGCGGACAAAAAAATGGAGAAAAACCAAAATTACAGACAAAAAGAAATAAAAACAAAACCTGAAAGAAGCTGTGTGTAATTGCTCGAAAAATTTCTCCAATTAGCTGATCTGCAAAAACTCTTCTCCCCGTGAATGTTCTGTGGTAATAATGATGGGGTGAAGTGCTTTATATAACCTAAATCCTCCAATTTTAGGTCAATCTAAAATAAATTTATTTATTTAATATAAAACGCTTTCAGACAAAGCCTGACGAAGGAATCGAGTGAGCTTCAACATGTGGATATTTGGCGAATGTGGCTCTTATGACTCTTTAGGGATACCTTAGAGCAATGCAAACAACTGCAGCAAAACAAAACGCAAAACACGACCCGTTACTTAAAAAGAATGAAAAATTTAAAAGGGGTAGTCCTAGATTTCAGGGTGAAATATTAGGGACACCAAGACTCAAATTTAAATGCCACCGTGCAAAGATTCAAAGGGGATTTAAAACTTAGCCAAACTAAAAGTCAGATTTACCAATTAAATTTCTAAATTGCACATTTGCCTGATTAATCCAATTTACACTGCTATGGTAACTTCAAATTTGCACATCACAATTCAAAGGCTAGCTAGGAAAGCAATCAAAGATACTTTAAACATCGAAAACTCTCAACATATTAATTTGTAGTAGAAGAGGGAAATTGGTGTCCCCAGATTTCATCCTGAAATCTGCGACCACCCTCTCCGAAAAAATTTCGTACTTTTAAAATAATGGGTCGTTTTGTGTTTTTATTGCCTGAAAGTTCTTGTATTGCGTCAAGATATTCCCAAAGAGCCATATTAGCCATTTTCGCCAAATACCCAGATGCCCAAAATTGTTATATTCTGTCGTTGGGATTTGTTTATGGAAATTTGTATTTAATTATTTTGAGCCCCGTTTGAGGCAATTTGCGCTCCGATTTAACCCTGTTGTGATCGAACATATCATTATTCCTATATACCAAAAGGGTTTTAACTAGGAATAAGTTTTGGGCTTTATTTGTGACTTTTGGCAATTTTTTGTGTTTTTGTGTTTTCCGTTTCGTTTTCTGTGAAATTTTCTAGATCAATTCCTTTTCCGGGTTAGCCTGATTCTTGGCCTGGAGTATTCGGAGATCACATACGCACATTGTGCCAGAAGGAAGTCGCCATCGAGGTCCGGTTCACTGGGAAAAGGTGAAGTTGTACACTAAAAAGCCCCTCGCGGGGTCAGGGCGCATTTTTGGAAAACAAAGAATTTAAGTGGATCATGGGAAAAATAGAAGCAGCAGGTAGGTGGGATTTTATCGTGCGCCTTGTAGGGTACTTTTTCCCATGATGGAAAAGTCACTTAAGTTGCAGTGGGAAAATTAGAGGCAGCAGGTAGGTGGGAATTTATTGCCTGCCTTGCAGGATAAAAGTTTCCATGGTGAAATAACAGAAAAGTGACTTAAGTGAAATTATGGGATTTTATTGCCTGCCATGCAGGGTAAATAATCCCATTGTCAAAGTCAAATCACTTAAGTGGATCATGGGATTTCCGGGGCTGCCTTGCAGGGTAAAAATTCCCATTGCCATGTGTTTTTAAAAATAGAATTCTATTATGCTAAAAAGTGCACCCCTTTGGAGAGAGAAAGACAACCTTTAATGTGATTAAATTAATTAATTTCTCTTCTAATTTTGGCGCCCAGGTATGGAGAAAAGTCAACAAAAGCAAAGGGGAATAAATCAATTGGAAATAGATTGTCTAAAATTAAATAAATTAATTTATTTAAAGGCAGCCCCTCTTGTGAAAAAGTGTGCCCCTTTTAGGAAGGATTTAATGCTTTTTGAAGTATTAAATGATTAAATAAATTACTATTTTCAGTGGCTAAGGTTAAGGCACACTTTGTTGGATGTTTAAATTGGATTAATTTAATTAATTGGATGGTTGTCCTTAAACATGCTATTTTAACACATCAGTTAAAGAGAAAAACATGATTTTTAATTAATTAATTGCAGAAATAGAAGGGGCAATTATTAATTAAATAATTATGAGGGCTATATAAGCATGGGCTGCCATAAGGATGAATTAATTAATTCACAGGTGAAGAAGTGCAGCCCAGAGGAAAAGTGCGCCCCATTTGGAGAAGGATTTTGCTCAGAGGAAGGTGGATTTGATGCTAAAAGCTTCTAGTTTTGGCGCATGCTTTGAAGAAGGCTGATTTGTGTCTGCATAATTGTTTGTAGAAGTGATACAGGTGCTCAGGTGATGTTGGTAAAATTCATGCTTGCTTTGCATGCAAATAAAACGTCAAATTTTGGGGCAGCAGGCTTGAATTATGCAGATTTTTGTGATTAAAATTCACTTGTGCATGCTCCGGTTGCCATCTTTGTCTGAATTAATTGCAGGAGTTAGATACAGGTGCTTTTATAAAGAAAATGAACTTATATCAATGTCCAATACATTGAATATTTCCTCCGAATCTGAAGGATTATCCAGATCTGCACTAGTTTTGAAGAATTCCAGTCAAATAAGAAGAAAAAGAATTGTTCAGACAAAGATAGACAAAGCTATGGCGAAGAAAGATGAAAAAGAAAGCACAACGGAGTCATGCATCACTTCTAAATTTACGAGATATTGAGACACGGATCTAGGCTCAAACCTCTTGTTGAATTGATAAACAGACCCAGAGCAGAAAGACTTCACTCATGCATGCAGGAAAAACTTCACTCATGCGTGCAGATTAAAAGCAGTGGAATTATTCGAGCTGCAGCTTTTCCATCCACAACCCAGTTGCCAGAGTTTGTTATGCAGGTGCAGATCCATATCCAGATGCAGATGCAAATGCAAATGCAAATCCAGATCCAGATCTCATAATTGCAAAATCTTCCGGCACAGGCTTCATCCTCTTGTTTCGATGCACCCATGTAGAAGTCAAGTCAAAAAATTTCTTCCAGGATCTTGTGCAAATGCTCCCATCTTCTAGTTGAAGCCTTCATTGAATTTTTATTCATCCGGAGTGCTTTCCAGAATTTTTAATTGCTCATATGCAATTAAAAATAAGGATGATGAGTTATCTACGGCAAACATTGCATTGATGCATGTACTGGAGAAGAACTGCAAAAGCTTCAAGGATAAAAGAGAAGACAAGGCGAATGCAAAATCCAGTTGTTTTCGCTGTGATCCACTCGCTTCTAGATCCAGTTATTGTTGTTTGCAGATCCAAATGCTTTCCAATTCCAGCTTTATTTCCGATCTAGCTACTCCCGATCCAGCTTTGGTGAGAATTAAAGGCAAAAGAATTAGCTGCATGCAGACATGAAAAAGGACAAGACTGCAGCTTTCCTCTTCCTTCTTCTTTCCTCCGACAAAGTAATTGAGCGATCAATTAAATTATACAACTTAAGTGATTGGTTTAAAAGCCATTACTTGAAGAAGTCAACTACTTGGAGATAGGTGGCGGACGTGCAAAATAGAAGGTTCTATTTTCAGTTGCAAATCATACATGTCATGCAAAGAGGAATTCCAGGAGGAAGATTGCCAGTTGTTTCTTTTCCAACTTCCACATGTGCTAGTTCAACTAAAAGCTTCCGACTTGTAATTGCCCCTCTACATTCTATAAGTAGAGGAAAAACTTTTGGGTCTATGATCGAATTTGTAAGCAGCAACCTTGTGTTCCGGACTTTGTCTTTGAAACCCTTGAGAGCCACTTGAAGCAAATGAATATATAGGAGCAGATTTCCGGAGAACTTTGTGTCATGGTGTATTGTGTTTCTTGCTTTTTATTTTAGATCTTTAAATAGACTTTGTGTTATTTCAGATCTAGATCTAGAGCTACCTTTGCTTAGAATTCTGTGTTTATATCTATTGGTTTCTTCTATGTGTATGCAATCAACTCTGCTATCTATTGATTAGGATGCACATCTTCCCCATTTCTTCTCTGTGTTGATATAATTCCCATTCCTTTCTTCAATAATTTTTCCTTTCTTTTAAACAACTGCTACTTGCTTTGCAAACTGTCCCATTACGGTTCATGAACCGAGTAATTAAAGTAAAACCCCATTTAGATATTAACATACTTTAAATTGACAAATCGACACGGAGCCTCACCGGTAAATGAAGGAGATTTATCTCATGATCGCTAGGTTTTGTGCTATGCAGAAAATTTAGCCAACAGAAAATGAATTCGTGACAATATCAACTTGCATGTGTTAATGTTTAAATTGGCTTGCATCTATTGATCAAAATGTCATTCCCCCTCATTTTGAGAGCAGGAAAGTATATATATTTATACAAAAATGAGGGCCTCATTTCACCGCCCTATTCAAGTAATGATTGCATAGGATCAAGGATTACTATGTAGACACTGGCCATAAACAAAATATCCTTACTGATTCTTGTTAGGATGATTACAATAAGAAGAAGGCCAACATGCCACTAGAAGTACAAAATATTGCTACGGATTACGTTCTTGCTTTACCATGGGTCCCTTTTGAATTGGGTCAGCCTGTGTGGGTCCCTCTTGGGCTGGATCAGCTGGGGTTGGTTTCTTTCCTGCTGCTATCAAAGCTTCTCTACAGATTTTATAATCTTCATCGAGCTTTGTGAGGTCAATTATGGGCTTCCTAAAGAGTTTAGGAGCCTTATCTAGCATGGTCTTTAGTGAAGCCATGGCTTCCCTTGTGATTTCCTTTAGTGTCTCTATCTTCTAGACCTTCTCCCAGTCTAGGAAACAATTTCAATGACCCTGGCCGCCTCTGCTTCATTGGCTTCTATGATATTTCTTTGAAAATGTGTCATGAATTGGTTGAGCAATTCAATAAAATCTGCCATAGGTACCACTGTCTGGTCCTCCTTGTAGACTCCTATGAGTGTGGCCTTTGAAAATAGCTGGCTTCCCCTTGAAATAACATCATCAAGCTGTGGGGAAGTCTATTCACTTGCTCTGCCACTCTTTCAAGGACTCCTCTGTAATTGGCATATGTTTGACGTATGCCAATATCTTCCATTGTAAGTACGACCGGATTTATACAGATTCCTTCTTCAATGGCCTGAGCCATGACTCTTAACATCTTCTACATGACACCCATTCTGTAGATGACTGCGTTGGTTTTCTTGGAGAAAGCCTCCCCCTTTTTCTTAGCTTCAGCGCTCTCCTTGATTATCTCATACAGGCCGAGTAAAGCTTTCTCCACATCTGATGCAATATTTTTAGGGACTGCGGCCTTGGCTAGGGTTTCTCTCCTTGTTTCTGGCTTGCATGCCTCTTACCATTTCCACTACTAGTTCTGTTGAGGCCTTGATGTAGGACATTGGGTCCTCTTGGTATTGTGCCACTTGAGAGCCCTTGGCTTTCTTTTTCTTGGTGAGGGAGAAGAGGTCTTTAGATGTTTCATGCCAAATAATGGCCTGTTGTGTGGACATTCTCTTCCTTGTCACCCTTCTTAAAGTCCTTGTTTTTGGATTAAATTCTATGTTAATCAAGGGTTCCTCTTGAGCTACCCAATCCGGTTGTTCCATGTGGTGATCATGGCTTGCTCAACCCAGTCTTGTTGAGGCTCTAGTATAGGAATATTTGCAGGGGCCACTTGACTTGATTTTGCTTGGGCCAATCCTTCTTGGGCTACAACATCTTCTCTAGCCACTTCCTAGATGGCTTCATCATCTGAGGATAAGTCATATGCTACCAAAGAGGGCCCTTCAGTTGGCTTAGGAATGGCTTCTTGGACCTCTGGGATATTTCTTGTTTCAACTGGCCCTGGAGAAGGAGTAGGAGAAGTGGTGCCTTGGGATTGCCTTGGTGGTTCCATATAACCGGGTGCACCTCTTCTTGTAAATTCTCTTCTAATTATTCCTCTTGGGGAGGAATTGCTCATGTAGTCTTCATATTTTACTGAATGAGGTTGTCATCTGTTTGGGTGATCCACACCCAGTCATTAACATTGACCTCATGGGCATATGAAAAATTAATTTTCCCTTTAAGTGATTCTAGATGCTTTGCAATCCTTTTCCTTGAATCATATTTCCTCAAGGGGTTTTGGGGCAAGTTAAAAGAGTTACGGTGGGCAGCTGCAGCTTTAAGGTCTGGCCACCTCTTAAGTTCCATGCATCCTTACACTCGCCAGCTATACAATTGCAGATTTGATAAGCAACTTCATGTTCAGCTAGCTTATCAGGCACATAGTAAGGTAATTGGAGGGGTGGTGTGAGCATTCCTTCAATCATTATCACTGTGTATGCAAGGTAAAAGAAGACAACTCCCATTTGTCTAATTGATTTGAGCACATTTGCAGAGATTCTTGACATTGGTGCTTGTACATTTCTTGGTAGAGTGGGAGGTAGAAGTGCAAATGTCTTCAATATGGGTCCTGTATCTATGGGCATACAAATCTGAATATACTTCATTTACTTCCAGAGGGCATGTGGGGAGCCAAGGGTCACAAAATTTAGGACACTTGAGTACTCCACAGACTGCATCCAGTAGGTAAGAGGCCATGAAGAATGGTTTCTTGTGATCAACAAAAGAGGCCCTTTGAGAAACCAAATTGGAAGTGACTACTTGCCCTAGAGAAGGAATTTTGTTCTCATCAATAATCATGGCAAGCAATGGAATCCAAGCTACATCAAGCTTGGTGATAGAGGGATTCCCATATAGTCAGTTCATCAATGCCATGCCAATCCGGACTCCAGGTCTGAATCTTTGAATAAGGATGTCACTTAAATGCGTGTCATCCATATTATCAATTGGGTCCTGAGCCCAGTTCTATAAAATAGTCCTTATTTGCCGTGTGGCCATCCAAGTTTCAATGGTAGTTGAGTTGTAGATTGTGTCAGATTCAGGCAATTTGTAATAGGCCTTAAAAGTGTATCCAACAAAGAAAGCTATCCTATTTGCTTTTGTTTGGGAATACAAAGCCCAATTTTTGGCCTTAGCATGAATGAGAAGAAAAGAGAGCAATTACGGGCATGGGAATACCTCAGGTTTGGCTGCAACTTGATGGAGGCCGGCCCTTTTTAATGCCCTAAGGTCTGCGGCTCTTTGTGCTTGGTTGGCTGACATTCCTGCTTCATCCATGGCGTCTGCATCAAGCCTTTCTCTCTGAATGGTTGAAAAGATGGCTGAATAGTGTTGGAATTCGTGGTTAAGTGCCGTGGAATCAACACAATATCCCTTAATATTCTTGTGTCTGAGTAAGAATATAAGAATGCGTCCACATTTGAAGGTCCTGGTTCTCCCTCCATTTTTGAGAATAATCAGCTTGCAAAGTTATTGTAGACTTCTCTAAATAAATTCAGTTAAGGAGCTGGAGAGAGATTTAAGCTTTTACAGGGCAACTTTGCAATTTGGAAACTTGAATGAATTGTCTCGGTTAAAACAATATCCTTATAATTTGGGAAATATTTCATCTATAATGGCATGCTCCATAAGGTGTGACCTGATGTTTTTCTGCCTTAGGGAATGTTACTTTTTGAATTAATTGGCCTTTTGAATGTGGGCCTTACACTTGTGCAAGCTAGGCTAAATCATAGCCGTCAATTTTAACTAGCCTTTACCCTTTTGGACGGATGGGAGCCACGTATATGACATGTGGATGCCACATGTAATGCCGGGATTGGCTCGCCTTTTCAACTATTGATGTGTCCTTGACTTTCTTTGATCTTTGACTTTTCTTTGCGTTTAAAAGTGTGAGCTGATTTGAACATTGAGTGTGAGGTGCGAGCTTAGAAATTTAAGTACTTGCACCTTGGTGGATGACCCTTTGAACACTTGCACTTGGGAAGTGCGAGTTTTAGATACTCGCACCTACGAGCTCTTGCTTTGAAAAATTCTTGCACTTGGGAAGTGTGAACCCTCACTCTTTGAAATTCTCTCCTTTGAATACTCACACTTGGGAAGTGCGAGTCCTTGCTCTTTGACCTGCGAGAAAAAGTCAAACCTTTAGTTATCCAAAATTCAAAATTTTGAAATGTGAGAGATCTTTAAAATGCGAGTGTGAGGAAATCATGGAATGCGAGTGTTTTAAAACCTTAACCAAGTAAAGACTTATTTCAATTTAGTGCAAACACTAGCAACAAATATAAAACAAGGTTATCCAACCAAAGGCTATTTTTAAAAACAAAAGGTAGAAATTTAAATGTTACCAACTTGTCTTAAATCCAAGAGGGTCCTTACTCCTTTTAAAATATAACAAATGGCGACTCAAAGGGGAAAATACTACCATGTATTTAGAACTCAAGATCTCTGAAACCTTAAAGCATTTATGTAAGATTCTGAATTCAAAACTAAGTATCTCTAATTCAAGCATGCATTTTAAAATAAAAGACCCAAAAATACTTAGTGACATATTGAGTTCAGGTCATTACGAGGAAATAAGCTCTGTGTGTGTTATGGATTCATTAATATTTGTTCTACTCAAACATGATGTTATCCCAAGAAAAGAAGCTCATTTGAGAATTTGTTGACTGGGTTTGCTTCTTTCTTCTCCTTTTTTTATTTGCTTTGGGATGGCTCAAGGAGGGGAGTGCTTGGGCATTGCTATGTCGCCAGCCAAGTGTCCATAGCCCCGAAAAAGATGCCTTTGGTTCCTTTCACGGCCTTGCTCCACTACCAATCAAGTGTCCATAGCCCCGTGGAGTTTACCGAGTCACCTTTTAGAGAAAATCTTTTGGTTTTATCCTTTTGAATGTTTCTTGGAGGTTTATGAACCAAGTTAGCAGGTTTTGAGGATTTTGTCGAATAGACTCATTTGGGGCATTCCTCTTTGGTACCGCTCATGATCAAGTAGAACAATTTCTATTATAAATTTTAGTGTAACTTATTTTCTACTTGAATGACTGAAACCATTTCTAAGATTCACCTTGCACTTTGGGAATTTCAATCCTTCAAAGGTGGCTTGAATCAGGGATACTGAGTTTTACCTTCAAAATTTCCAAAATATTTTCTACTAGATACTTCAACTCCTTAATATAGTAATACCTCTTTATGTATACACATCCAATTTTTTAATTTTGATCTTGAATGCAAGGCCAACCAGACACAAAACAACAAAACAAACAACAAGAAACACCAAGAAAATAGGGAAACAAACCTGCAAAAAGGGAAAATGTAGAAAGGAAAACTAATCTAGAAAAGAAGGAAAATGCAAAAAGGAAAACTAATGTAGAAAAACAGGAAAATGCAGAAAGGAAAACTAATCTAGAAAAATAGGAAAATGCAGATTGAAAAACTAATCTACTCCCCTGTTTGGTTATTCTATTGCGACTTGAGATGGAGTTAGCAGAGAAGTAATGCTTTAGGAACTGTCCATTGACCGGCAACACCATTTCCTTTCCTAGTAGATTCTTCAATCAAGGTGTTCTCGCCCAAGATCTCTTGCTATTTGGTAAGGCCCAATCCATAATGGTGTGAACTTGCCATGTTGCCCTTTCTTCTCATGGGCTTTATCCCATAGTAGCACAAGGTCTGATATTCTGAATGTTTTAACTTTAGCTCTTTTGTCAAACCATCTTTTGATAATGTCTTGATGTTTGTTGAAGTTTTGCAATGCTTTATCCTCGTGCATCTTCCATTTGGAGGATGTCTAGGATCCTGGCTTCAACCTTGTCTTCTCCCTCCATATATTCTTGCATGAATTCATATGTTGGTAATCTAAGGGTGATTGGGAACACTGGTTGTTGACCATATACCAACAAGAAGGGAGATGCACTTAGAGCTTGTTTGTATCTGGTTCTTTCTGCCCACAAAGCATATTTTAATAGAGAATGCTATTCTCTTGGCCTTTTGTCTGCTGATTGCTTGATAGCGTTGATAAGGTTCTTGTTTGTTGATTGTGCTCCTCTATTGTCTTAGGGATAAGAATTCATTTTGTGTCGTGAAATAAGGAGTTTTTATGTCCCGTTATCGCGGACCTCGTTTAAAAATAATAAATCATCTCAAAATCTTCCTCTCGGCTTCATCTTTAGAACCTCTTCAACTTTGCAGATCACACCCTAGTAGGACTTCTCCGGACTATGGCTTTCTTCTTCATCCATACCCAACTAGGGATACCAACATTAATAGGTTTGAGAGAGAATGAAGAGAAATGGAAGGCGCACAACACACTGACATACTTGTGTGTGTTCGTCTTTTATTAACCAAATAAAAAGTTACATATTCAAGTGAGGAAGTGATATGTGAATAACTAACATACATTAACCAATAAATTGATGAGTTAATGTTTAATATCTTTAATAAGCCCCACTTAAACGTAACATAAAAGGGCATAAGGGCCATCAATGTTGGTAAGCATAATATAAAGTTTGAAAGATAGCCATTCCAAGTAGTTCTATTCATTTTATTAAACCCTATTTATTTCACGCCAACCTTAGATTGTAACCACTCCCACCGTTGATATAAATATACTTTTTGCATCTCTTTTCTTTTAAAATATTTAGCAATAAATTTTAGTCATCAAACCATAATTTCCAAAAGGTATTCATTTTCTTTTCTTTATTTTATTATGGGTTTGTTGTCATGCTAAATATCTAGCATGCAAAATTGAAAATTTTAGCCATGACAACTAAGCCCACCATTTGAAAACCTATCTCCCCGGTCATTGTGAACCCTTCCTTTGGCCAACCTATTAGCTCACGCAACCCTCCAGGTTTGTGTCACCCTCATTCCGGTCGAGAGAAAAGTGCTAACATGGTTTTCAAGTGTGTTTCATGTGCAGGGGAATGAATCTAAGTTGATTTCACAATGAGATCAAGCTCCGAGGTAGAATAATGCTCTCTAAAGCACTAAATTGGCTATTTTTAGCCATATTGCAGCATGAAGACATCCTCCGAAGTTGATAGGGAAGACTCAACCATCTGGAAGTTGTGCAGGAGAGCAATGATGTTATCCAAGGCAGTTTAGGGAAAATCTGTGGAGATAATTGATGTCGGGAACAAGTTAAGCAAAACCGGTCATTTTGGGCACAAGGAATGAAGGCTTCAATGTAGAAAGCCACCTTGATCTGAAGATTCTGGGAATTCCGAAAGGAGCTGAAAGCTAAACAAATACTCAATGGAAAGCTCTTGGAATTATCCACATAATGGAAACATAATTTTTGCCTAATTCTTCAAGATCTTCTGTGATAACTCAAGTCACTGCTATTGATCTTTCATGCTAAAAGGGTGAATGCTGCCAAAACTCAAATTGTAGGCTCAATCAGCCTTCAATGTGGTGGAAAAGAACTCATTAGATGATTTGGAGTCAAAATCATATAAGATTTCACCTTTAGATGATTTGGAGTCAAAATCATATAAGATTTCACCTCTGAACTCCAACTTTCAATCCCGGGAGAAAAGACAAGCTGCGTGTTCTAATTTCGCGTTAGAATGATGATGTCAACATCACTTAAAGGCTTAAGCAGAATTTTCAAGGTTGTGTGTCCCCTTGCACTTGTCCCCAGGTGCAAAGGGACATGGGGACACAAAAGTGCGATCCCCTATGCATGTTATGTTTTCGTCACTTAAAACTTGCATGACTTGAAGTGGTTAGGTGAACACAATGCAAAAACATGCCAATTTTTCATGAACTCCCCCTTGGCACATTTTTGAGCACATGGTGTCCCCTTGGATTGTCCCCAACGTGCAAAGGGACATGGGGGACACAAAAGTGCACTCCCCATGAGGATTTTCTCTCGGTAACTTGTCATCACTTTTGCACCTAGGAAGTCACAAACTTGCATGTTTTCTTAACTACTTGGCCCCCTCTCATGTTGCATGCACCCATGGTGCATTTTTCACCCTGCTGTTCCTCTCATATTGTCCCCAAGGTGCAAAGGGACATGAGGGACACAAAAGTGTGCTCGCTCTCTCTCAGCTAGCCCTCGGACACATGCAAAACCACAAGTCACAACTCCCGAGTCCTAATTTTCAGCCCCCTACATCGCATCCACATACAACCGTGCGACACTTGGCACGATCTGATGCAAAGCACACTTGTGTGGCCCCTTGTCCCTTTGTCCCCTATTTTTTAGGGTGCGACTCCATGTCAACTCTCATCCAACCTCGGTTAAGCCTGTTTGAGTCAAGATGGAGTTAAGGTGTGCAAGTGAGATCAAAAGGCTTCATGTTAAAACACTTAGACATTTTTGAATTGCAAAGAGGTGTGCTTTTCCCCCAAAACTTCATTGTTGCATAGGTATGCTGCTGGTTTGTCCTAGAACTTCAAGTTTACAAACTAATTTTTACTCATATCTCCTAGTCCGCGTGCAACCGATCTCCTAGTGCACTCCTTTTGAAAAGACCTTCGTGATGACCTATGATTCATGGCATGTGATTCCACTGCTCAAATGCTATTGACGACTGATTTTTCCAGCCATGAACTCCACTCTTGTATGCAGAACGGTGAAAATGTATTTGCAATTTCTAGTGATTCTCATGAGCGAAATTGCCTAAATTTTGGAGTAGATGATCCTCATAAAATTAGCTTTCAATTGAGCCATTTCTCGCATGATGAAGTGGATAATTTTTAGGGATATGGTGGATTGAGTTTTTCCCAGTATTCTGCCCTCTTCGAAGAAATTTGCATTTTCCCAGTGATCCAACAAGCCAAATTGCCTGAAATTTGGAGTGAATGTTCCTTGTAAAATCATCTTTCATTTGAGCCATTTCTTGCATGATGAGGTGGATGATTTTTGGAGATATGGAGGACTGAGTTTTCTCTCAGTATTCTGCCCTCTTCGATGAAATTCTCATTTTCCCACTAATCCGGACGAGAGAATCATCTAAAAATCAGAGTAGAGCATCCTTGAAAAATCACGAAACTTTTGAGACCACTCTCGTCTCATTCTAACACCCGAAGACCCACTTCTAAAAATAGTAAGTCTTGCCATGCTTCATCGTTTATAAATAGTAAGTTTTGTGATGGCCCATTCTCTGAGTTGCCATTGCTCCTCACATATCAAGAACACTCAAAAGTGCTAAATTGAGACACTTACTAAAAATATACATCCTAGAATTGGACTTACTAAAAATAATAGGTGTTGGGATTGTGGTCAAATTTCGCACACTCAATCGTCTCTAGTTTATCTCGCTGGCCTCCGTCACCATGGAGCTCAAACTCTCAAGTTTGGAGCCAATTTTAACTTCAAACATTGAGTATCATAATGAAGAGTGACAATGATGTAACATGTATAGAACTAGAAGGCTTGAAATCAAGGATGTTGATTGAAAAACGAGAAAATGCAGTAGGGAAGGTATTCTTAGTGGGCTATTCGGACTAGGCAAGGTCACCTTTGCAAGAGACTGGATGGTTTGATTCATCCCAGTGGAGGCAAAACAAGATCATCATTTTGTCGATTGGGCAATTGTCTCCAGTTCACAAAGTGCAAGTCACTCAACAGTGTCTTTGAACACTTATTCATGCCCTAGAGTGTGTCCACATATCATGGAAGGAGGAAGTTGCAATCTCAGTACTTCAAAGTCCACAGGAGGTCAGAGGCAAAAATTTCATTCATGAAGCATTTCCTCAAAGATACATTAGAAGTAGGTTCTTCGTCAACAGAGGCTTCTCGTCTCCGGATTTTCACTTCTTCCTTCTTTTCTCCCCCTCTCTCTAACATCTTATTTCTTCATTGAGAATGTACTTTTTCACTCTTTCGTCTTATTCACTTAAGTGGCCTTATGTTGCATTGTAAAAGTTCCTTTTTCAAAATAAGAAAAGGACTTAATTCCATTCCTAGAGAATGTGAAAGGTCACAAGTGGTGGCAAGATGAAAAGTCACATGGGGGAGAGGAAGAGACAATTTGTAAGCTATAAATTGGGATGGCTTCTCCATTCCAAGGGGTTAGCATTTGTTGATTGTTACTAGTTGTTGGCTTTCACTACTACTTCAAGCAATAAAGCTATATTCTTCTATCTCCTTTCCTATGTTCTTCCATCCTCTCTATTTTCCAACTTTGCAAGCATTGTAATCTTGTAAAACCAAGAAAGAACTTTGTGTCTTTGATTGATGAACTCATAGAACTTTGTGTCTCTAGATTTATTAGTCTTACTATTGCTTACATGGTTGTCTTCTTCTATTGAATGTGGACCTACTCTAGTTATTGTTGGTGAGAATCTGTGGTGCCTACTCATGACATTAATCCTTTCTCTCTATTTCTCCTACTCCCTTTTACCTCTCTCCAAACTAATTCCTCCCTTGTACACCTGTACAAGCAGCTTGCCACAGGGTTAGTGGAGTATTCCTGTTTGATCCCTGGCCTAACGACGACCCCACAATTTATTTAGTCCTTGTGTTCAATAATGGGAGCCTCCCCATACCCAAGGAGGGGCTTTGTCCCGTGACTGTTGGTGGAAACCAATAACTTGCCCCGCAACAAATTATTTCACCAACATGGTCTTAGAAGTGTGGGCCCATAACCCGAGAGAATATCCACCTTAAATTGAGGTGCATCTTTTTTTGAAGAATTGCATCTTATATTACCCCAAAGAACAAATGATCTACATTAGTTGAACATTATGATTACAAGGAAAAGAAAAATCTTTTCCAACATAGGCAAGGAAAGAAAGCACACAGGCTTGCACTCCAATAGGAAATGAATTGACATCCTTCCAAAACCACTCAATATTAGCTTGCACCTTCCCCATATTGGGTGGCGGTATCTTCTTGAAAAGTGGTTTTGCATCCTGCTTTCCAAAGGAAATTGATAACTGCCAAGTGAATTGCATGCCATAGATTCTTGCAGCCTTCCTTGGCCATCGATGAATCCTCAAGAGGTCCTCGCCAAGAGAGAGGAGCTCATAAAAGGGAAATGGAATTCAGTTTGTAACTAACCCCAAAACCCTCTTGCGGTTGAGGTCTGTTTGATGTTTTTGCATGTCAACTGGTATCTGAGTTTGACGATTGGGCCTCTTGTATACATTGCATTTTGATATCCCTTCACAAATATATTTTGATGATTGATTTTATTCAGCTTATAATTTTTTAGCTTATGACAATACCTAACCGAGCCTTTTTTTGTGCGTGCTCCCACAAGTTATTAACAGCCAATAGGTCCTCTCAGCCGCTCGATCTTCGTCTGTTTAGAATGTACCTCTATATGAATCCAACAAGACTTCAGTCCTCATCCCTATCACGATTGCTACTGATGAAAGTGTTTGAAAGATTATCTAGTTTAGTGAGATGCTGCAAACATCTGAAGCTGACAGCATTTCCATTTGTTTAAATCATAGTTACCTAAGACTCCGGGACGTCGGACGTCAGGGGTTTCCGGACGGCAATTTTTTTGAAAATTTGGGGACGGCGGGGGGACGGCAAGGGGACGGCTAATAAAAATATATAAAAATATATATAATTTATTAATTTTACAAATATAACATGAATAATTCAATAAACTAAGACTTAAAATTGAAAGTTTGAAGATTGAAACCATTAATGATTAATCCAATTATTCATCTGCATCAGCTTCAAAAGATTTCGACAGGGATTTAAGAGGTAAGAGTCTTTATTTGAGGTTTTTCATTTTACTTTTTTCTGTTTCCCATTTAAGTAGATCTATATGTTTTGAAAGTTAATACGTTTGTAACGTGATTTCATCCACTACTACATGGGTAACTGCATCTATATGTGGTTGACGTACCTATTACAAAGCCACTGATTAGAACATAACAAGAACAAGAGTAATGTACACTGTTCTCATGATTTTCAAATGCTAACACTCGACTAAGCTAGCTATATCTAGTTAGTGTCTGCTGCAAGTCCACAGAAAACTACAATATCTTTATAGAAAATTAAGCAAGCATAAAGATTACTCATTTTTCTGAATGCCACAACATTGTACAAACTATAATCTCTACTTTTTCCTTTTTAAAAAATTGTGACTATTATATTTTATATTTGAGAATAGGATTACATACATTCTGATCCTTGCTACATGCAGATGGGTCTGAAGCAAAAACTTCTGCGATATATAAAATCTTAAATATGCAGCAAACAAACAAAATGTCCTATCACTGAAACAGAAAGAACCATAAACTATCTCGAGATAACCAGCAACGAAGAATTAACAAACACTAGCTGTATAGTGTATGACTGAAAATTTATAAAACTCGGCCTGTGACCATTACTTCATATCATCAGACATAACATGGAGGAGCAACAATACTTCTGCAGTTTATGGCAATTATGAGAAATCTGCATGTTGTTTTTTACTAGAATGTATTAAAAGTTTAAAAAAATATAAAAAAGTATTATAAAACTGAAATTCACATGTTTTAATGTTGGAAAAGTGCAGATTTTGTTGGGGACGTTGTGAAGTCCCCGGGACGTCTCGGGGATGTCACGAAGTCCCCAAAGCACCCGGGACGTCCCGGGTGCGTTTCTGGTTTGTGGGGACGTCCGGGACGTGAGGAAAATGGCCAGGACACGTCCCCGCGTGACATTGGTTTAAATCTATGTTAAATTATAGGTTGATTTCTTCTAGTGGTTTTTGAAGGCCATGATTTTGACATCCACCCAAATTCTTCCTGTTTGAACTTCACTTGCTTCGTTGCTCTTGTTTCTCATAGACATTCATCAAACTGTGATGTCCTTTACCCCAATCGCCATTGGGGATTTGTTTGTGTTTCCGACTTATTTTCTCATTTTCCTTCTTTTCTTGTTTTACCCCTAATGCATGTTTTCATACTTTCCTCCCTATTTTCTTGCTTTATCAAAGTTATCTCAAGTTTCTTTTTTTTGTCTAGGGGTTTCTTTTCAAATCTAAGGGATCTATACCTTTTAGCTCTTTATTTTTATTTTATAAAAAGAAAAGAGAATGTTTAAAAAAGTAAGCAAAAAGGGTGACTCTTTTATGCGACATCATGTTTTATTGAAGTTTATTTTATTGTTAAGGATCTCTTTTGGCAGTCCCAAAACACCCTCATGTGTGAACCAAAACCTCAACTTGTAAGAGCTATAGGGGCGAAGACAACAAAAAATGAATTTCAACTCAAACTTATGTTATAAGTGATAATTATGAAACAAAAATTGACAAATCAATGTGCACAACCATGTTACATCTTCACAATGATTCCCCACCCCCTAACCATACAAATTTAGTTCAATGGATTGGAAATTCTAAGGCATATAACAGTTTTTCTAGAACTTGGCATTGTTTCCACATCAAAACACACATCTTCACTTTCTGTAGTCACAATGGAAATCGATGATTTTCCTTCACTACCATCACTACATGATGCCATCCTAACCACAAGGCACCAATGCACTTTGCTCGGATATTTAACCGATGGTCCATGGTGAATATATTGTTTCAAGATTACAAGTCTTATAAAATATATTCCACTTGTGAGAAAGTCTTTTGACCAACACCTCGTCACTTTATTCCCTTCTTTGGTGGTTACATCCATAAGACAGGGCCAAGAACACCAATCAAACTTGTTTGTTCCTATCTTTTCAACTTCAAGTACAATCTTCTTCCTCAAAACAACTGACCACTTAGAAGACAATGATGACCGTCGCAATTGTATTGCTCAACCCCATCCTCAATTGACATCGGATCTTGATCGAGCTATTTCACAACTCTAAGATGGACTTTTAACAACTTTAGTGTTGGCATCTTCTCCTCTTGCTTCACCACTTACTGTAGGTTCCGTCCTTAAGCAGCAAGAACACACAACTCCTTCGCATTCGGTGACTCCCGATATGATAGAGTGCTATGCCTTGGACCCATCAATTATGCCACTACAATAATATATCCTTAATACGAGATCTTCGCCTTGTAGATCATTTGGAGCTTGAATATTCATATGTGGATACTTTTGGAATCGATGATGCATTCTATTCTCCGAAAATTTCATTCCTAGGGGCTCCAAGTCCCCTCATTTGACATATAGGTTCTTTCCATCTTGGGACTACGTCAGTGTTTGTGGTTTGCATGCTCTCCATACTCTTCCAAATTTCATTTTCTCATGCAACTGAATATACTTGTCAAACATGTGACTCAGTGTCTTCCCATCTGCCTTAGCAACCGTTTCTTTCTCAGTTTTAAACCACAACAATCCTCTGGACAAAGTAGTAGTGTTGGCCTTTACCTTCTCCAAACTAGGCCCATACCCTCAATATCTGCATGAAGTTTCACGAGTCTGCCAATTGAATCTAACGTGAAAGGCATGACGGCTTCATCAATCTTCTTCTGCACAACCAGAATAAATTCCTCACGGAAGCGCATAACCTGCCCTGAATGTTCTCTCGGTACTTCCCCATCTCATTTTCCAAAGAATCGCATCCTTTTTAGCATAACCTTGAGGATCTCCATGCGGAAGGAAATTGCTATCTATAACTGCTTCTCTTTTTCTAACAATCCGTCAGGTACAATTTGCTCTGCAATTAACACATCCTTTAGCAATGAATGTATCTTAGCTAAGGTATCTAGATGACTTTCAACAACTATGTTCTCATCTTCTATCCCCTGTCATTAGTTCCTTTAGTTGAGATAATGCCCTGTGCATATTCTCCAAGCTAACTAGTATTCCCTTGAACTGCTTTGAAGCTTGGTGAATAATTTTCTCTTTCCATTGAGCAATAGCTTTGACTTGGTTCCCTGCATCTTCAATCTCTTCAACCAAACGGTTGCATACTTGTTCTTGCACTAACACGGGCTGAGAAGAAGGTTTGGCAACCTTAGTGATGATCTCACATAACTGGGAGATCTGCATCTGAAGCTTGTCTTTTTCTGCCTTCTCCTTGTCAAGTTTAAGGAATAAAGCGTCTATCAGTGTCTGTGTATCTTGCTTTAATCCTTCCGTGGTGATTTTCCCCAATGGTACTTTGGTCACCGATATGTCTGCAGCAGTTAGCTCTCCCTTTTGTTTCCCTTCAGCTGGAACTGACAACTCAACAAACTTCTGCCCCGATTCTTCAATAATCAACCTAGAAGTTACCTTAGCAACTTTAGATCTTCTATCTTTTCCGCCTATACTCATGAGCAACTACAAGTCATGTTCTTCCAAGTTGATCTCTTCTCTAGCTTCTGGGACTATTTGCAAAGCCAACCAGACGAGAAATTGCTCTTCGGGAATGAGAAGTCACCGAATGTACCACCATCTCATGCTCCGACTCTGCTAGATCCGAATTCACCACAGTGTTATGGTTGCCCTCTTCTGAATTGTCCAAAGACAATGCTCTTTCGAACTTTGCCATTTGTGCTTTCAACCTCTCCGCAGGGAGAGGTGAAGATCTGGGTGGCTGAGGAACAAATACGAACGATGCTTTGGATTCAATGGTGGAATGATAACATCTGTCTGAGGTCCTGGAGCTGCCGAAGTGTTGTGAGTTGACGTTGGAGAAGCTTCGTCTGAAAGTGGCACTGGTATAATGGATGTAGACTTGCCTTTTTCGGTACCTGAGACTTCTTGTGCACTTTGAGCTTCTTTGGTCTTTTGTTACTCTCACCTTCATGTTTTCTCTTGCTGGAATCCCTTGCAATGAAATTCCCTGTGATCTGGTTCATCAAAGCCTCGTCCAAGCAATACCCCTTTGTTAACAACCAATTTGAGGTGTTAACCAGATCATGGAAGACCTCTCCTCAATCGTGTGACAACCACCCACACCTTCTCCAAGAGCAGCTCTATCTCCTCCCATTTGATGATATGTGTCAAGTACCACATGCCCATCATCTGAGAGATTTGTAGGTATCTCGTGCTAAACCATAGTCAGAAACCTGCTGCACTAATAACCTGCTGAAATCTCCCTTTCTAACTTCGTATTTGCTCCTGCACTTCATCCAAAAGTCTTCAAGTGAAGGAACATGTGAGTATTCTTGGGAGACTGTCCTCTTTGCTATCCCATATGGGTCAAAGTTCATTCGTGCTAGGAAGAACTCATGCTCATACCTGTAAAAACATTTCGCCTCATTCCTCTGGCTCGGTGAATGCTCTGAGCAACTATAATGACCCACTGTGACTGGAAAGCTACATGTAGACTTGTGTTATTTTGACTGTAAGTCATGCAACTCTACGAGTTGCCTGCACAACTCCATGATGACCCACTTATCACTCGGTACTTTGGCAACTTAACTGGTTCTCCTGAGAAACCACTAACCTTGAGATATGTGAAGTCTGCAAACTAGATGAAGATACAACCATGCTGGGAGATAGCTTGCTAGGCTTCTTTGCTCACTTTGCTGGTCCTCAGATCACTATTTAATTTGCAAATGAATCCGTAGAAGAAGCCATCGTTGATTGCCCTGTAATCCTTGTAGCATTCAGGAATTGTCAATTGCGGGAAGCACTCATAAATAGGATCTTTTGACAATATGCCCCGTCTATCCAATTTGGAAAATATCCCCTGAGAAGTTACTTGCATATACTAGGTATGAAGTCATTTTGAAGTTGAATGTCCGCCTCACACTTCGGAGTTGCTCACTGATGATTTCCGCCCAATTAATTATCGAATCAGCTCTGTTGATCTCAATGGTCCTCACAAAGGCATACATCCATGAGCGAAAGTTATTGGAATTAGCTTCCCCATTTATCCTGCAAAGCAATTTGGTGATATCATCAACTTCCTATAAGATTGGATTGTGGAAGAGTCCTCGGGAATTTCGATGGTGCTCTGGGCTTCTTCATGTATCTGCTTATTCATTATACCCACGCAATCTGCTTTATGTTTTTCCCATCTATCACTAGCATCCTGCATGCTAATTGCAATCACCACGGGCCGTGCCGGAAGCTTGAGGCAATAATTAATGAATTGTGCATCCAACTTGATTATTGTCTTTCCTGCAGCATCTCGATTATCCTAGAAAGAGGATGATAAGACCTTGCACACTCCATAACAAACTCAGGCAACTGGGTTGTGACTGAAATGTTGTAGCTTGAATAATCCCACTACTCCTTATTGCCCGCATAAGAGATGATCTTCCGGTGGCTTTGGATCTGTCAATTAAATTAGTGATAGGTTCAGGGCCTATGTCTGTATCATTGATTTCAGTAAGCTTGGAAACAATGCATGATTCTGTTGACCCTTCTCTTTCATCATGCTTCATCATGCCTAGAACAATCTTTGTCTGAGCTCTTTTTCTTTTATTTTTGCCAGAAGACCTTGCAATTGGATCAATTTGTGCAGAACCTGCAATTCCTCCTGATTCGAAGATATATTCAATGTATCTGACATTGACTTTGCCTTCTTTTCACCAATATGAGCACCTGTGATGAATACTTGCAAATGATTCAGACAAACATGGAGTCCATGGCATGAATGCCTAATTTCTATCACCAAAATCTGCTTATAAAGCCTGCTGCCCTAAAATTTAAGACTTTGCTTGCATGCCAAGCAAGCTAAAATATTATTTAATTCACCTGTGCACTTATACCAACAT